>OU611902.1:6600000-7012500 GCA_914767815.1 Eupsilia transversa
TAGACGATGGATATTTGTGATGTGCTTGTTTCTGTAAAAAAAATATGAATTTTGTACTTTTGAATTTGTGATAACTACAATGCTTTGCAAAAATCCATACATTTCACCCAAAACATTACCCTAATATTACACCGAGTGTACATCTACAATATGAACTGCACCGTGATCTAAGTACCATATACAATATGTTCCCCCGGGGATGCAGTCGAGCCCCCAAGGGGTACACACAGAGCTTTAGCTGTAGTAAAATATTAACGGGCACGTTAGCTGCTGATACTGGTATGTTTGTTACTGTATTATGTAAACAATATTAGGTAAAGCTAGTCGTTACGGGTAGTCAGCGCAAAGTCTGACAAGCAGTCTTACCGAGTGGTATCGTGTTACCCAGTAACTGGGTTGTGGAGGTCAGATAGACAGTCACTCCATGTAAAACTCTGGTATTCAGCTGCATTTGCTTGAATGGAAGCCTACTCCAACATAGTTGGGAAAAGGTGAGGCAGATGAATATAGGGGGTGAGGAGCTCGTGGCTAAGTAATAACAGCCGCACGGGTCGATCCATCAGGTTAAGCTACGCTTGCCGAGGTTGGTCTCTGGATGGGTGACCATCGTTACATACCGAGACTCCTCCGTGCTTCGGAAAGCGCGTTAAGCCGGTTGGTCCCGGCTGTCATTTGTGAAAACTATAAAACGATTGCTTTGTAAGTAAGCCCCACGTTCCCGACACGATTCTTTCCACCGCACTAGTCCACGAGCCCGTAACACCCCTCAGAAGTGACGATGACGGAGCTTATTAGCGATATTGAGCTATTTGTTTAGTCCCCCGGGGGACCAGTAACCAAATCAAATGTTATGGATTAGCAATTGGGACTTCGGAAGCGTGTATTTTTTTCGTTATAACACGACACTCACTTTACTAACAATTCGCCTAGCGTGCAAAAGTGAAAGGAACTTCGTGCCAAACGGGTGTCCCTCGACTCTTCTCGTTTTTTTTAATACAAATATCTTGGATGAAAAGCCAGGTCTTTCTCCAGCAGGTCCCAGGCTACCTATCTGTCCTCCATTACGATCTGTTCAGTGGTTAAGGCACGAAAAGATCACAGACAGACAGAGTTACTATCGCATTAATAGGTATTAGTATGGATTCTGTGGAGTACCACTAGCTAATTTAATTTGACCCAACATATCTAATTGATAAACTTGATGAAATAACCTTGTTTATAGCAATCGTTTGAAATAGTCATTGCACATAATGAATTGGTGGAATTAGTCAGCAAACTTGAAATTTTATATTTTTCAAATTCAAATTCTTTATTGCGAACTAAGTGTACATAATTTTGACGATGTTTTAACAATAGGTAGGTTCTTAGAACTTAGTTGCCTGTTAAGGCGTTGCAAATTATAATTACTAAAAAAATATACATACCTACTCTAATATCAGTGCAGATTACAGTACTCTAGACACTACTACAGATACACATTATAATATAATAATTAACATTATTCATAAAGTTTATATTAAATCATACTAATAAGCCAGTTCAGTTTGCATAGTCTCTTTAAAATCGAACCTCAATAAAAAACAAATCACTATCTATCATACTGTACTACGTCATATCCCGTCTGTTCTCAATTTGAAACACACAGAGTACGTCGGGGGCGGACTTCCGGCCCCGCCCACCGCCCGCCCTCCGCCACGTACACAGATACAGTTGTAGGACAAATATATTCACTGATGCTTTTTATTTCTGTAGTCATGCATATTATAAGCTCGTGGCTAAATATAATAATAGCCGCTCGAAGGGTAAACTGCGCCAGCCGCGGTCGGTTCATAGATGGGTGGCCATTACATATCGAGACCCGGTTACTTAGTGAGATTTCACATCCACACACAATTTTTGACATCGCTAGCGACAAATCGACTGTCAAAATCAGTTTTCAAAATATTGCCTCCTATTAAAATCATTCTGCCATCTGCCTATACTTTTCCCAACTATGTGGGGGTCGGCTTCCAGTCTAACCGGATGCAGCTTACCTATTTTACGTGGAGCGACTGCCTATCTGACCTCCACTACCATAACTACTGCTAACACAATACCACGCGGTAAGACTGGTTATCAGACTTCCAGGCTTCTGACTACCCGTAACGACTGTCAAAGATCTACGAATGACAGCCGGGACCAATGGGTTCACGTGCTTTCCCAGACACGGAGGGGTCTCGATGTGTAATGGATGGTCGCCCATCCACGAACCTACCGCGGCAAGCGTAGCTTCGTGTGACTGTTATCATTTAGCCAGAAACCTCTAAAAATATTGCCTGCCTACCCATCAAAATTACTAAACACAAGCCAATTGATTGATACAACAAAGCAGCATTTTTTAGCACCTATCCATTGACATTATAATTTGAAAACCTGATCTGAATGTATTTAAATATTCAATAAAATATCTTCCATACACCCCTGAGTAACCTCAGGGTGGGATTTTATTAAATCTTCGCAACGATTCTTTGACAGAATATTCGGAAGTGTGGCGTTATTCGAATATTGAGAACGAATTAAAGACAAATAGGATTATTTGGAGTGAATCTGATCAGAGTATGGGACTTAAAATCTTGAAAGTTGTTTAGTATTCATCGTCACCTGTGGACATCGCTAATACCAGAGACATCGCAGTCTCTAGCTCAAAGTATTTATTTAAATTAAACCAATTACATGCACTTTTGATATGTCGGTCAGTAATAATAATTAATTAAAATGAAATTAATTAAAATTTTAATTATTTTAAATAATTAATTTAAAAACTAAGAGATTTTTTCAATGGAGCAGCGGTGGCCCAGTTGTACGACTTACGAGTTGTAAGGTCGTGGGTTCGAACCCAGGCAGGCGCTTTACTTTGTGTGTTCCCAACAATTCGAAGACATGTGACATCTACCAGTCCCAACCCGCACTGCGCCCGCGTGGTGGATTACAGCCCACTCCCTCTCATAGAGAGTTAGCCTGTGTCACAGCCACAGATCATAGAAAGAAGTGTTTTTATGATCTGTGGTCACAGCATTAGAAACACTATAGGCTGATTATAATTCTGCTACCCCCCTGACCGTGACCCCATTCAATGTTAACTGATTTACTCCACAAATATTTCTTTCCACAAACTAGTTACCAATCAAATTCAATTTTCATTGGAAAGTATTTAAGCCCCGATCCCGGGATTCACGCCGGGATTCGCTCCGGGACGTCGCCCCGGGAAATGAGTGCGGGATTTACTTCCGCCCTGCGATTAGATTTCGAACAATCTCGGATTATGAACGCGGGATCGATTTTTTAGGTTTATTTATGTTGGAAAGTGTCTCCGAAGTATTTCTTAGTAATAGACAGTGTCAATGTCTACCTTACTGGTCTAGTGGTCGCAAGCGCTACTGCTGAGCATGAAGTCTTGGATCCGATTCCCAGGTCGGGTAAAGTGTTATCGGGTTTTCTTCACTGGGAGTTCTCAGTAGTAGCCCGGATTCCAGATTTCTGCCCGTTGATAGCAATAGGCTCAGGCTATTAACATTACTGGCGAAAGGTGGTTGTACTATAGGTGCATGGGTGCATGTCTACCCAATCCTTCGGGGAAACTAGGTATGAGGTTAATATGTATTTGACATTTTTAAGGTGTCAAAAACCGCTCTGTATTGGACCGTAGTTAGTCATTATTGTGTGGTCCGTCACCGCTTTCTTAGAAAACTAAAGCTTTACAAGCCGTTTGCCCGACGGCATTTTCCATCATTGACTTCTCAGGAGCCGATGAGATGAGTTTCCATAAGACGATGATACAAATAGTTTTCGGGGTGCGACGTCCAATAGTATCCCTGCTGCTACCGAACAGTTTTCGTTGGCATTCTTACAGTTTGTGTTATGGTATTTGTATTATTAATCATTTCATTATTTTCATTTTCTTGGGCAAATGTGATGAAATATTTTCGGAGGAGTTGGATGAATTTTGTGAATATAAGGGCTCATTAGTGGGAGCAGGAGCCACCAGTGAACACCAGTAAATAACCAGTGTCACGAGAAGTAGATTGTCGCGGCTCAGAGCAAGACTTCGTCTTCTGGGGCTCCAAGTTATTTGCACGTGTTATTTTAGCACTAATGTTTGCCTTGTTATGAATAGAATCTTCGACATAACATTCAGCGACGGCGTCAGATCGCCATCGGTCATGACGCTTTAAGGTTAATATATCGGCTCCCGAATCAGCCAGCAGTGTATTTTAGGATTTCTTCTAAAACTGTGCCCAAAATCAGCCTCGGGCAAATCTAAATACTTTGCAATGTCTCTTGGAATATTGCTCCATTTTTTTTTATACCAATGGGTTGAGCTGTACACTGTAACAGAGCTTTTTAACATAGAATATAATACCGAAGTGTTATATAGTTTAAGTTTGATCTATGGTATTTATAATCTCAAAATGCGGATATTGTGGTGGGCGAAGGCCTACTAGAACTTTAAATAAAAGAGGAATGAAAGGACGGATAGCTGGTAGCACACTGAACGTTTATTTTTCAAGTCAAGATGAAGTTTATAAATACCATAGATAAAACTAAACTATACATATAACATTCCTTCCCCTAGCTTGACAAAATAAACATAAATCTCAACTTTAATAAAAACTCTTATAATCTACTCTAGGAATAGTTTGCAGTTTTTTCCCATCAGCCGTTTGTCTTATTGTCTGACTTGATTCCACTGGAGTATCATGAGTCGCATCTGTTGCATCATAGAATACTTCGTTTTCTGTCGAACTTTCTCTATTTCCCTCCCCTCCAGTGTCCGACGCACTTCCATCTCCTGGAGTGCCGGGTTCGGTCCCGGCTGTTCATCGGTTTCTTGTAGGGTAACATCTTCTAATTCAATAGGACATTCACTCGCCCGTGAATATTTTGTGCTGTGCCGTGGAATGCTATAAATTGATTCAATATTTTTAAAAGCTTTTATTTAACTTCACTTGTATGTATGTCCTGGAATATTGCAATCAATATTTCACCCACTTCCACTGAAGCTATCGGGCTGTAATTTGGCATACGTGTTTGGTTCTCGTGACAATGCATGATAAAAGCTTTTTATTTTTATTTTTAGAAAGCTTTTATTTAACCTTCAACAAGGTATTGCAGTTCTGGACAATATAAACGACTTTTCTTATTATTTTTATTATTACACCTCTAATCCAACTCCATATTAAAGCGCGATGGTTAAATCAGGTTCTTGCTCATTTTGATCAAAATGCTAAAATCATTTTGACGGTGGACGCTTCGCCCAGCGGTTTCTGAGCTATCTTGTCACAGATAGGGTCAGACGTGGTGGAGCGCCCTGTGTCGTTCGCTTCACGTACACTGAATACAGCATAAAAGCGGTATGCTCAGTTACAAAAAGAGGCGACTGCTATTATTTTCGGAGTGCGACGTTTTCACCAATATTTATATGGAAGGTCAGTTCCGTTTGTGCTCCGAACCGACCACAAGCCCCTTTTATCTATTTTTGGTCCATATCGGGGTATTCCAGAGGTCTCAGCAAATAGGTTGCAGCGTTACGCGATGTTCCTGAGTGGTTACAATTACTCTATCGAATACATGCGCAGCACCAACAACAGCGCAGATTATTTATCTTCCCAAATAATAAATTCCGAGCTGGGCTTGTATTTATTTGCAAGTTCATTGAAGAAAGCCAAAAATACGTTTTCCGAAAATGACTGGGTATTTTTGCTGTTTTTCCACTATATGAAAGTTTCGTTGGCCGCTACGTATTTCTCTCTAGATTTTGGTGGTATCAGGCTATCACTCGCGTGTCGTGCCTCGATTAGTAGTTCCGGTGGAGTCAAATCTACGTAAATGTTCTTTTTCCCTACTTGAAGTCGACATTTTTGATAATAATAAACCTCATAACGAAAACGGTAACACATATTTAAGTATGGAAAATTATGCGCTGGTTTTGTTTAATCGCGCGCCGCGCCAGCGATGCGCGCGCAGGTTTAAATAACGGCGCTAGAAAAACTGCTAAACAGCCTATAAAATAAACACAAGATATGTCTGTCTGTAATGTCTTGTTTATACTTACGCTGACGCTAGGGATTGACACTAGCTATTGACATCTCACTTCACCGTGACTTTCTTACAGAATCGCACTGCTGTATACAAAATACATAAGTAGTTTGTTGGACTGAAGTTTGAACCCAGCATTTCTCGAGCTTGGTATGTTCTGTAGCGAACATAGTCATTGCTATTCACGACGCGCCTCCCGGCTCCGCTTGAAATTTTGCGTGTATCAAGTAATCAAATTGTCGAGCTGTCAGTCATTCATGGGGTATTATATCTGAAAGAGTCACTGACATACCAAAGCAGGTGGCTTTCTTAACCGACTTCCAAAAAGGAGGAGGTTATGTATGTTCGTTGCGTAGGTATGTAAGTTTTTTATTTTTTAACCGACTTCCCAAAAAGGAGGAGGTTATATGTTCGTAGCGTATGTATGTTTTTTTATGTAGGTATGTCCCTCAATATTTTCGTCAATGGTAGACAGATTTTGGAAAATTCTTTTTTCACAGTGACAGTGACAGCGAGTCTTCAATAACAAATAGCTCCGTATTATTTTATTTGTAAAAATAGTTAAAGTAGTTTTCTAGTGCATTGTCTATGTTTAAAAGTGAGAACAGACACTAGCTATTCTGTGACATTGATATCCAGTGATTACAAACAGAATCAGTGAAGTTATATACGTCTTAAGTATGAGTGCAACAACTCTTTGAAAATAAACTCAATTCCAATAATGACTTAATTTCAGTGATGTGGTCTAATAAACCTATCAAAAACAATCAAAACTTTCGGTACTGAAGTGCATCAAAACCTACATAAATTGTGCAAAGAATACGTTGTGTTATAATTAAAACAATAGAAGGAAAAAAAAAACGGTCAATTCAAACTTAGCGTCATTACGAAGAACAGACCTACCTTATACTTATATTATTAATACTAGAAAGGGAAGTCAAATTTCACTTACCATTGCAACTGAACATTTGGCCTAGCGTCGTAAGGTGTGGGTCTCAACAATACAACATTCACGTAGGTGTGAGATCGATCCTCACCTACCGAAATTCTTTTGGGAGATTTTATAATTTGACTGGAGCATTTATTACAATGAATTTCTTTGAAAACATAACGTTTAGAAAGACACCGAAGTCACGTACCAAATCTACAGAGTTATCAGGCGATGACGAGAACAGTTTAGTCAATACGACACTAGATGGCACCTCTAACAGCCTACCAAACATGTCTGCAGAAGAAAACGTACCACAAATAATGGAACTACAACAAAAAATTGAACAATTGAACATGGAACTAAACTCCGCGCACGAAGAAATTAATAATTTATCCATCGAAAACAGTAAACTTAAAAAAACAATAAGCGATATGGATTCCAAACATGAGCTCCTAAAAAAAGCTACGAGGAAACTGACTCAGGATATAGGCACTCCAAATAAAAATTTTAAGATATCTACTCCTCGTTGTAAAGGGTCTCAGAAGAAAAAATCAAGTATACCATCCATGTTGGATTTACATGAACCAATCATTTTTACCCCTGCTGCCACCACACCCTCAAAAACACAACCTATAACTACGGAACAAAAAGTACATAAAGAAAGTGATAGCAACAGAAAACCCACACACACAAGAAACAAAATATGTATCGTCAGTACTAATAAAAGGAATAAAATTCTATTGATAGCTGAAGAGACATTCCGAAATTTCCAAGTATGTCATTATATTTCTCCAAACTGCGGAACACTTCAGCTTATCAATAACTTGGATAAAAAATTGAACGACTACACCATGCAAGACTTCTGCGTGATTATGATCGGAGAGGAAGACTTCCGAACTACCAAAGACTATGTGAATATAGTTATAGAACTAAGAGAAACGATTAAAAAAATACAACATACAAACGTTATACTATGTGTTCCAACATTCAAACTAAGTAACTACTCAACAATGTTCAATTGGCGTATAGAAACTTTCAATAATTTATTGCATCTCGATTTAGAAACTTATGAATACGTAACAGTACTAGATTCCAATTTAGATTTGTCATATGATTTTAGCATGTTTTCTGAGTATAATAAGAAAATAAACGATCACGGTATGAGGAATATTTTCCAAAATCTACTGTCAATTATAAATGGCTTCCCTACTTATTCAGAAAACATGATGACTAGTACAGAAAATACTTCTTCAATTAGTGATTTTTTTCTTTGAAAACATAAACGTACTGCATCAAAATATAGCCGGTCTCATAAATAAAACTGACCTTCTCACAATTCATATTCAGGAACTGTTAAATAAACATATTTCTGTAGATATTCTATGTATTACCGAGCATTTCATAATGTCTGGACAGGAAGAATTATTGCTTATTCCAAACTATAAGTTAGCGGCATGTTACGCTCGGCCTAATAAGAAACGCGGCGGAGCCTGCATCTTAGTTAAAAACCATCTAGTTTACAAAGAACTACTTGATATAATGAGATGTTCGATACCTGGAGTTATAGAATGCTGTGCTATTGAACTGCCTTTTCAAAAAGTTATAGTTGTATGTGTTTATAGACCGCCAAAGTTATGTAACCTGAGCAAATTTTATGAAAATTTAGATATTGTATTAAAAAGGATATGTTTAAAGAAAAGTTTAAAAGTTATATTATGCGGAGACTTTAATATAGACATATTAAAAAACAATAGGATTACGTTAGACTTCGAATGCTTTCTTACGAGCTACAACCTCAAACTTGAAATTAATCAACCGACCCGTTTCAGCAGCAATACTTGCTTGGACAACTTTGCCCACAACTGTAAACATAACTGTCAATCGGAGGTATTAGACTTCGGCTTATCAGACCATACAGCCCAAATATTAAAAATGAAAGTCATTAAGTCTTGTCAAATTAAATATTGGAAAACGTTAAGACGTGATATTTCTGCTGATAACCTAATGCAATTCAAATCCTATCTTCAGAGTTTATCATTTTCTGATGTATATGCCACAGAAGATCCTAATAAGGCCTACGATAATTTCCTAGAAATATTTCTACTTCTACATGATTTATGTTTCCCCTATAAAGTAGTCACAATAAGATCTGATAAAAGGATAAAATGGTTGTCCCGAGGCATACGTATATGCAGTAAAAGACAGCGACAATTACTCTGGCAACAAAGAATGAAACCTACATTTGGAAACAAAGCTACATTTAAAAACTATTCAAAAAGATTTTAAAAAATCATCAGACTAACTCAAAAAGCTCAAAATAATTACCTAATTAATAATTCTAGTAATAAATGTAAAACCACATGGCAAGTCATAAATAATTCAAAAACAACAAGTGAACCTATATTACAAATAAAAAAAGGAGAAAAAAGTATAACAAATCCTAAAGAAATAGCCGAGTCATTCAACAATTACTTTATTGACCAAAGGATAATGGGTAATTTACTATGGACCCAGTACCCAAAAAAAAAGTTGACTGTAGCATTATGAACTATGTCTGTGTTTGTTGCCCTCATTGAGTAGTTAAATTCATATTAAGACAGCATATCTAAATTCACTTGGACAAAAAAGATATGTACCTTTAAAGTTAACAGATTTTTCGTAGTAATTAATTAATTTTCCATGACACTAAATGATAAATAAATTAAATCGGTGTCGGTACTATTTATTACTGGAAACGTGGAACGGGCAAAAACATTGCCCACAGTCGTGTGGCAATATGGTAACAATTAACATAATGGTAATTATTCTACTATGGAAGTTGAATTATTATAATAAAAAGAAAACATGAAATAAAATGAAATAAAAGGAAAGTTTTTTATAATTTTTATAAATTATTATAATTAATATACATTAATAATAATTATCAGCAATACTATTATCTTTTATTTCATTTTTAAACATATTCTTTACATTTTTAAATATTTTCATTAAAAAAACATTTTTAAAAAACATAAAAAATAGTGGTCCATCGGATTCGGGAATGGGGTCCTGGCTGCCGGTGTTTAGGGCTCTAGAGAGAGGAACCTCCTCACAATGCGTGCCGTGTCCAGGACGCAACCTGCAGTACGAAACGCAACGAAAGCAGTACGCTTTCGTTGCGTTTCGTACTGCAGGTTGTACTGCAAGGCAAGTTGCTGGTGGATAATCCTAGCCACTAGATTGTGTCTGTGCAAGTACTCGCCGTTAGCATGACGAGAACAACTGGAAACAATATGGCGGAATGATTCACCGGGACGGTGGCATGCCCGACAGATTAAGAAACGATTATTCCCAATGTCCACCACCTGTTTGGCCACCACTGGGGAACAACGAAACAACTTTTAATATTTTTTTCTCGTTGTCCACCACTGGGGGATAGCGTCACAACTTTCTAAAGTGTTTCCATTCGCCACCACTGGTGGAGAGCTACACGATTTTTTTAACATTTCCTTGGGCCACCGCTGGGGCACAGTGGCACAACTTATGATCCAATTCCGACTGGCCATCAATTTAAATTATTTTATCTAAAGACCAGTAAAGGATAGCCTAATAAAATTACGGATTTGGTTTTAGCGGATAATGCTGAAATTATTTTTATACAATTCAAATGTTTACGTAATAATAATAATAAAATAATATTTCTTTTCTTGTATAATAAAGTTAATTATTACATTTTATTTATTTCTAATGCTTATTAATATCTTTTGAAACTACAAATGAATATCACTTCACCAAGATATTTACAAAAAGTGTTGCTATGAGTGAAGAAGAGTACATATTTTTAAAAAGAGACCAAAAATATATCTACTCTACTATACTTGCGCAATCGCAGCATTATAACCGGCTGTGAATAAAAATATTATGTTTAATTACCCACTTCAATAAAAATTAGTAATCAAAGTAGTAGGATGATATTTTAATATTATTATGCTATTATAACATTGAATAAAAGTTAATTAAAGAATGACTTTATTAATTATGTAAGTAGCCATAAATATTTAGGAATATTTATATTAGTCTCACCCTTAGCCTTATCTGCTAAACAACCAAATCCGTAATCAATAATATAAAGATCAATTATATAATAAATAATATATTAAAATAAAGACTCTGAGATTTAAAACAATAAAACAAAAACATGGTCCATCTCTCCAGTAAATAATGACTTAAAACATTTAGTTCTATCATATTTTTTTTAAATAAATATATATATTTTAATAATTTGTTAAACATTGTTAATTCATTAATATTAATTAGTTATATATTAATAATTATTATTTATTTGTTAATATCTTTGTCTGATACCTTAAACCAAAGAAGGTACCTTAAACGTTTAGGTTCGAATATCTTTTTTCTCCAAGTGAATTCTGACATGCTGTCTTAGGATAAATTAAACTACTCCACAAGGGCAACAAAGACCAACATAGTTCATAATGCTACAACTAACTTTGAGTCTGGGTACGCTCGTACCCATCCTCCTTTCAGATATAGAAAAACCTACAACTTCAAGTAATGTAATAAATATAAACAGCAATTCCCATTCAATATTTATACAACCAATAGTCCCCCAAGATGTTATTCGTATTGTAAAATCTTTAAAAAACAAAAAAAGTGTTGGTTACGATGGGATTTCTATTAAAGTTATTAAATTTGTCTCTGACTGCATAGCTTCTCCTCTAGCACATATAATTAACGTTAGCATTTACAGCGGTATATTTCCGGAAAGCCTCAAAACAGTTATTGTAAAACCTCTTTTTAAAAAGAACTGTAAAGAAGATATGTCAAACTATAGACCTATTGCCTTGATACCTGTTTTCTCAAAATTAATAGAAAAAATAATCTATGAAAGACTTTACTCATTTTTGACACGATACGATATATTATGCGATGAACAGAAGGGATTCAGGAAAAATAAAAACATCAATATGGCAATTTACGATTTCCTTTTTAAAATACTGCCTATTGTAGATGTTAAGACACCCATATGTGCAATCTATGCAGATATGTCCAAAGCGTTTGATTATGTTAATCACGATATCCTTCTTAGAAAACTTCAAGCATACGGAATTCGAGGTAACGCCCTGAATCTGATAAAATCTTATTTATATGGCCGCAGACAATGTACCGAGGTATCTAGGATATGTCTAAAAACAAAAAATGAATTAAAATACAGATCTTCATACAGAGTAATCAAACGTGGCGTCCCTCAGGGCAGCGTCCTTGGCCCTTTGTTGTTTCTATTGTATATAAACGACCTCCCCCGACAAACACCAAATCCAATGGTATTATTCGCCGATGACAGTACGTCTTTGATAAAATGTATCAATAAACAAAATTATGAACAAGATATTAATAACACACTCGGTTCTCTAATAAATTGGCTAAACCATAATAATTTAATAATAAATCTTCAAAAGACTAAAGTTATGCATTTTTTCCAAAGAATCGCCCCTAATAACATGAATATAAACCACAATGGTCAACCCGTTGGCACAGTGGATGTTGCAAAATTTTTGGGTATATTAATTGATAGCCAACTCACTTGGAAGGCTCAAGCAGAGAGTATTTGTAAGAGATTGAGTACATCTGCTTTCATGCACAATTTGTCCAAAAAAGTGGACCTGTCTAGCGTGTTGGTTGCCTACCACGGACTGGTTGTTTCTCTTTTAAGGTTTGGTGTAATATTCTGGGGCAACTGTAGCGAGAAAGAAAGTATTTTTAAAGCTCAAAAACGCTGCATCAGAGCTATGTTTGCCCTAAAAGTAACTGACAGCTGTCTACCTATATTTCAGTCTCATAAACTGTTAACCTTCCCATGTCTTTATATATTGGAATTATGTATATTTGTTAAAACGAATTCTCACCTGTTTACCACCTTGAAAGAAACTCGAAATAGAACAATAAGTATTAGATCCCAATATAAAAATCTTTTAAGCACGGGTGTCTTTAAGACTGCACTTTTAAGAAAAAGTGTTATTTGTATGGCACCACTTGTTTATAATAAGTTACCAAATAATGTCAAGGAACAACCACTAACTAAATTTAAAAAGCATGTTACGGAATTACTTTTGCACAAGTGTTATTATTCAGTACAAGAATTCTTAGATGATAAGTTTGATTAAATTCTTTTAAAATGTAAATTTGCATGCCAATTAAGGTAGAATGTACAAGGAACCATAAAACTTTGTAACACCTAATAATATGTACCTACATTCATTGCAAATAAATAAATCTATTCTATTCTATTCTATTCTATTCATTTGGTACAAGTTTCACAGCTTGTGCAGTGGTCCCATATAAATTTTATTAACTTCGCTTGGGTACTTTTTGAGTTAGCTTCAATAATACGTATTTTTCCCACTTAGCCTATGTGGACGATGTTCTAATAGGTTACTGTCACTGTTATTTACATTGCAGGTCGTGGTATTCGAATTTGTGTGAGGTTAAATGTTATTTTTGCACAAAATAACAACCGACTTCCAAAAAAACAGTAGCTTAATAAATAGTTTTTTTTTTTTTTTTTAAGTATTTTTGTCGAGCGGAAACGATACTTCCTACCTCATCATTACTTACTTCTTACTTCTTACCGTTATCCCAATTTATTTGTGGTCGGCACAACGTGTCTTCTTCTTCGATATAATACTAATTTTAACCGCCTCTGTGGTCTAGTGGTTAGACCACCTGTCTCAGACCAAGAGGTCCCGGGTTCGATTCCCAGTGGGGGCAAAATTTTCTGCTCGGTTTGGTTGGTGGTAGGGCTTGTTTTAAGTCCGCCTGGCTAGCTACCACCATCTTATCTAAGTCTGTCGCCATAACAACAATGTTAAACGCATTGTTGTGTTCCGGCAGTTAGAGATAAGATAGCCAGTTCCTCTGTGGTAGAGGATTCCGGGTGAAGCTCGCTTCCACCTTCGGCCTGATCATCACTTTCCATCAGGTGAGAATCTGGCCAAGAGCTTCCCCGCTGTCGATAAAAAAAAAAAAAAAAAAAAAAAAAATCTAATACTTCTCTTTTAGTCGTTGTCTCTGTAGTCACCATCTTTCTATGCCATTATTTTCTTTCACACAGATTATCCATCGTTTTTGGTCTTCCCCTATCACATTTTCCTCACTCCTCCGCATCACATGCCCATACATAAAATATATAAATCAAAATCAAAAGTCATTTATTCAAACTAGGCTGAGAATCAGCAGTTTTCGAACGTCTAAATTACATAAGACAGTCCCCCAAAACGCCCACCCTTCACCACTTCCTAGTGCTTTAGCTGGGAAGAAGAAGTGGCGCAACAAACTCCCCAGCAGCACAGCTGTCTGTTCAGTTCAGGTAGAAAAAAAAATATGATGTTGTACCTACGCAGAAGATGCCATAAAGATTATTCTCCGAATCTTACAAAAAAACATTCTATCAATTGATTTTTAATTCTCCCCGGCACCCCAGTATTTGAAGTAAATCGAAAGTTACTTAAACATGCTAGTCCCGTCTCGAATCTGATTGATTTCTACAGTCACCTGCACGCACAAAGGTGACAATATGAAATTGACAGCGCCGATATTTCGTAGCAATAAGGGTACTTTTCGTAGATCACGTGTTATTTATTAAGGCGGTTGACTGTACAGTCATTTCCGTGAGGGGAGTACCATTCAACACAGATTTGGTTGTGGTATGTTTGTTTTGTTAATATGCGCTGGCACGGGCAATTTAAATTGCTCAATTCTAAAGGATATTTTCGTCAAATATGACGTCACAGTTCACGATATCATTTATAGTAACCGCTGAAGTTATGTTTAAGTCCCATGTAATAGGGGGCGAGCCTATTGCCATCAACCGGGCACTAATCCAGACTCCGGGCTGCTGGAAAAACTCAATAACACTTTCCCCGACCCGGGAACAACCTCATTCTCAACAGTAGTCTATCAGTCAAAATCTATCCATAATCCAACAGAGCTTCAATTCAATTGGATTGCCTTCCATTTCCATTTGTCTCAACAACTCTAATGTAGTAAAATAGCAGTTACTATAAACAGGAAATATCGCTACGACTACGAAGTCAGGGGTTTTAGCAAATTATATTTTTAGTAAAATAAAAATAAAACTGCTTCCGAATGGGGATGGTGTCCTGATATCCTCACGCTAGCTTAGGCACCTGTCTTCCACAGTTTATTAAACTATTATAGTATTGTTCTTTGATCATTTGAAAATGTATCTTCTATACATATGTATAATGAAGTCCGCTAGTCTCGCTAAAATTCGAGAATTAGCCAAATCGGTCCAGCCGACCGATTTGGCAAATGTACTTAGCTAGTGTACTTATATACAGCTAGTGTACTTATATACAGCTAGTGTACTTATATACAGCTAGTGTACTTATATACAGCTAGTGTACTTATATACAGCTAGTGTACTTATATACAGCTAGTGTACTTATATACAGCTAGTGTACTTATATACAGCTAGTGTACTTATATACAGCTAGTGTACTTATATACAGCTAGTGTACTTATATACAGCTAGTGTACTTATATACAACTAGTGTACGTATACAGCTAATGTACTTATATACAGCTAGTGTACTTATATACATGTAGTGTTGGGATCTCCAGGAAAACGCTTTTAACTCTTCAAAACAACGTTTATTTTATTTTTCACCTTATTACACCTTTACCACGTCTATCCTTAATTCTCTCTCTCGCCATCTTCCTTTTTTTCCCTTCCACTTTCACTCGTTCCGTTCACTCGTTCAAAAACATATTTTTATTAGTTTAGAAATGCTTAACTATACAGCCTATAAAGTTAAGTCTAGAATTAATCCTACAGGCTCGGCCATTCTACACATATTTCTGGCCTCAGAAATTATAAAATTAACTTACAACTTAAATTTAAACTTTAGAAATAATAGAGTACAGACTTATCAGTTATACCTTAAATATGCAAACATTAGAATACAAACTTATGCGTTTAGTACACAAACATTAGAAAAATACTAGAATACAGACTTTTTACTACTTAGTTTTACCTCCTTAAGGTAGCCCCAGCAATCAGACATAATACAGACTTACAATTTAGGTTCACAAACCAACCCAGGAAGATTCAGTTAATTTCAGGCCACTTCTTCATAAAGTCAGCCACAGTGGATGTCTTACCTGGTCCTTCTGAAGTGAGGTCCACCTTCTGGACATCATAACGGTCATTACCTTTGACCTTCGTAATGGTGTATGGCCCAAGGTATTTAGGTTTTAGCTTCATGCCTGAGCCAAATTGGGTGCGCTTAATCGCGACTAGATCCCCTTCCTTATAATTTGAACTTTGCTTGCGCTTTTCGTTAAACGTTCTTATGTTTTCCTTTTGTATTTCTAAAATATGCTCTTTTGCCTTCTGTCGTCTTTCTTCTCTATCTTGTGTGAAAATGTCTCTCCCTTCCTGTACAAGTAAGTCATAGATTTCGATTTCTTCTTTAGTTTTCATTGTTGTTCCAATCAGTAGTTCATATGGGGTGCATTTGATACTCCTTTGCCAAGTACTATTCAATGCTCTCTGTACACGACTAATGTGTTTATACCACTGTGTAGGGTCTTCTATGCACAGCTTTGTAAGGACTGAAATTATGGTCCGGTGAATTCTTTCTACTTGCCCATTTCCCCTAGGCACGCCTGTTGTTATTTTAACATGTTTTATTCCTTCTTCTTCACAATATTGTTGAAATTCTTGACTGGTAAATGCTGTTCCCCGGTCACTTATTAATCTAGTAGGGTTTCCAAAGTGTTGCTGATGGATTCTTATCTTCTCAATAGTCTCCTTGCTAGTAGTACTCTTGGTGGGAAATATCCACACAAACTTGGTGAATGCATCTACCATTGTAAGCAGATGATTGTACAGTTTTTTCGTCTCCGTCATCGGTCCTAGGTGATCAATGTGTATAGTGTGCAGAGGTGTGTCTTCTTTCTCCAATAAGTGCAGAAATCCTTCCTGCTTACCTTCTTTACGGCTGCCTAGTATACATGGAATGCATGTAATCATAAAATCTTCAAGTTTCTTAGATACATCTTTAATGTAATAATCTTTACTGATCATTTCAGTCATTTTCTTCTTGGAAAAATGTCCATTTGAGTGTACTCTCTTTATAACTTCCATCTCCATGCCCTTAGGTACTACCAGTCTTCTCTCCAATCCCTTATACAGTAGACCACCTTCCAAGTAGTAATCGAGGTAAGGTTTGTCATCAAGTACTTCCATAATAGCCTTTAATCCTTCATCTTGCTCCTGTGCCTTCTTTATTTGATCATGTAGGCTATTGGTGGTCACGCCTATGTACGGGTTGCGACTCAGTGCATCAACATGTTTCATTCTCGTACCAGACCTGTGTTCCACCTGAAAATCAAATTCTTGTAATAATAATGCCCATCTGGCTACTCTGGTCGACAAATCCTTTTTTTGTAATGTCATCTGAAATGCCTGGCAGTCTGTTACAATTTTAAATGGAATACCATACAAATAATGGCGAAACTTCTTAACACCTCCTATTATAGCAAGAGCCTCGAGTTCATAGCTAGAATATTTCCTTTCTGCCTCACTTGTCTTCCGGCTCATATAATACACGGGATGTAATCCACTGTCTTCACATCGCTGCATTAATACTGCTGCAAAGGCCAAACTGGATGCATCTGTGTGTAGTTCTGTAGGCCGTTTTGGGTTGAAAATAATAAGTACTGGACCACTTCCTAACTTCTCTTTTAATATGTTAAAGGCATACCTCTGTTCCTCTTTAAATATAAAACTTTGATCCTTCTTTAGCAGGTTTGTCAATGGACTGGCTATTTGGGCAAAATTTGGTATGTACTTCCTGAAGTATGATGCTAGCCCCATGAAGCTTTGTAATTGTTTCACTGTTTTGGGCTCCGGGAACTTCATAACTGCTTCTGTTTTTTCTGCTGCGGGTCTCACTTCACCACGTTCAACTATGTGACCCAAATACTCCACCTTGGTTGTCAATATTTCACTCTTCTTCCAATTAATCTGGAGTCCATAGTCAGATGCTACCTCCAGTGCTTCATGTAACCTTTCGACTGCTTCCTGATAGTCATTTGCTGGAATTATGGCATCATCAATAAATATAAGAATGTGACCTTTAGCAATGAGGTCTCTAAAGATAATCGTTATAAATCTTGTAAAGTATTTAGGACAAATTGACAATCCAAATGGTGCTCTAAGAAATTCAAATTGACCATGATGTGTGACAAAAGAGGTATATTTTACAGAATCTTCATCTATTCTTAAATGAAAGAATGCATCTTTCAGATCCAATTTACTGAAAACCTTGGCCTCTGATAATTTGTCAATATGATCTTCGATAACCGGAAGTGGAAATTCATCCTTGACCATCTTTCGGTTAATTAATCTGTAATCCACACATACCCTTGTTGAACCATCCTTTTTTTTAACGAGCACGAGTGGGCTTGCGTATTCTGCAAAACTAGTTCGTATAATTCCATCTCTTAACCACTCACCCACCTGCCTCTCCACTTCCTTTTGCTCCGTCAGGGACAACCTTCTTGGCCGTTGCGCTACGGGGATTTCATCTTTTAATATGATTTTCATTGTAATTGGTGCCTCTTTAGTTTGTCTGGGTTGATAACCATCTACTAATCTCTGAGCTGCTTCTCGTATCTGTGGATCAGAAACAAAACACACGGGTTCCGGAACCTCAACAAGCATACACTGCAGTAAAAAATCATTATGATGAGGCACAATACTGACTGAACCTTTATTAATTACAGCTGTAACATTGGCTAAAAATGGTTGGCCTAAGATGACATTATATGGCATTACCTCTTTTGGGACTATGAAAAAGCACACGTCGAAGCAATTTCCGTCGATCTTAATTGTTTTATTAAACTTTCCAAATGAGCAAACGTTTGTCGCACCAATACCAGATAATATCACCTTTACCTTT
Source organism: Eupsilia transversa (assembly GCA_914767815.1). NCBI lineage: Eukaryota > Metazoa > Arthropoda > Insecta > Lepidoptera > Noctuidae > Eupsilia > Eupsilia transversa. The sequence continues at coordinate 6,618,994 of OU611902.1, forward strand.
TCGTGAGTTGTTACATCTAACTCGAAAAACAAATCCGAAGAGATTAAATTTAAGTCACTACCGGAATCTATTAAACTATTAACTTCTTTATCACCAATCTTAATGTTCTTAATTGATTTATTGCTCACGATGTCTTTGTTTACATTTAACACCTTTTCCGTTTGACACTTTTCACGTTGACACGATTGACAAGAGTCTGACGTTGACGTATTCGAGTTTGACGTTGACCGACGCTCTTCCATTCCTGTCATTCGCATGCTTCGTTGTCGTTCATCTTCATCGTATCCGCCGTGTTTTCCCCGCTCCGGCTCAGAGGCGCCCTCTTCCGGCGAAATCTTCGCGCACATCGATTTTCGAGAACTTTCGCCGCCATCTTTTTGTTTTTCATGCGGCTTTGAGCTTGAGTTTGAATTTGGCGCTTTACACTCCGTTCCGATGTGACCAAATGAGTTGCACCGGAAGCATTTTACACCTTTCGTGCACGTGCTGGCGATATGATCAGCTTCACCACACTTGTAACATCGACGTGCTGATTTTTCTGGATGACTTTTTGTTTTCAGCTCGGACTGCTTCGTTGCATTCGTATCATCGCTGCGTTTCTTACTTTTATTCTTCATTTTCTCGTACAACGCTATTTTCTCCTTCAGCGCAGGGTACGTAGTCGCGCCGTACAGGATTACCTTGTTCGATTCGTAATCGTGTATACCATCAATGATGTACTGTATGGCCACGTAGTCCGGAAATTTAGCACGTTTACCTAACTCCTTCATCGTTAGCAAGTACTCGTAATATGTTTCGTTACTCCGTTTCTTACGAGCCGCCATGAGTTCGTGCATCTCTTTACTGTTGATTGACTCGGGAAATTCTTTCAACAGCGCCGACCGTAGCTCCTCGTACGACCTGAAGGCTTTTTCCGATTTTAACCACAACTCCGCTGTGCCGGTTAGTGACCGACGCGCCAAAATGAGTTTCTGTTGCGCCGACCAGCCGAATATTTCGGCGTTGTCCTCCACGTCCTGCGTCCACTTTGCTGACGAATATGTGTTGTCAGTTCCATCGAACTTAGGTATAATGTCGGCAAAATTTAATGACGGTGTCGTCGGATTCTTATCGTCAGGCATCTTAGTTAGCTCCTTTGAATCGAATATCCCAATTTTCTTTCTTCGTGTCGTAAACTCGTAACGGTAATGGCCGCGTGGGTCGCGTCGCGGTTCTCGCTGTCGCGAAACACACGTCTTCTTCACTTTTTCCCGGGGATCCCGGACGAGCCCCCAAAATGTAGTGTTGGGATCTCCAGGAAAACGCTTTTAACTCTTCAAAACAACGTTTATTTTATTTTTCACCTTATTACACCTTTACCACGTCTATCCTTAATTCTCTCTCTCGCCATCTTCCTTTTTTTCCCTTCCACTTTCACTCGTTCCGTTCACTCGTTCAAAAACATATTTTTATTAGTTTAGAAATGCTTAACTATACAGCCTATAAAGTTAAGTCTAGAATTAATCCTACATACATGTTGTGGTGAGAAATAAATCTATTTACAGCATCCATACCTCACTGTATTCAGCACCCTACTCTATCATACCAAATCGTACTAATTCATTCTTCACGTTACACATTCAAACACTAATTCGCCACAAACGGTAAGAAGTGCCACATTGAATAAGTACCAAAATTTAATATCGTTTGCTTAGCTATTTCCGACTCCATCATTAGACCCTGTTCACGATCTATCTAGAACCAACCTATTCATTGAGACCATTCCAATGAGCCCAAACACGATACTGGTGCTGAGGGAGTTGGGAATCCTGCGAATTCCAGGTTATACTGCATTATCAGTTCAAGGTTACTATGTTCTTATCTTACATCTATTTATCAACAAGAAAAGAGCTGATAATCTTCTAACGGCTGAACCGATTTTCTTGAATTGTAGCTAAGCACACTCTCGATCAAGACACCTTTCAAACAAAAAAAATCATAATCAATATCGGTTCAGCCGTTTGGGAGCTACGAGGGAACAGACAGATACACACGTTAAACTTATAACACCCCTCTGTTTCCGTCGGGGGTTAAAAACAACACAGACAAACATAGAACATCCTCCTTTGTAGAAGACGGCAAAAAAAAAAAAACTATGCACGTCTGCAGGTCTTCGCGATGATCTCGGGGAAGGCAGCTCTTGAGGAGTGGTGATATGGCGCAGCAGGGGCAGCCGTACCCCATACCCTGGGGCCTCCACTACCAGCACAGGTAAGTCCTATCATTCTTTAATTTGGTGACTGGCTAATTTTATACCACGGCATGATCATATTAGCCACCCGCACTGGGCCCGCGTGGTGGATTACGGCCAACTCCTTCCACAGAGAGGACGCCTGTTTCCCAGCAGTGGGAACCTAGCCTGATCATGCTATGAGCTAATCATAAAGTATGTCTAACAATGAAGTCGACCGTATAGGATGTGCACTGAGAGGATTACCATGTTAGCTGCGCGCTTCATTTGTTTGCCAGCCACGCATCCGTGCGTAGCCTGGTCGTGGGTCGCGCTGGACGATCCTGCCTACATGTCTATACAAAGTGAAGCTAGGGATATGAACGTAAAGGGGGGGGCCGGGAGCGGTGCCTTGTAACTGTTAGATGCGAAAATCCGGGATATTGCGAAAACATGGATAATAGCTGCTGCCCGCGGCTTCGCCCGCGTGAGTGTCGGAAATTACCCCATACATCCCCATGGGTTTTAAGTATAAATATTGAGTTTCGAGTTAATCGGACAGCGCGTTAAAATTCTTCCATACAAACACTGACACCCCCCAAACCCAATTTAGGGGGTAATTTAGAAAAACAAAAAACTACAAACTTCATAATTTATTTAGATAACTATTCGTGCGAAGTTTCAAGTTTATTACCTCAAGGAATAAGATTTTTCATACAAACTTTCATCCCTTATTTTACCCCCTTAGGGGTTGAATTTCGAAAAATCCTGATACACGTTATTCTTAATTTTTAGGTTTAAGTTCTTTTGAGTTAATCGGACAGCGCGTTAAAATTCTTCCATACAAACTTTGACACCCCCCAACCCCCCTTTAGGGGGTAATTTAGAAAAACAACAAATTGCCAACTTTTTCATTTATTTTGATAATTATTCGTGCGGAGTTTCATGTTTATTACCTCAAGGAATAAGATTTTTCATACAAACTTTCATCCCCTATTTGACCCCCTTAGGGGTTGAATTTCGAAAAATGCTTCCTTATTCCTTGCCTACATTATAAAGGGAACCTCTGTGCAAAATTTCAGCTTCCTAGGTCCAAGGGTTTGGGCTGGGCGTTGATGAGTCAGTCAGTCAGGACTTGTCTTTTTATTAATAGGTATAGATATCGATAGTAGGATAGGATACTTTTCCGGGATAAAAAGTACCCAGTGTGGTGCCCAGGATATTAAAGAATAATTATACCAAGTTTCATCGTAATCGAACCGGTAGTTTTTGCGTGATGCCTGAACAAACAGACAGACAGACAGACAGACAGACAAAAAATTTTTTAATCAAATTTTTGGGTTCGGTGTCGGTCTAGTAACACCCCCTGCCATTTTTTTTTTTGATATTTTCAATGTACAGAATTTTCACTTCTACAGATTTATTATAAGTATAGATTAGACAATGGTGCAAACATTTCTCAATCTTACTGGAAAAAGATAGGGTTTCTGCAAAAACACGAGTCGCTCTAGTAATATTGAATATCTTAACTCTGAGTGGCTAGATTTTTGTTTACTGACCAAATTGATTGGTTCCTAAAACAACTTATTTCATAACTTAGTAAGGGTGCTAGTTGCAACACCTACCTGTATTGTTAACCAGCATAAGTCAAGTGTACCTACACTTATCCGTGTTTTCGCAATATCCCTAGGGTTTTCGCGAAAAATCGTATTATCAAATTAATCACCCTAAGACATATACGTGGCTTGTGCCTGTGTATCATTGTGTATGCCACAGGATCCCTCTTTCCTTCATCATCCTCTTTTTTTCCAGAGACTCTGCAACCCCAACATCGACGGGGCGTCCCTACGAGCACCCCCACTCACACACGCACGCCCAGCTGTACGCGAGGCATGCACACACACACGCGCACACCTTGATAGACCAGCATGAACCGTAAGTAACCACCGTTTATCTAAATTACATTATTTAGTGGCCAGACTTACCAAGGGATATCGTGCTACTTAGTAACTGTATTGTGGAGGTCAGATGCCTGTCTGACCTCCTGAACTCTGCCTATCTGAACACATATTCTTAATGGTTATGTGCCTGCATTCTTGTGAGAATAGTAGTAGGTAAGTATTTAATTGTTGTTATTTGTTTATGTGTTATATTTGTACTTGTTTTATGTATTTACTGTGATGTACATATGTAATTGGCTGCTTAAGCCATGACAAATAAAAAAATAAAAATAAATACTAGTATACTTAATAGTTAAGTATTAGGTATACCAGTAAAATATTTATTTATTTTTATTTACGCTGGTTAGACTGGCAGATAACCCACGACGGCACGGATCGCGCAGTGGTTAAGCCATTGACTGCTGTCGCGGGTTCGATTCCCGCACGGAAAATATTTGTATGACCTACATGTAGTTGTTTCGGGTCCGGCTGTTTGTGTATGTGAGTTTTAATGTTTGTAAGCGCACCCACAATACAGGAGATATTCCTAGTGTGGGGCAACGTTTTAAAAAAGATTACTAACTAATAACTAACTTACCCGCATCCGAATATGTATAATTTGTACGCCGCTGACAAAACATACAGACTCAACAGAATTGTTACTGAGGACCAAAATATGTAACTGAGTTTAACAAATAAAATGTTTTCATTCACTATACTAACCACATGATAAAATAGATAACGGTCTTTACTATCTGCCTAGCCTTCTCAACTATGGTGAGGTCGGCTTCCAGTCTAACCGGATGCAGCTGAATACTAGTTACATGAAGCGACTGCCTATCTAACCTCCACAACCCACTTACAGTGCCATAATAAGTATACTTAACTCATCATCCCCTTATCCCAATTTCTTTGTGGTCGCCGCAACAAGTATTTTTCTTCCATACTTCTCTATCGGTCGTCATCTCGGTAGTCACTCCCTTTCTAGCCATATCTTTCACACAATCCATCCATCGTTTCTTTGGTCTTCCCCTAGTCTTATAGCCATCGGCATTTATACTCCAAACTTTCCTCACGACACTTTCTTCATTCCTCCGCATCACATGCCCAACTGATTCCAGCAGTTTTTAGTCACCGATCCCACTTTCAGACTTCCGCTTATGTACTCATTTCTTATTCTATCCATTCGTGTAACACCACACATCCCTATTAGCATTCTCGTATGTATACTTAACTATTTAATCGTATTTTTTGCCATCAGATGTAAAGGCGAAGGTGAAGAGACGAGACCAGAGTATAGGGACTACACGGAGCAGCTGCACAGGTATATTATTATTATTACAATATTTAATTATTTTAATTATTGTGAATGTGAAAACTATGTGGGTAATTCTTTTTTTGCTCAATTTAACCATGGTCTGGCAGTTTGAGTAATTTATGCGGCCTACCCAAATACGAGTATTCTGTTTTTTGGTATAGTTCGTGGAATCGTTGAGCTCCTTACATTCTGAGTTGAGCTGCACGATTACTGACAAATGCGTGACTGGACAGGTCCACGCAATCTGTGTGGTTCCTCTAAAAACCATTTCAGACACGAATCTACATGGTCTTCACATGATCTGATCAAGATTATGTCTGGACTTTTAGAGACAGTGACCTCTGAGTTTGTTTCGGCTTTTCTCCTCAGAGTACTCAGATAGGAAACGCCGACCTAAATTCGTCCCTAATTAATCTTGATCAGACCCAGCCTGTCCCTTACTGCCCACCCTCAGCGATGCCCTAAGCCGAGGGGGTGCTTACCCCACAGGGGGTGCCCTTAGTGTGTAGTTGCTTAGATTATAAATGTTATTCCCTGGCTGGAGGCCTTAATTTATTAGGGTATCACAGGACAGCTCAGTTAAGCAGGCGACAATGTCCTATGACGGTGGCGCTGTCGGCCACAGAGCATGGGATGGCCTAATCGCGCTGACTGCGTTTAGAGGGAGTACTTAGGCAGTACCAATAATTAATTTACTTTGTTTGAATTGCCGCGCATTATTTGAGAAAAGTACTATACAAGCCTTGGCCGCAACCAGGCATTAATGGACTCACGTATGTGGGCCGCAGGTAGCCTCGGCCCACATTTTCGCGATCGTCCATCAATGCACCAGTTCCAGGCGGCCACAGTAATGTACTAGGTATTGTGGCTCCGAAAATACGTTGTGTGCACAACTTCTGTGGCGCTCGCCGTTCAAAGCCGTCAGTTTCCATACGTCATGTGTGTCGCAGTGCCAGAAAACGTGACACGCTTGGTTTGTATGGAATGTGTTGACCATGTCTCTATTAGCGCCGCCGATGCTTCTCCGTGCTTTGTGGCGTGCTGGTAGACCGTGGCTATGGTGGACTCCGAAAGGCGTTACAAAACTGTATGTCCATCTATTCAGGTGCAGTTCCTACGGGAAATGTGTGGAAGAAGTGCCGGAGGAGGCTCGCGAGAGAGACGAGGCCGTCACCAGCACCGAGCACCATCAGCACTGGGACGAGAAGATAGGTAGGTTACACACATACATAGTTCCAGCACCCACAGTACTCAGCCGTATGACACATTCAGCTTCAAAAAACTCAAACTCAAAGCATTTATTTCAATTTAACCAATGAATGACAGGCACTCTTGAATTGTAACCTAAGGGTCTGTGCACACCACGTTTTTTAAACGCCGTCGACGCGCGTTTGTAGCGATACAGACGCGATACGCACGCAAGTCAGACCTTTCCTGTAGGATAAAAGGGCGCGCGTCGAATTGGAATGGGCAACTAGCTTCATCTTTCTGACTGACAGAATCCTTGACAAAAGTGACTGTAATAGGTTTAATTGTTTTAAAATTGTGGATTAATGTTTAATTCAAAATAATTGCTTTGAGCTTGAGTTTGAATAGATTATGGTCATAATCAATGTAATATTGTTTTCATGTACAGTAAGCAGTTCTCTGTGCTCAACGTCAGCGCCGACGCCGTCGACGCGGACAGACGCCTCCTCCCCGCACCAACACGTCACCACTACACACGCTGGTATGTCGATAATCATCGTATAGTCGACCGATCTTATAATCATCTTCTTCTTCTTCGTGTGGCACGACAGTATTTTAAATCTTGTTGGCCCATAACTTTGCCACTTCCACGGCGTCGTCAGTGGCACTTATTCAACCCTATACAGCTTATTATGCCCATAGAAAACAACGATTTTGTATGGAGACGCGTACGCATCCGTTCAGCTTTCGCGTCAAACAAGTATAAAACGAGTACAAATGTGTTATTATCATGCGAGTGCTATAGATAGAGTTCAGCACTGTTCTGCCGCGTACCTACAGCGCTATTCCGCCGCATTCAGCGTCGAACGCGGCGGAACGGCGCTGTACACGGATGGTTCTCGACTCATTGTCGACATTTTGCGACCTGCATAATTCCTGAATTGATTTGATTTATTATTATAGCTATTCTCATTTTTACGCGGCTGATAGAAGCATAACTATATAAGTGTCCAAAATCGTTCAGCGAAACGCGAATGGAGCTAAATAAGTGTGAGTAGTCCCTTGGACTGCATGTTTTTGGACACGGAGGGCAGGAAAAAAGAGGTGGAGCATAGCTCCACAACCACACCCTGCTGCCGTTCCATCGTGGTAGCCCACTGCTGCCCAAAATCCTGTATACTCTTACTGGCTGGAAAGGTTCTACAGCATTTAGTTGGACGTTTCCAGGTGGTGGTCGGCGAGGGGCGCTGCAACTGTGGCAGTTCCTGGTCTCCCTGCTGGCTGAGGGAGCGCGCTGCGTCGCCTGGACCGGCAGGGGGCTGGAGTTCAAGCTGCATGAGCCTGAGGAGGTGAGGGAACCATGGAGGCGATGGCGTTTAGCTTAAGCTACGATTTCCTAGAAAATCGGTAGTCGCTACGTATCGGCCGCAGTGACGGCTGCCATGAAAATTATGGCAGGGGGGTTAGACTTTGACACCGCGTCAAAAAACGCTCTCTGGGGAAACAGCACCAACTTCCCGCGGGGGTCAGCAGGTGACCGGGTAGGAAGGAAAGGGAATGGGAAGGGATCGGAACAAGCAAAAGAGTTGCATAGTGAAATTTAGTACAACATTATAACACTCGTTTGGATGATATAATGGTTACTATGACATTGGTTGTTTTAATGAGAATTCAAGACAACACACAATGCCACAGTCGCCATAGAAACGTCATAATACGGAATTTGTGAGCTCACCTTTCTCTTTTATTTATTTTTTGAGATTTGCCGTACCTGGCAAATCTAACGATTTAATTCTTTGCCATGAAATCCTCTCTTCAATCAGATATTAATCAATGGTCTGTTCGCAGGTGGCTCGTCGTTGGGGGGCTCAGAAGAACCGGCCCGCGATGAATTACGACAAACTATCGAGGTCCCTTCGGTACTACTATGAAAAAGGAATCATGCAGAAAGTCGCAGGTATGACTTACATTAATATACAAACAATCTGCCTGCCTTTTCCTATCTATGTTGGGGTCGGCTTCCAGTCTAACCAGATGCAGCAGAATAACAGTATTTTACATGGAGTGACTGCCTATCTGACCTCCACAACCCAGTTACTGGGTAAGGGACTACTCACATTTATTCAGCTCTATTCAGCGTTTGCCCATAGAAAACTACGATTTTGTATAAGACGCGCGTACGCGTCCTTTCAGCTGCGGAAAGCTGAAAGGACGCGTACGGTTTTCACGCGTTTTCTATGGGCAAACACTGAATAGAGCTGAATAAGTGTGGGTAGTCCCTAACACGATACTCCTTGGTTAGATCTGTTGGCAGACAGGGTGGGCGTTTTGGGGGACTGTCTTATGTATTTTGAACGTTTAAAAAGTGCTGATTCTCAGCCTAGTTTGAATAACGTGACTTTTGATATTAAACTAAATGTAATGTGTGCATGTTCCCCAGGTGAGCGCTACGTGTACAAGTTCGTGTGCGACCCGGAAGCCCTGTTCAGCATGGCGGCGCCGCCCCGCGCGCGCTCCCCGCCCGCGCCCCCCCCCGCCCCCCTACGACGTGCTGACGTCACTGTACGGCGGCGTGTACCCGCAGTACCTGCAGGCGCCGCAGGGAGACTACCAGCGGAGGTACTACCATCATATCAACCATACTGGTCACTATGATACGTAGAGTACGAGACGAGGATCTTATTCGTGTTTTTTTTTGGAATTTTTTCCCCGTGACCACGAGATACGAGCTCAAGCGCAAGTGTCAAGCAACAGCAGAGAAACCAAATGAAAGAAGTTGTTTAGAGCAAGCCACGAGTCACCGTGAGCGAAGAACGGAAACAGGTGACGCGTGCGCATCGCTTAACGCAAGTCGGCCGGCCGTGACCGGAGCTATCCAAGCTACGGTCCACCTATGAAGATGCGCCTGCGCAGATCAACTACGTCTGTTCCAATACACGCTCGGGTCTACTGCGCAGACAAAACTGTACAGGTCAGACCTCTCCGTTGGACCGTAGCGTGTATATGGCCGCTATTAAAAGTCAATTAAGTATATCAATATAGCGACATTCAACTTCACACACATGACGCTGTTGCGACTTTTACCAGATAACGAAAAACCTAGATAGGTATATCCCCGTCTGTCTGTAAAGACCTCATGTTAAGTATGATTTCCACCAAACGGCTTGCGTCCGGCAGGATGTCGTCGCATACGATCGGCTCCTTACCATCGCTTGCGAATATATCTGTTTCAGCGCCTAATCAAATAGTTTCATTCCTACCATGTAGCAGCTGAAAGGATCCGATCGGATACGACGACAGGCGAACGGCGCCGATCGCGTGTCGCGCAAGACGCCCGCGGTCAACCTGCTATGCGCGGCTTGCTAGTAAAGACTTTAAATACTGTGTACACGATTTAATATCGCTTAACATTGTATGTAATCCGATCCGAAGCGATGCGAGCTGTTTGGTGGAAATCCTTAAAGCTTCGGTTTCCTAGTAAAGCGGTTTCGTCATATTATAACGGCCGTCATGAAAATCTGTCATTTTCACCAGAATTTGACATTCAAATGTCAAGAAATGTATTTAGACAGCCATTATTGTGTGACCGTTCACCGCTTTCTTAGGCGCGGGCCATACAGAAGGGACGTGAGACGAGGACGGGACAGATGCGACTTTTCAAATTATATAGAAGAGACGAGGCACAGGAGGGGACGAAAACGCTTCATACTACCTGTCTTTGATACTTCATTTCGAGCCTCGAAATTCGAGGGCAGGTTGCGAGCGGTTTTGAGCTATGACATTCATATTTTTTAACCGACTTCCAAAAAAAGAAAATACTACAAAGTGAAAAATAACTTTAATTATTTCGGAACTCGGTGGCAAAAACTTTGTAGTGTTTTTTGGAAGTCGGTTGTTTTTCTTTTGTTAAAAGTTTTTTTGTTTAAGCGATCACCCCGCAACCCCTGTGTCTGTCTATGTCTGCATCTCGTCACTTCAGTATATTTTAACAGTAAGATGCAGACAGAAAAGCGACGCGCGTCTTGTCCTTTCTGTATGTTTTGTGCTAGGTCGCAAGAATAACGTAGATACGTGAAAGTGACGCCGCGTCTGCGTCCCGTCCTCGTCTCACGTCTCTTCTGTAAAAACCAAACCAAGCATTACCCACGTTAGTATTTGCGTTTCATTTTGTACACGCGGTAAATGTATCATTTGGATATGGAGTTAGTTACTCTTGTAGAAAACTAGAAAATACCTATTGTTTTTTTTTTTCTTCAAATTCCACTTCCAACATTTGAAGATCCTATCCCATTTCTTACACATTGTATTTTATCGTTAGTTTTTTTATCCTGATAATAATTAACTAATTATAATGTACAGTAAAATTAAATTAAAAAATTAGACATTGCACTGTTTTTCACAATTAAGTATTATAATACTCAAAAACCATCTCGTCTTAATTCATTCATACCTACATGATAATATACTGCCTATATTAATAGTAGAATTATGTAAATGGCGCTGAAAATGTATTATTGACATAAAATAATATCACGCCTTGTTTCGCCGAAGGGTTGGGCAGATGTGTACCTGTAGTACACCCACATTTCGCCAGTTATGTTTGTGTCCCATGTAATGGGGGCGAGCCTATTGCCATCAACCAGGCACAAATCCAGACTCTGGACTGCTACTGAAAAATTCCTGTTGAAAAAACTCGAAAATGTGGGTGTATTATAGGTACACAGACGTGATGTTGAGTGTATAATTTGAAAAAAAAAGTTAATTGCAAGATATTTTTAGCGCCATTGATCATTCCGAAAATGATTCTTTAGATAGTAAAATAGAACCAAAAAGATAAATTTTAGTGTTATTTAATAAGTAAATAATAAGAATTTCTAGTCAATAACTGTTACTATTAAGCTAAAATTGTGCAATATTATTATTAGTGATGTAGCTACGATTATAAAAATAATAATTATGGAAATATAAGCAATCTTGTGAATATAAGTATGTAATATGATTAAAAGGTATTTCATTACAAAATCCTGACTTCAATGGCCCCGAAAGTCAACATTTCTTACGGTTTTTGCAAATTGCAGCACTGTTATTTTACGTTGTACCTCTGTTGATCAAACTTTAGATCGAACCCAAAGCTCCATGCTCATCAGCCGCACTTCAGACCGCTAGAACAACGAGTTGAAATACATTTGTTTTATTTAAAAGAGTGTCCGTGGAGTTTCTTGCCCGTTCTTCTCCATAGGTACCTACTACGCTTTGGAATGGGCAACTAGCTTCATATTTTCTGACTGACCGACTCCTTGACAATTCAAAAGTGCCTGTAAATGGTTAAGTTCAAATAAATGCTTTGAGTTTATAATATTAATACGTCTATTACTGTCCCACTGCTGGGCAAAGGCCTCTTCTCATACAGAGAAGGAGCATTGACCACCACGCTTGCTCAAGACGGATATTCTGACTTACGTTTAACTTATAAGTTCAGGTTTCCTTACGATGTTTTCGTTCACCGATGCCAGTGATGACCAAGATAATCTTAGAAATTACTTAAGAATTGAAAAAGTCACATTGGTAGTTGCCCGGATATGAACCCTCAACCTCGTACATAACAGTGGAAGCCTTAACCACTGATCCATCATGTTTTTTTTTTCAGTCAGCCAATGTATAATCTGCCTGCCTTTTCCCAATTTTGTTGGGGTCGGCACCCAGTCTAACCGGATGCAGCTGAATACAAGTATTTTACATAAAGCGACTGCCAAGCTGACCTCCATAACCCAGTTACTGGAGTTACTGGGTAACACGATACCCCTTAATAAGACTGGTTGTCAGAGTTTTGGTCTTCTGACTACCCGTAACGACTGTCAAAGATCTACGAATGACATCCGGGACCAACGGCTTAACGTTCTTTCCGAGGCACGGAGGGGTCTCGATATGTCATGGATGGCCACCCATTCATGCACCGACGGCGGCATGCGTAGCCTTAACCTTCGGCGACCTGTGCGGCTGTTATTATTTAGCCTGGAGCCTCTCACGATATTTTTTTCAGTCCATTTAAATAAAACATAATTATAAGTTATATTATAAACATTTATTTGAATCTATAAGAGTCACAAGAACATTGAACATTCGCGGCATAACAAACTACGCTAAAATTCAGATTCTTAGATAATTTACATTCATAGCCACTTAACTATCTACTTTAGCGTCATGTACTCGTTGATTGATTTTGATATTGATTGACAAGTTGATTTTTGAGTGACTATCATCTGCCTAACCTTTTCCCAACTATGTTGGTGTCAGCTTCCAGACTCAGTAAAAAAAAACAACTTAATTTTGGTAGCAATGGAATTTTGAACTTTATCATGCATGACATTGAGTTTGTTGTTGAAAAACTTGATAATTATCTAAAATTCTGAATTCAAGCTTACATATTTGCTACTTCAAGTAGAAGCGTCACAACTGAGACTATTGTTTGCTACAGTATAAAGAACATTATATTATATTATTTAATACTATGGAAGAACTTTGATATTCATTTAAAATCTAGGGTTTTTGAAAGTTTGATTTAGTCTCAAATTTCATGTGAACTGTTGTGATTTGTTGAATGAAATAACAACATAACATCACGCCTGTGTTCCCCGTAGGGTTAGACAGAGGTGTACCTATAGTACACCAACATATCGTCAGTTATGTTTAAGTCCTATGTAATAGGGGGCGAGCCTATATCCATCAATCGGGTACAAATCCAGACTCCGGGCAGCTACTGAGTAATTCCTGACGGACAACCCCAATAACACTTTGGCCGACCTGGGACCCCAGGAGCTCGACGCTCAGCAGTACGCTTGCGACCACTAGTTCAACGACGTGAAGGAGAATGTTGTCATTAAAATATATGTTTACTTTAAGGTGGATGCTCCAGGGTAGCTCGCGGAAATTCAAATTTTCTTACGTTTTATGCAATTTGCAGGTCAGTGACAGGTTGTATGTCGATTATAATATGATTCGCGACCGTAACAAATATGGCTTTACAGAATTATAATCATTAGATTCAGCAATACAACTCCTTAAGTTAGTATAATCCTCAAATGTCATAATTTCATGAAATAGTCATTCAATAGGATTATATGAACTTAGAGAGTAGTATTGATCATTTTTATGATTATAATTCTATAAATAAAAATCTGATACGGCCGCAAATCATATGTAAATCAACATGCGACTTGATACTAACCTGCAAATTGCAAAAAACATAAGAAAATTCGAATTTCGCGGGCCACGTTTGAGCGTCCACCTTAACAAAGCAATGGAAAGTCTCAGTTGTTTCTGTTACCCCATATTTAATAAACGCAGAGTCAAGTTACAACAGCCAACCACCACCTCTTATTGTGTGAGAAAGAGATGGAGCAATATATACAGGGTTATTGGTATGTCAGCAATCCGTTAAGGGGATGTAGGAGAGGTCATTTGCAACCAAATGACCCCTACGCTAATGTCAACCATTTCCTAGTAATTTGACAATTTATATTTTAAAATGTATGAAATAAAAGTATATAATGTCAAATTACCCGAAAACTGTTGACATTTTGATTAGGAGTCAAAAGGGGTCATATAGTGAATGACCTCTCCTACATCCTCTTAATGAATTGCCAACATATAACAAACAACCCTGTATACAGGACGTCTAACTCCATCTCTTTCCCACACTCAAGTAAGATTAAAATATGGTAGGTCCCCAGCATTAATTACGGTTCAAACATTTTTTTTCGAGTTTTGAATTTGGAGTAAGTTCACTCCGAGATTATTAATGGGTTAAGCTACGGTTGCCTAGAAGAGCGGTGGCCGCCACATAACGGCCGCAGTGACGGCTGTCATGAAAATGATGGCGGCGGGGTTTGACTTTCAAAAAACGCTCTATAGGAAAACACACCAACTTACTTTTATATATTACGTTTCAGTGAAATCATTCGCCGGTAAATTGCGGACGATATGTGGCGGCCACCGCTTTTCTCGGAAAATGTAGCTTTAGAGCCCAAACACACCTGTCGGATCGCCGCATAACACCAGTATTCCATACAAACATCTTCCACCATACATATTTGTCCGAAGATCAAGTCATAAATGAGAAATAATTAACTAATCCTCTAAAAACTTTTGCGCTTCTAATGATGCTGATATTTTTTTAATAATTGAGCCTCTATTTAACTTTCTGTCCTTTTCGCACAGTTGGTCACAGTAACTAAGCTAGGGCACCCCGACCAAATGGGTTAGGTTAGGTTTAGAACTGTGACCAACCGCACACGACCGGAGCGAGCGAAGCGAGCTGTGCCGCGGCATCGGCGTTCGAGCGCTACATCCAAGTTGCTCGCAGTTACTTGGCAATTTTGTGTTTTTACGACTCCAATTAGGAATTGTTTTAGGTTTACAAAAAGAGGCGCCATAATATGTTTTGGAACGCAAAATGAGAATTTTAGAGGTTCGATTAAATACATGTCAACATTAATTACGCGACAGAAAATTGGTGACTTAAATTCCGCTAGATGTATTTCGACCCTTAATTGCAATACAAACTATACAATACAGATAATACTTTTACTTAAAAAATATCAACAAAAATATCTATTTTACAAAATAAAAAGAAAAGTCGCACTCGTGTAGAGGATTCCGCATAATATAGGACTAGATAATACAAGATTAGGGTTCCATAAAATTTACAAGTGCCATTTTGAGCTTTATTGCACAATTTGATAAAAAAAAATGCCCAACGTTATGTTTAATTGCACTATTTAATACCAAAAATTGTATATTATTATTAAATTCTTACTAAATAATCTCGTAAAATAATAAATGAATGATTATCTAAAAATGGTTGAAATAACTAAACATTTATTTCTTAACAGATTTTTTTCATGATTTATTTTATTTTATAAAAACTTCTTATAATATTTGATTTAAAAACGTGAGATACTATGGTGCATTTTTCAAGACATCACTAATATATTATTATATTCTATTATATTAATAAATGTATAATCAAAAAATGAGTGAATAAATAAATAAAAAAGATAAAACCTAAAATTATTTCCTGTGTGTTACTCTAAATTGCCAATATTTGTACTATAATAATTAGAGGTGGTAAACCAATTTAATCACATCACTTTTTATCAATATAATACACAGATCGACAGGTTGACATTATTTAAGGGAGTGTAGTATCATCATCCTCTTGCCCTCGGCCCATGTTATGTGGTCGGCATCAGGTTTTCATCTACCACTCCCCCTGTCAACTGCCACGCAATCATTCACTCCTTTCCAGGAACCGAAACCGGTATGACATTTATATTTTTACAGGTATTTTTAAAGGTTACCTTAAATTGAATACAACTAGTATTAATACCGGTTACCAAAACGAAAATTATCTCTTACACGTGCCGTGGGCATTAGTCAAAGGGCGCGCATCGCCTGTGTGTGTTACCCGTTTAAACGGTAACCTAAAAGAGGTAACATGTTTCTTCTTTGGTTACCCAGATAGCGGTAATCATATAAGTAACCATCATTCTTCGATACCTGTACCGTAATTTATAAAGGTTTGCGATCCCTGCTCCCTTCTCTTCACACAACCCATTCATCTTTGGCCTTCCTCTCCCTCTCCATCCATCAACATTTATATTCATCACTCTTTTAGTCACATGCGTTTCCTGTCACTGGCGTCAGTTTCAAACGTCCCCTTACCCCTTGATTTTGTACTCATGAAATTGAGTTAATATTGGCAATAAAGAGTAAATACCATATAATATATTAGATCGCTTTAAATTATATTACAAACATAACAATTATAATATATACAATATAGACTATAGTTCTCGCGTTATGAACTGAGTCGTCGGGCCAGAAATGTCAGTAGCAATAAGAACGTATCTTGCGTCTTATCGATAGTTCGCTACCTGCTTCATAGACCATAAGCTCCTTAAGTGCGAGCGAGACAGACTATAACAATGATTTTTGGCCTGACGACTCAGTACTTAACGCGGCGACTATAGTCTTAGTCCGTCTCATTACAAAACGAGTCTTAAACCAAGATCGAGTAAAACCCCAGGTTTAGGATAGAGTTTTAGAAAAAAATATATTACAAAATGCCTTTTAAACAGATTGGTTTTCAAAAATACGTTTTGTTGTAAAAATTACAACGTAATAAACTTTAGTTTACGCTATAACTTCATAATTTTTTATGAAGTTTTGCTACATCATTCAAAAATCAACTTAATTCACACAAGCATTAAATTGAAATTTGTAAGTGGAAGAAATAACATCAATATTGGAAGCAAGGATTGGAATATGAAATAGATGTTCTGGTGACATCACATTAACAGAATCGGCCACGCCTAACTGCAACCCTTTCCAAAGATTTAAATCGTTAGATGAGCGTCACAAGATACCTAGTCACGTTTCTGTTTTGTTTTGAAACCTCTGACACATTAACGCCGTCACTTGACTTGAATCACATGGAAACGCTATTTAATAATGTGGAAGCTCACTCTTCTCAATAGGGCGAATCTTGCGATTTGAATCTTTGGCCCTTTCACAGTTATTTCACCTCCAACCTTGTTGCAATGAGAATAAAGATCACTTTGATTTTGACACAAAATTAGAGGTAAAATAAATGTGGAGGGACTGCGCCGTTGAATCCGTTCAACATGCTGGATGAAGAAGAATTAAACTTTTTTCTAAGAAATGCACCAAATAATGCAAACAAGCTCGTACAAGTTTTACCATGCGTCGTAGTCATCGACTACATAATTTAGTAAATTATGTATACAATTTTAAATGAAAAGAAAGAAAAAAAAAAAATTCAGCGAGTGTGAAATATACCACACATAACTATGTCACATCATCACGCCTGTATTCCCCTGAAGGTTTAGGCTGAGGTGTACCTATAGTACACCCACATTTCGCCAGTTATGTTAAAGTCCCATGTAATAGGCGAGCCTACTGCCATCAACCGGGGACAAATCCAGACTCCGGACTGCTACTGAGAAATTCCTGTTACAAAACCCAATAACAGTTTGCCCGACCCGAGAATAGAATCATGGACCTCATGCTCAGCAGTAGCGCTTGCCACCACTAGACCAACGAGGCAGTCTAAGAAAGAAATAAATAAAAAATAAAAATTTAAATTGCAGAAAGTGAAGGGTACGAGATAATTCGTAGCAAAAAATGTGGAAAACTTCACCTGACACCACCGCGCGAAAACCTAAATAATATCTAATGGAATGAAAAAGAATGTCCTGCCTGTAGGCACAGCAGCCAACTATAAAATTGAAGAACAAATTCAGGGAATTCAGAATTGTGAAGCACTAACTAGTCTGATACCAATTAAATCAAATAAATGAAAAAAAAGAGGGTGTGGTTAGCACACAATAGAAGTGAAAACTTACACCTGGGGCAGAGGTTCACTCCAAAAAAAAAACACAAATGCGTGACTATAAAAAGAGAAAAGAAAACAGGAAAACAGAGCTTAACCGTAGTGTTGTAAGGTCCAATTTACACCACAATCACTTTCCAAAATCTGAAAATAATAAGATTTTTCGAATTATTTTGAAAAAGACATTTAAAATCGTTGTCTCTGTCAACATCAAATAATTGGCTAAAACAGAACAATGTTGTTTCATTTAGCGTTCTCATGGTCTATATTGCATAAAGAACTTTACCGCAGTCAGAATAAGGTTTGAAATACAAAAACTAGCTCGAAGGCTTAGAACAAAGTTAAAACTCGTTAGTAATGAGACGGAGTTGGTCTATCGTCTTACGTGTAGACAGTGGTTCTCACAAACGCTTCCTTTTAAGTAAAATGAAGCCTTCAACGTACATTCTTGAAGAAAGAGTATATTATTTAATTTCCCAGAAACATAAACATACCATTACGCCTGTATTCCCCGAAGAGTTAGGCAGAGGTGTACCGATAGTACACCCACATTTCGCCAGTTATGTTTAAGTCCCATGTAATAGGGGGCGAGCCTATTGCCATCAACCGGGCACAAATCCAGACTCCAGGCTGTTATTGAGAAATTCCTGTTGGAAAAACCAAATAACACTGCCCGAGCTGGGAATTGAACCCAGGACCTCATGCTCTGTAGTAGCGCTTGCGACCACTAGACCAACGAGGCAGCCAATAAGAAACAATTAGTTTCAATAAGAAAAAAAAACATTAAGGGAAGACTTACTAAATCCAAATATATTCTAATCTAGATTCTATCTATTTAGATTCAGATTTAATTGGTCGATTAAAGGCGGATTCGACCAAACACGAATAAATTTTAAGATTTACTCTGACAGTTATCGTATGGATAAACTGTCAAAAATTCAAAATTTACTCGGAAGAGAAGGCTTATTCCGCGGATTAAATTTATTCCTGTTTTGGTCGAACCCAGCTCATAGTTGCTCGCCCCCAAAATGGAAAATATGGCGAGTAAAAATTTTTAAGAAGAAAATAATGGTTTGGAAATAAACCAAGTAAAAAAGGAAGACGCACTTTATAATTAAATCCTCAAGTCCTATACGTTAGTACAATTAATTGAACAATTAATTAAAAACAGTGCTTCAGCAAGTCAAATAACAAGAACACAAGGAATAAAAAATAATAAAGAAATGTATACTTAAAAACTATAATGAACCACTTCAATACATTAGGACTTAGAAATAAAGTAGAAAACATGCACTGAAATAATGTCATATTAGTTAAACGGGGTGCTTGAATGGTGCCTCGCGACGTATCCTGCGACCCTCTGTTACGTCGAGTGCTAATATTAATATAATTATATAAATATAATATTATATATAATATATTTATATAATATATATTATTCGAAATGTTGATTGGCACCACGATGGCAAATACAAAACTGTACAAAAACAATGTCCGCTGACAAAACCAGCAACAAATAAAATTCCAGAAAGCGTGGAAGTCGCAACAGAATCACAAGAAGAGCAATAAACAACTCTCTAGTATCGAGACAACTGTTTGAGAATAACTCTTGTGTGGTAGACATATAGGTTCAAATTAAATTAACTAGAGAAACTCCACATGTGATGGGTATATAAATGGGCGACAATAAATGAAATCAATACGAATCATATGAGTATTTTGGAACTATTTATTTTAGAGGTATGAGGAACAGGGTGTAAAGTTCACTCATCTCCAATTGAAAAGGGGGGATCCTCCGACCAGACGGGTGTTGCGTCTGGGGGGGCAACTGCCCAACGATTGATGTCGGAAAGTTATATATATGTTGATCACGCGGTAAACTATGCTTGCGTGATGCAAGATTTCGCGTGACGTCAATGTGACAAGTATCACGCATGTGACGATGTAGATGCCGCCATAATATCTAATAAATTCAAACATCGAAATTAAAAATGATAGTTTTTCAATCAAACTCAATGGGTTTCGTTAATCGTTGACTAGCTATAGTGACTAAACTATTGGAGATGTTTGATTGAATTTTCGTATGCAGACTGGGAACGTTATTAGATATACGCAGTTAAATTTATTGTTGTGTTGTCTGTATATCCACATGTGAAGGCTATTTTATGAGAACCACTGTCTAAAGTAAGATTAAATCTACATATAACAATATTGTAATAATAATATCTATGTGTGCGTAAAAATACTCTAAACGGTGATTTCGCAGTGTGCGGGCGAAAACGTAGCGGTGCGTTGCGGTCCGCAATGATAAAAGTGACGCATTTTACTGTTGGTACAACGTTACCTAAATAAAGTATGTTTTGCGGGAAAGTCGCGTTGCGGGCCGCAGCGAATATAACCCGCAACTATTACGTTGCGTAGTACATACTACTCAACGTAATAGTATAAGTTTTACATTTTCGCCCTTTAGTGTGTGTGATCGCTAACACTAAATTTTAATCTGCAGATAGTAATGAATAAAATGATATTAATATTCCGCCAATGTTAGAAATAAGTGCGAATTTCATCATTAGTGACCGACATCTGACATCCAACATGCATTTAGAAAGTTGGCAATGGTGCCGATTCCCTTGTTCACAAACTTAACTAAATTTAAGTTCAGTGCATCTTTTTCTTTGTACTTCATTAAGAAGAGGACAGAAGATAAATTTTAGTTTAGTCCTGTCAAGCCTGTCACTACTCCAATGCAAGTTTAGACGTGAATAAAAAATTGCCTCTAAAATTACGTCAATTTACGTCAGGCGCTGATTAATTTGATAGGACTAAGCAAAAATTTATCTTCTGTCCTTTTCTTAATGAAATAGAAAGAACAAGATGTACTGAACTTAAATTTAGTTTAGTTTGTGAACAAGGGAATCGGCACCAATACCTGTCAAATATTATCAATTTCCCAACTATGTTGGGGTCGGCTTCCAATCTCGGACGCAGCGCGGTAAGACTGGTTATCAGACTTTCCGGACCTATAACGACTATCAAAGGTCTACGAATGACAGCCGGGACCAACGGCTTAACGGGCTTTCCGAAGCACGGAGGGGTCTCGATATATTATTAATGATCACCCATCCACGGACTGACTTCGGCAAGCAGCTTTACCTTTAATCGATCTGTGTGGTTATTATCTAGCCACGAGCCCTTGAAATTATGAAATATCGCATTATTGCAATTCAAAATGAATATTTTAGTGCAACAAAAAAAGATATTTCAGGTAATCCTTAAATAAATAAAATAAATATTTGACAACTATTTGCCACGGTGACAACTTTGCAGAGATTTAAGATCAGACCATAATATTTCTGACTATCTTACCACACTAAAAAGCCTGAACTAGTTTTTCTAATATAAAAAAAATAGAAGTGTTGTCAGACTTTTCATAACTTTCTGACATCTGACGGACTATCTGCAGACTAAAACATCGATATCACTATAATATCATTTTCATAGTATATTATTGTCAAAGTTCAGT
Source organism: Eupsilia transversa (assembly GCA_914767815.1). Classification (NCBI taxonomy): domain Eukaryota; kingdom Metazoa; phylum Arthropoda; class Insecta; order Lepidoptera; family Noctuidae; genus Eupsilia; species Eupsilia transversa. Next base: position 6,640,585 of record OU611902.1, read on the forward strand.
CACTTTTATAACAATAAAAGCTTAGTATGAAAACATTTGAGTAAACATCACGCTTGCACCCCCTCAGGGGTAGGCTGAGACGTGTGGTGCTGCCATATATCGGCGGATATATTTAAGTTCGAGAAAATCATTAACATCTACTTAATAACAGTCTATAATACAAACACCATATTTCTTTTCTTCTTTTGAAAGCCTGCGTGACATTATACAGGGTGAGTGACAAAATTTTATTGTCAACTTAAAACACAATTGCAAAAGCTTTCGTTTTAACAAATCAGAATACCATTTTATAATTCCCACCATCCCATTTATCTTTATTCGTAAATTTTTGGTTTAACTCACCAAAAAAAACCAGCCTGTATAAACACAATTGCTTTCAACTGTCAAAGTGAAAGGGATTGCGATTGTCACTGTCAAAGTAATCTGGCCACGATAAAGTATAGACTAGCTGTTGAAGTGTACCGCGATATCTCTGAGAGTGCTCTTGATATGGTCGTACGTCGCGAAGGAGATGCCCACCGCGATGGGCCCCTTCACCCAGTTCATGCTGAGGCCCTTGTAGAACCCACGCCAGCCTTCCGACCTGAAATATTCAAAAAAAAAAAGATCAATAATCAGAGGGGGGCTCGTGGCTAAGTAATAGCTGCACGGGTCGAGCGATCAACTTGACCATCAATCTATACATATAATAAAACTGAAGAGGATCGAAAGTCTGTACATGGAAGATATTTGAAAAAAAGTTGGCTGGGGATACAGAATCGATAACAGAACACGTTCCAACAGTTTTTAGAATTTTTGTCTGTTTGTCTGTTTATTTGACCGCGCATCACTCCGGAACTACCAGTCAGATTTGAAAAATTCATTGCATTTTATAGCCCAATTCTTGAGGAAGGCTATTTCCTAATATTTATGTACTGAGTTATTATTTTTATCTTACTTTTGTATGTTATGCTGTGTCTTTTGTGTGCACTAAATGAACGATTTATGTATCTATCTAATAAACTCACTTATAGACGAGCGCCAGAGTGTCGGCGATGCTGGCGTACGGGTAGGAGCCGTCGGGGCGGCGCCGCGCGGTCTGCATGCGGCGCCGCACGATGTCCAGCGGGTACGACGCCGTCTGCGCGATGGCGCCCGCCATGCCGCCTAACACTACGTTCACTAACGTCCCTTGGGGCTTGCCGAAATATTCTGCAAGAGGACATTGATGTGTTTGTTATGAACTGACACGATTGCCTCGTGGTCGGAAACGCTACTGCTGAGCTTGAGGTCCTGGGTTCGATTCACAGGTCAAGCATATTGTTATTGGGGTTTACCATGAGGATTTTTTCAGTAGCAGCCCGGAGTCTGGATTTGTGCCCGGTTGATGGCAATAGGCTCGCCACCTATTACATGGAACTTTAATATAACTAGCGAAATGTGGGTGTACTATAGTTGTTAAACGTCTGCCTAAGCCTTCGGTATTACAGGCATGATCTTATGTATATGTGTTTAGAAATAGTGTGTGGATTCAGAAATAGCGAGCGGTTTTTTAAGACCACTTAAGAGCGTGCATTCTGAAAGTTGGCAACGACGCAAATAGCTGTCAAATATTACGCTGTTTTGATTAATTCGACAATATTACTGTATGAAGTATCGCTGTTTTAAAACAAGAACTTAAATGTAGAATAAATAATTTTAGGGTAAATAAAGGCACACTCACCTAAGTATTTGTGTTTGAGCGTGTCGTATGTGAAGAACGACACGCCGGCGTACGGGATGACGCCAAGAACCGTCGCAGTGTAGCCCCTGTAACACACCATCATCTACTTCATTCAAATCTTAAATACATTCATTCACTCACTGACAGATAAGGAACAGCCTAAACTGCTAGAAGCATGAAAACGTTTATTATTTACAGGATGGTATGGACATCGGCGCGCAGCCTGTTACCTACGCATCAAATAACTGACGTCACACAAATCCTGCATCGCGCAATTAGAGTTAACCGCGAGATCTACATATTATTATACAGGGTGGATTTTTGAGATAGGGCAGTAGTAAGGACCTTAACTGTTGTAGCTACAGGAAAACGATCTTAGGAGATTGTCCCTAACTTTTTGAGACATTTTGACAAGCATTAAAAGATTTTGAAAATGCTGCCTGTATTACACCCTGTATACTATATCTGTATCTGTGTGTGTGACTATCCGACATTCATCGTTGGGCAGTTGCCCGCCCGACTCGACACGCGTCTGGTCTTAAGATTCTCCCTTTTCAATAGAGGATGAGTGAACTTAACACTCTGTTCCTCATACCTTTAAAGATTCAGTACATGATTTTGGACCCCCCAGAATTTGCTGTTCAATACATAAGTACAGTACAATACTGAAAAAAATTGCTGTTCCATACATTTTGACCGCTAAGGTATTGCACTAAGGTATACACATTTTTAAGAAACTTTTTTGTTGGTATGCCAATAAACGCATTCCTCTTACCTGTACAAAGTGAGGAGCCCCTCGTCTCTGGCCACCGTCACGAACACAGCGCGCAACGTGCTGTACTCTGTGGCGTTGGTGACGGCCATGCGCGCGCGGGCCACGTCCAGCGGATACGTGGCCGACTGCGACGTCACTCCGGCTAGAGATCCGGCCATTAAATGGAGGACGGGACTGGCTCTGGAACAAGGGAGAGTAGTCTTTTACTATAGTTCCAATACCCGAATGGCTATTATCCTGGAAGGCTGCCATGAAAGGCTCTTATCCCGGAAGAATTGGGTCCCAAAGGCTCTTATCCCGGGAGAATCAGGTCCCAAAGGCTCTTATCCCGGAAGACTCTGGTCCCTATAGGCTTATTCCCTTAACACTCGGGTCCCGAAAGGCTCTTATCTCGTAAGATTCTGGTCCCGAAAGGCTTATCCCTTAACACTCGGGTTCCGAAAGGCTCTATCTGGAAAAACTTGGGACCCAAAACTTGCCGCGCCACAGTCCCTACAGCGTCTGGACTATGTTACTGTGACTCACTTGGCACTCTGCGGCGTGTCAACTCCTAGTGCTTTCTTCCACTGCTCGTGCGCCGTGAACTGTATGGCGGCGTACGGCACTATGCGGGCCATGGTCGCGCTGTTGCCGCGCCACAGCGCGACCAGGCCCTCGGTGCGGGCGCTGTGGAGCAGGAAGTCGATGGCGGCGCGCCATGAGTAGGGGGTTTGGCTGCGGAGGAACAGAGGAACAAGTTATAATGTTGTTTCACAAAACTGCGTAAATAAAGACCAAACTAAATGCAGTTGCATTTACAGTTTGCATGATAAGTTAAAAAATTTGAAACTTTGGAAACATTAGAAAAATCACCAATATATCTAAAACAACGTGAATCAAATTCGTGTTTACTGCTTAGTGCTTACTAATCCTTCACCAGTCTTGTCAGTATTTATTTCTAGCCTGCAGCACAGGTCCAACCTACTTCAGGCAAATACGACCAGTTATAAAATTCGCCTCGTGTGGATAATAGTGTCACATGAGTGTTTTAATACCTGATTATAACAGTTGCATACAAGACTTTATCTACACCCATGATATGAATCCTCTGTAAAAGTTTCTGAAACAGTAAGCTATTGCCAACATTAAACCGACCATAGCACGTACCCGCCAAGCGTGACGTATCGTATTTTGGAAAATGTCTCAAATGTGTCGGCGTGGGGTCTGCACCCGCTGTCCGGAAGGTATCGAAGGAGCAAACGAGTTGCATTATGAAATTTAGTACAACATTATAACACTCGTTTGGATGATTTAATGGTTACTATGACACTGGTCGTTTTAATGTTGGTAATAAGCTAACTCTTTCTGAAACTTTTATAGAGGATTTATAGCATGGGTGTAGATAAAATATCTTAGTACTGCTGAAAATAATGCCGTCAAAAATCATGAATTTGCGTTAAAAAAATATCATAGGACTTAGTAATCATCTGGCACTTTGAGAACTTTATGCGGCTTACCCAAATGTCCTTTCATTGATATTGTTCGTCGAATCGTTGAGCTCCTTAGCTCTGAGTTGAGCTACACGGCTAGTATACTCACGAGATCTGGAAATTAATCTTAGTCCTGTCAAGAGGCGCGATGGCAGTCTTGGCGAGTGCGCCGGCCGTGGCGCCGGCTATGAGGGATGTGATGACGGTGGTGCCGCCGCCCAGTCCGGAGTGGTCCAGTGGCGCCTTGTGCTTGGGAGTGGGGGACTCTGGGGGAGGAAAAATAGTTCTTATAGAGGTTCTTAGCTTTAAATAAAAACCCTTCATTGTGCGTGGTCCAACACGCACTTGCGTGTCGGACCACGCACAATTCGAAGTGTTCCGTAGCTGGGATGACCCTAAAAAAATATATTTTTCATGATTTAATTTTACCACTTTGTCGGCGTCATTAATATGGTATACTCAACTCATGCCAAATTACAGCTTTCTAGTACTAACAGTCGCTGCGCTAAGCCGGGGACAGACAGACAGACGGACATGGCGAAACTATAAGGATTCCTTGTTAACTACGGAACCCTAAAAAGCTGTTGTGTATTTTTTTGGCATGGTAGGAACTTTTGCCACGAAAAAAAGTCGTTTTCCGTCACAAAGAATTTAGAAAAAAATATCTGGAAGGATTATGTGTATGAAAAAAATAAAAAAACAATAAAAAAATTAACGAACGGATGAATGAAATCTTTAGGTACTACAGATACACCTCTCTCTCTCTAACCTAACCTAACCCTTCGGGGAACACAGGCGTGATGTTATATTAATTTACTATGATTTGAGAAGAATGTCCTACGTACTACTATTGTATAGTACCGATTGATATCACAGATAACAAGCAATACTTGTTATTTATCAATTTACTCTTATCTGCAATAGTGAAGGGCCAGGGATGCGGAGTGATGTGACAGTGGTATATTTTATCGGGTAAGTTCGGATACTGGAGCTTTCAATTACGTCAAATTAAAAATACTTAAATAATACAAAAAAACTGCCAAGTGCGAGTCGGACTCGCACACGATGGGTTCCGTACCACCGTACAATATTTAACACGACATATTTTCTTCGGTGTTTTTTCAACATAATGTTTTTAATTTATTTTATTTTTATGAAGTTTTGTTATAGCGGCCATAGTAAGGTATCTAGACACTATGAAAATTTCAAGTGTCTATTATGGTTCAAAAGATACAGTCCTGTGACAGACGGAAGGACGGATAGCGGGACCTTAGTAATAGGGTCTGCACCCTTTGGGTACGGAACCCTAAAAAATAATAGAGTATGTAAGGATCGTAGCACGTAAAATTCTGTAGTTTCTACCTATGAGTAAGTAATGTTTATGTCGTAGGATGTTTTGATCATTCGAATTTTCGCGAAAACCGAAGGGATATTGCGAAAACTTACTGGAAAAATATAGGGTTTTTGCAAAAACACAAGTCGCTCTAGTAACGGTCTGAACATTTTCCTATCGAGTACAGATCGCGCTGCCAACGAACGCACTTTACCTAATGTTCCCTTGGTTGCAGTTATTGATCCCTCCGGCGGGTGCCAAGTGGCCCTAATAAGGCCAGCATAGATTTGTTGCAGTTCTCAGTCCTCGTCTTTAGTAGGATCTTAACATACATGGACGTTTTACAAAGACCCAAATTACATTATGTATGTATGACACCTTTGAATTGTTGTTGAAAACAATGTTCAATTGCTCATTATCAATTATCCAAATTACAAAACGATTAGATCTTCGTATTTTTTACAAAATGCAGTAGGCATTGTTAGCTTGCTTAATCGAAATGATGCTCATAAATATCGGATCTATTAAAGAGTATCCGAACTTTTCCCATCACTAACATAGTATCAATGAACAGTACAAACATCATTATTATTTCATATCCCACTTACAATAATAACACATTACTATTTCTGTTATCAGCTGCTATTCACCGTCAGTGACAGATATCATTAATGGAGTATCTACTTTTATATCTCTGGTTGATAGATTTTATCTTATTTGGTGACACTCTTGATCACTGGTCTCTGAGCTACTATGCTTATTTCTGCTGGCACCCAACATTTTAAAAGGCTATGGGGTATGGTTTCTGAAAAATTAATAATATGTACAGTTCGATTCAAACTTAAGGGCGGCTTAGAACATGAAGCGAGTCGCTCCGCAGTAACAATTTCATGTGTCAGCGGGGGTGAGGGGTGCGATACTGCGCAGCGAGTAGCTTACTTGCGAGCCGCAATGAAATCAGACTGTACTTCTTAGAAAAGCGAAACTGGCCGTATGTGACGCCCCAAAACATGATTATCACCTGCCCAGCAAGTAGCCTGTTCCCAACTATGTTTGGGTCGGCTTCCAGTCTAACCGGATTTAGCTGAATACCAGCATGTTACATGGAGCGACTGCCTATCTGACCTCCACAACCAGTTACTGGGTAATACGATAACCCTAGGCGTCTATGACACTACTTTTTAAACTTATTATTTTTAAAATTGCCGTCCTAATAGTAATAGTAATTGTAAGAATTCCTGCCGCTTGTGATACAGGTTTATGTTAATACAGAAATTATACTTTGTAATGCCTTAATTAAGTCGAAGATTTATATTGTACTAGTTTCCGCCCGCAGCTTCGCCCGCGTATTATGTCAATAAAAAGTAGCCTATTTCCTTCCCCATGGCTTAAAATATCAAAATCGGTTCAGCCCTTTAGCCATGAAAGAGTAGCAGAAAAACTACTAGTTAGTACAAATTTTAATCTTTGAATAAATATTTATTGGATGTCGATGCTATACCTAATAGATGACTGACCTGTCTTAGTCTGATGCGCAGGCGCCGGTCGGTCGCCGTGCAGCAGAGGGACTCGCGCCTCGCCCACCGCCATCTTGTGTCGTCACGTACTCACATCACTGTCAACATCTGGAAAGGAGAGAGATCACCATTATATTTCACCACCGAAGACTCAAACGTCACATAACTTTAGGACGCCTGTTCTTTTGACAAACGAATATAAAGAGAAAACCAAACAAACAAGAGTGGGAACGCCGGGAGGGGCGCCGTAGACATAATAGTGTCCTTATTGGTGATGTTCTTCAGAAAGGTCAGGTGCGTAGTACTCGCAACCGGCGTGCGTGTATGACCAGAGGCCTAAGTGTAAGTTTGCAAGTGAGTAAACGTAACTATCGTGTTTGCGTTAAAATTTGACTGATAGATCATAATGCTAAGAATATAAGGGTGAGAATAAAAATCTTAACGCAAACGCAATAGTTACGTTTACTCACTTGCAAACTTACACTAAGGCCTCAGATGTATGACCATAAACGAAGCAAAAGCAGAATGTAAGGATCGTAGCAGGTGACGTTCTGTAGTTTCTGCCTATCCCCCATGGGAAAAAGGCGTGAGTTTTTGTGTAGAAGATGAAAAAGACAACTGTCAACTGTCGTGTAACTAATACGTAATCGTATTAGTTACACTTTTGACATTGGCTCATAATAATATATGTAGTCATGAAAATAAATTGTTTAACAGATATTGACTACTAACTGAATCGTCCGTTTATTCGATCACAAATTCGATCACCGCTGATTCGATCACAATTCTATATAATGGCTATAATACGGCAAACTGACGTAGTGACAATTTTATAAGGCCTTCCGCTGCGTTCAGCGGGTGCACTTCGGCCCACATTTTCACGATCGACCATCAATGCCTCTGTTAGTACGGTCGCTAAACGAATCGCAAGCGCGCCATTGGCGGCACCACGTCATCTACCCACACCTAAAGCGCGCTTATACAGAGTCGTGATGTTTAAGTCCATTCAGTGTCTGATCGCATCGGAGTTAAGACGTCGCGAAACTGTACTCGATTCGTTGTGCTCAGTTATTGTGATTAAATTGTAATTTGTGATAATGTTCGTTTGTGATTTTAATAAACGGCGTGTATCGCACCGAGAGTGTTTTCATTGCACGAAACCCATCTTCTGCCCAATAAATCGTAAAAATAACAAACAAGCTATATTCAATGCAGCCGTCCATTGTCCCTTTCATTCAAAATACCTATAACTCGTTCAATTAATTGGCTGCGTTTCAATTTAAATTGAATCGACCTTTAATGATCCGACACTGGGGCGTCCGTATTCAGAGTATGTGTCGAAATATATTTATAAAGGTATATTGAACTAACGCTCAGTGCGATATGCTCGGAGTTTCTTTCACTATGGGACCAACCCTGAAATCAGCTGTTCCAGAAAAAAATCAGCTGTTCCCGTACATTTTGCCGAGATATGCGAACATAAATGTAGGGAAAAACTGTATATTTTTGCGATTTCAGTGTTGGTCCTTGCGATTTCTGACTTTTCTAGTACTCAAACCTCAGTTAGTCCAGTAGAGGTTTATGATCCTTATATGAAACAGGATAGATTGGCACAAAAAAACGTTTTTGTGAAAATTGGCTATTTCCCTGCTGACTGTACGTTTTTTTCAAAATCTGGGAATGCAGACCCTAATTTTCCTGAAGCTACAACGGTTAAGGTAGCTGCTCTAATTGCTTCATCTCAAAAATCCACCGTGTATATGTGCCAGATAACATTCAAATTCATTTAGCTGTTCACGCGTGATAGAGTTACAAAAACACTTACCTCCTACAGTTTTATTACATAGTAAAGATTGCACAAAATTTGTGCGCAATCTTTAAATGACAAGTCAAATAAAAATGATAAACAATGGTTTATTATTGTAATGATAAGAGGCTTACTGATAATAAAATTATGTCAGTTAACATAACATAACATCACTTATACATTCCCCGAAGGGTTGGGCAGAGGTGTAGCTATAGAACACTCACCTTGCGTCAATTATGTTTAAGTCCCATATAATAGGGGGCAGCCAATTGCCATCAACCGGGCACAAATCCAGACGTTTGAATTTTCGCGAATTATTTGCGATTTATTTGTGATTTAATTTGCCTTGGCCGCAACCAGGCATTGATGGACTCACGTATGTGAGCCTCGGCTACGCCTCGGCCCACATTCACGATCGTCCGTCAATGCTTGAGTTGCTGGCCGCGACAGTAATGTACTATAAATTCCAGAATCAATGACGGACAACGATAATTTTTCACGCGCCAATATTTTCATTTGTTTCTTCTTTACTTTAAACAGTTCTATTGGCAAACGAAATCGAAATTTAAATAAAATCTTTTATAAGTTACAGTACGATTCACGAAAGATGACCACAAATGGCGGCCGTCTGCGCACGTACACTCATGAAGAAAAGACTTAAGACTAATAATATACACTTAATATATGATATAATGACACACTTATTATTATTATTATTATGACTTAATATTTAATTCTATTACTTAATTGACAAATTGACTTAAATATGCCTGCCGTGGTCATCTTTCGTGAATCTTACTGTACCTCCTTGATTGTCATGTGTTGAAGTAAAAAGATCGTTCCATTTTTAAATAACATGACAGATATGAGTTTTCATAGTAACATTGCCGGCCGCATGTTCACTTGTTTTTGACCAGTACAGCAATTTCGATTTATCTCGAAGAAGGATGTCAAAATAATACTCGAATTTCCAAGGTGTTTGCGAAAATAATATTATGTTAATGTCAGTTAAATTAGCTAAGAGACGTGTCAGTCACATACCGTTATCTTATTAGTTCAGGGCCAAACCGACTTTGAAAACTCGAATTGAAGAGAAATTCTTAGCACTATGTTAGTCGTCAAGTTTTGTATAAATTATAAGTATTTTTTCCGTAGTTAACAAGGAACCCTTATAGTTTCGCCATGTCCGTCTATCTGTCTGACTGTCCCAGGCTTAGCGCAGAGACTGTTAGTACTAGAAAGTTTACAATTTACATTAGTATACAATTATACATATTAATTACACCGACAAAGTGGTAAAATAAAATGCTGAAATAAAAAAAAACTGTTACCTCCCCTACATGTAAAGTGGGGATATCTTTTTTTGGAAAGGTCGTTCAAAAATATTGTGAGTTTGTTAAAAACATTTTTGGATTGAAGGATCCGTTTGCGAAATATTAAGCTTTAAAGTGCTCATTTTTGTTAGAGTTAAGTGTGCCCCCCCCCTGCCAGCTAAATCGTAACTTCTGGATAGGTGGAAAATTCACAGCAGTAGTATATATAACGAAATTAAAAGGAAAACTATCACAGCTAAGTAGGCTCTACAAGTTAACGAGTAATTATCGATCAACTTACATTTGCAGTTGAACATGTTAAGTTTTTCTCGGGATAAATTCATCCCAGCTACGGAACCCTTCATTGTGCGTGGTCCGACACGCACTTGGCGGTTTTTTTTTCATAAAAAATTGTTCGTGCAAACATTGTTCAAACAATAACCGTACTTACATTTAAAATATACAGTTTTTTTTTTTGCGTTCAAATTTTTGTTTTTAACCGACTTCCAAAAAGAAGGAGAAGGAACTAAATTGCTAACCCATTGCTTCCTATGTTCGAAAAAATTGTCTGCTCAACAACGTAAATAACGCAATGAATGTTGTTGAACTGTCAAAATGAAACATTGTCATCGAACGTGTGTACGCAATTACGGTGTACGTCTCCTCACGATGTCTGTCCTTCACCGATGTCAGTAATATCCAAGATAAATTCAGAAACTATATTAAGTACCTAGTTTATCTCTTTACTTAAAAATAATAATGCGAATTCTCGAATAAAACGACGCGTCTAGTTATTTTTATCAAACTACGAACAACAGATCCCACGCTAGCTGCGCAATGTTTAAAAACAGTGTTTGAACTGGTTTGAACTATTTGAGTGTGTTCATCATTTATTTACATAACATTACTCCTTCTTTGCCTTTATTGATTTATCTATGTCGTGGTCGGCTTCGAACTTGAACCGATGCCATAACACAACAATAATGGGAAATAATACGATACAACGTAATCCTTTTGATAGGGGGAGTTAAACCTTTTTTTTTTTTTTTTTGAAGCCGTGTAAACAGCTCTAACATGTACAGCTTTAATTTAAGTGTTACCTTTGCGAGTAAATTTAAAATAAAAACAAGTGCGCGTCGGACCACGCACAATGAAGGGTTCCGTAGCTGGGATGAACTTATCCCAAGAACAAACTTAACATTGTAGTTGAAAAACAGGGGTTTTTGCAACTGCAAATTTAAGTTAGTCGATAATTACTCGTTAACTAGTAGAGCCTACTTAGCTGTGATAGTTTTCCTTTTAATTTCTTTATATATACTACTACTGTGAATTTTTCCACATATCCAGAACTTACCGTTTAGCTGGCGGGGGGGGGACACTTGACTCACTTGATATTAGCACTTTAAAGCTTAATATTTCGCAGACGGATCCTTCAATCCAAAAATGGTTTCAATAAGCTCATATATAATAATATAATATTTTTGAAAGACCTTTCTAACGATACCCCACACCATGGGATAGACGAAAAAAAAAAAGATACCCCCACTTTACGCGTAGGGGAGGTACCCTAAAAAAAATATTTTTCATGATTTTATTTTACCACTTTGTCGGTTTCATTAGTATGTATACTCATGCCAAATTACAGCTTTCTAGTAATAACAGCCTCTGCGCTAAGCGGGGGACAGACAGACAGGCAGACGGACAGACAGACAGACGGACATGGCGAAACTATAAGGGTTCCTTGTTTACTACGGAACCCTAAAAACTAGATGACTAATGTCACTAATTTTGTATTTAAAAGTAGGTACTCTAAAACAATACACATATAAATAAAATTAAAATTCAGAGTTTAAGCCTTATAGTTTAAAAAAAATGTATTTAAATGTAGAATTTGGGTCTTTTTTTAAGAAAATAATAAAAATAATATCCACAGGGCATGAGAGATGGCAAGAGGTCTGAAAGGACAGCAGATGACCCCTTCAGTCGACCATTTCAATTTGGCACACGATGCACCAAACACCCTGTATAACACTAGAATTATGTGATATCAAAAGGAATACGTTGTAGTCACAATATATTATGTAAAAAAACCTGTCCGATACGAAAAAGGCACAGCACTGCAATAACATTGCCAAAAAGTAAAAAAAAATCTTATTATTATTGAAAATAAAAAAGTTATTGCTATTTAAAATTCACATTTTTAGTACGAAAATTACCCCAAATCCATTAAAAATTAGCTTCACAGAGCGTCTTGAGTTATGGCTTGTAGACCCGGTAAAATACCCGATGGAAAAAAAGTGTCATTTTTTTTTTAAATTTATGTACTCAATACTCAATACTTTCAATACTTTATTGCATTCCACATGTAAACTTAAGTGGTAAGCTTATAATTAAATCACATGGACCCTGTCGGGCACAGCAAAATAAGTGAGTTAGGAGAGAGGAAGCACTTTTAATTTATAATTATGATTTATTGTACCATCATCTGTATACCTACCTACGTTCCTACCTTTCTTATTTTTTTCCGTAATTACCCCCTACAAAGTACCTATTAGAAAACCCAAAAAAAAAGATGGATGTAATCGGTGAAGTCGTTTTCAAATTATGGCGTGACCAAGGGATTCATTTATAAATATTATATAGATAAAGCTGAAGAATTTGTTTGTTTGTTTGAATATAATCAAAACTTTCATAACGACATATTCCTCCGCATCACATACTATGACAACCGATTTCCACACAACTTTCCAAGTCACCGGTTACATCAAAACATGTCAGCTACAAATCCTACCCAATCCTACTAAATACATCTAATTACGTGTTATCATTATCACACAGACGTTATCACGCTATCACGTTGTTGGCAGGTAGGAGGGCTATTAGCTATAATTGGCAATCAGCACATTTTTATAGCATTTAGATTGATGACCTTGTTGGTATGGTATAAATGTAATGAAATTGAAGATTAGACACTATCTCACATTCTCCCTTTCACTACCAGACGTACTGCAGGGTTTTTTCTACCGAGAATATTTTATGGAATCGTGATTTCTTCAAACTACTATGTTTGAAGAACATAGATTAAACTTAACATTAATCCTCAACTTATAATATATTTATAACTCAACATATATTTATTTCAAAATTAATACTGCAGTATTTTCCAAATATCGAAACATCATACTAAGCAATTTGAGGTAGTCTATATAGCGCGGGATGATGAGGTAGTCTATATAGCGCGGCCGGGCGATGGGATGCGACGCGATGGGCCGTGAGCCGAAATTTCACGCGGACGAAGTCGCGGGCAGAAGCTAGTTTAATAATATTTTCTAATTTCTAATCGCACTCCGACTGGCACTTGTCCGGTTTTTTTATAATATCAACCGGTCACGTTTTATTCATAAGCTTATTTTCTTACAGACATTCAAATACAATTAGGTCGACATTCGCGAAAACGCCGTTTCCCTGGTAACGACCTTGTCATCTGTTTAAAACGTCCTAAGTGTGACATGCACTGTAAAGGAGGGAAATCTTTGTTACTTTGACGGTTTCAAAAGATTTATCGTCAAACTCAAATTCTTTATTGCATTCATGTGTACACCAGCTGTTACATAATTATAAGTAAGATCCAACATGAAACCCGGTTAGGGCACGGCAACAATAAAAGATTGGATAAAACAAGCATCCAGTGAGACACTGGATTTCAAGTTTGTTAAACAAATATAATTATTATCTATAATATTACTAGCATTTGGTTTATGTCGTTATTCTAATTAGAATCATGAGGTTATTACATTATTTATTTACTTTATTAATTATTATATTATTACATTAATTAATTTGTATTCATTTTATATTTTATTAATTTTATTTTATGATATGTGTAAGTGTATGTAAGTGTTCTTTTTGTGTAAGCATTATTTCAATAACTGTAAGTAATTATCTATCTATAATATTTACCAATATAATATTTGTCAAAGTGGGTCGTGATTCCTGTACATACACGTGTGACTTGCGTGTGACACTTAATTTATTTTTAGCAACAGTTCGTGAGGTACGCTCAGACGAATGCTAATGATGTAACAATTAATTGATAACACGACGTAACGCTATCAGACGACTTTGAACTAAACAAGTTAAAATTAACAATTTCAATAACTCCCGACACAATTCCAGGTGATGCTGCAGTATCGGTTCAAGGTTATTATGTTCTTCTAATATCATTGAAGTAACAGAATACTAAATTTCGAATCGATCAGTGTCGAAGATGCGCACATCCAATCATCAACTAGAAAAGAGCTGATAATCTTCAAACGGCTGAACCGATTTTCTTGAATTGTAGCTAAGAACACTCTCGATCAAAACACCTTTCAACAAAAAAAAAAAAAAATCAACATCGGTTCAGCCGTTTGGGAGCTACGAGGGAACAGACAGATACACAGATTCACAGATACACCACTCTTTTTCCGTCGGTGGTTAAATAGTTATTTGTTATACAAGAGTGCAAAGTTGCTTTTTAACCGCGTGTTCAATTTTGATGACCGAGCAAGCGAAGGATTCTAAAATTTAATCACGAGCGTAGCGAGTGATTCAAAATTAGAATCCTGAGCGTTAGCGAGGGAATCAAAAGAGCACGAGGTGAAAAATCTTTGCACTCGAGTGCAACACGTAACTTTTCATTCCACCTCAGCGAGGAAATGACTAAATGCAAAAAAAAAAAACGTTTACAATCACAAGATAGGTACACTTTTATTTCAGTTTAGGTATTAATTACTACATTATGACAGGTAAGTAATATAGAATAATCTTTAAATTATAACAAAATATTACTAAGGTATAATTAAGAAAATTTTAAAGTAACGTTGCTACAGTTATTTAAATTGAGTGTAATATTTTTGTTTGGTACTGTAATATTGGTGTTAGTCACTTGTGTACTGTTTTTCGGTAAACTATCTGTCATACTTAATAGTTGTACCGATTCATCGGATTCCCTTGGCGTGAATGTTGGAGAGAGAGGGAGATGGTTAGGTGTTTCATAACGGCTTATTTTTGATGTAGAAGGGCCAGTCCAAGGATCCGATTGAGGCTCTTTCAGTGTAATGGCTCCTACGATGCCTTCACATATTTTAGACTTATTTTGGATGGAATCCTCTATGTATCCCTCTACAACTGCATTGGACTTCCAGCCTCCGTGGCGCTTAAGGGACAGGAGATCAGCTCCGGAATCAGCCAAAAGTGTGGCTGAAGTTCGTCGGAAACAATGACCCGTGTACAACAGGGGTTCTGGAAGTTCAAGAAATGTTGCTATTTCTCGTGGGATACTGCCAATTTTATTAGTACCCATAGGCTGTCTAACACACTTTCCATTGCGATACTGTAGAAAAAATCGATTGATTGGAGTGTTAGGCGGGCGTAAGGCTTGATATTTCTCAACAATCGTTACGTATTCCTTGCGAATGACGAAGTTGCGGTCTCTTTTTGTCTTTGTATTAGGTAAATTAATTAATAGTAAGTCATCTGAATGTTTCTCAATGTTTTTGACATTAAGTTGTGTTAGTTCATTAGTTCGACATGCTCCGTTTATTCCAATAATAAGAACAACCTGTAACGTAAAGAGTATTGTAGTAGATAAATGAATAAAATTGATATGAACGCATAATTATGCCTATCAACATCTACTAAGTATACTATTTAATTGAGATTAATATACTTAAGTAGATACTGAATGTGCAACTGACTTACTTTTGCCGCCAAATATACGGAATCGGGTGCTTCGTTAAGAAACTTTTCAATATCAGATACTGTGAAAACCTTCGATTTTTTTGGTTGATGACCAGATGAGGCTCTTTTTAAAAATGCCACTAATTTAGGATAGGTATCGATATGTTTGTCTTTTTTCATCTTTATTGTTGCTTTTAGCATCGAATACGTACTCCATAGAGTGCTTGCTTTCTTGTTCTCGGATAATTCTATAAAATATGCCAGCAAAACGTTTTCTGAGAAAGTTTTGGCTCCTTTTGCTAGTCGCCACGTGTTGAACATATCGTACTGTTTTAAATACTTCTCGCGTGATTGTTGAGGGAGAAAGCTCATTTGCGCATTATTAACAGTTTCAGTTAATTCTGTTGGCGTCAAGCAAACTTCCTCGTCGCTAGAATCACTCATTTTAGTTTTTTCACTTGTTTTCAAGTTTCTTGTTTTTAATATAAGGTTTAACAATGACGTGAAAAAATGCCGCGTAAAGAACCGCGTACAAAGCAAATTGAAAAAAGAACACCAAGAAGGTTCCGAGTCTGAGTTTTTAACAAATTAAAAAAAAGTTGTATGATATATTCGGCACCATAGAGGTAGCAGTAAATAGGTTTAATGTTTTTTTTAATTCACAAACTTAGTGCACACGATGTTCTAAATTCAATTTACTTTATCCTCTAGAGAATAAAAACGGCTTTTCCACTCAGATATTGAAGATTAAAAATACTCTTTCCGAGATGGTGGGATGAAAAATAAATTTAATTAACGGTAGTACAAAAAAAATAAAACGAATTTAAAATATAAAACATGTTTACAAAATATCTGTTATCTGTGATACGTGGGTATTTTAATTAGTTCCTGTGAACAACTTGTTAATTACCTATTACTGTGTTATTACTCCATTTGTGAATTTCTAAATGATAAAACTTTATAGTTACCTAATTAATCATGACATCCTTAATTTATTTTTAACCCCCGACGGAAACAGAGGCGTGTTATAAGTTTAACGTGTGTATCTGTGTGTTTGTCTGTGCCATCGTAGCTCCCAAACGGCCGAACCGATTTTGATTATTATTTTTTAGTGTTCTTAGCTACAATTCATGAAAATCGGTTCCACCGTTTGAAAATTATCAGCTCTTTTCTAGTGGATGAATGGATCTGCGCATCTTCTACAGGTCTGATCGTTTCGAAATGTAGTATTCTGTTACTTCAATGATATTAGAAGAACATAGTAACCTTGAACTGATACTGCAGCATCACCTGGAATTCGCAGGATACGCCCTCACTAACTTACAGCACCGGTATCGTGTTTGGGCTCATTGAAATGGTCTCAATGAATAGGTTAGGTAATGGTCTAATGATGGAGTAGGAAAAAGTTAAGCAATTTCACTCGTTTAATTGAAGTGAGGTGTTTTTTTTTTCTTTTTAGTGGTCTTTGTTTGTGTCGAGGTTTTTTAAATTTAACTTGTATTGAACATAATAAAAGAATTTTCATATCTAAGACAGTATTTTAGACTATTAAGCACTTGTACAAAATTTTTGCATGCCTAATTTAAGGTAGAATTTATAAGGATCTCTAATTATAAAATATCTGCATGTTTTTTGTACCTACTTTCTATCTAAATATATAATTATTCTATTCTATTCTATTTTGTGATCACCAATTAGCTTGATAAACATCATGACTTCCTAAATGTTCATTAATAGACTAGCTGAACTTCAGAACTAGCTGTTGCTCGTGTCTGCGCCCGCATCGCGACATCCACGCGATGTCGTAAAATATCCCACGGAAACGTACTGCCGGGATAAAAAGTACCAGTTTTTATATTTATATATTAAAGTATTTTTTTGCGTGGAAGACTAATTCTTTTTCTGAAATAAAGTCTCCACTTTACTTTAGACTTTCTAGTTACTACCATCAGCTATCTGCCAGTGAAAGTAGTGTCAAAATCGATCCAGCCGTTTCAGAGATTAGCCGGAACAAACAAACACAGATAGACAAAAGTTTAACAATTGTTTTGTTGCTATAGTAAGTTAATACAAAGCTGTTATTTTGAATTATTAGCATTTATTAAATCCCGCCATCTTAACCATTCATAAATATGTCGAATTGTTGAGCTTGCTTTTGTTATTCATATGTTTATATAAGTATATATATTATATTCAAGAATGAATCAACATAACTCACTATGAGAGCCATTCATTGTTTCAGCATGAACTTAATGGGTCACTACTTTAACCTTGGTTCACAGTTATTCATTAAAAAAAAAGTCAGAACATTTTGATAACCTTCACACTTTGGTGTGTAGGTAAAATTGTTTTAGTAATAACTAACTGTGCCCCGTGGTTTCACCCGCATAAGACTTGAATTCCATGGAAAAAGTATTCTATGTCCTAAACCAGGGCATAGTCTACTCATTTGCCAAATTTCATCCAAATCCGTTCAGCAGTTTTAGTGTGTAAGTGTGTAATAAACAAACAATGTAACAAAAAAATAACTCTTTTCTTTTTTTATTGTTTTATTATTAGTTCAGATAGGTAACAAAGTTAAGAATAGCAGATAAGTCTGTCAAACATGATAAGTTCTGACTTGTTATCATAGAACTAAGATCTAAATTGCCGTGATACAGCTAAAAATAATACCTTTACATTTCTCACGAAATGAAATAATCATCAAATAAAGCTATTACAGTTTTTATTACACAACGAGCGACCCAGCCCCCCTGGTTCGCGCAGTTTTTACGACTTTACACACTGATATAACATCGAGATTCCTTTAATAATGCTTAGTTTAATAATATTAATGTACTATTGACATAAACCTCTGCAATAAATTCTCTAAAATGATAGTGAAAACCACATCAAAATCCGTTGCGTATTTTAGAAGAAGACGCGGTCACAGATGAAAAGCGACTTTTATTTTTATTATTACTCGTAAGTTTATAATCTTGTACATAGAGATTTGAAGAATTGCGCAATTTAAATTACGAACACATCGCGAAATTACGTCACAAGAACCAGTTTTTAATGTTTACAAACTTAAAATGGGGCAAGGGTAAGTTAAACAATTGGACTTAAAATAAAAGTAATGTTTTGAATAACATCACTCTCAATAGTTCAAAGTCTACGATGTAACCTTGAAATGATTATTTTAGGGCTAACGAGTGATAAACGAGGTCTATGATCTAAAAATAGATTCATATGAAATGTTCCTAGCAACGATACACAAAAAACTTACCCAGAAAAATGATTTCAACACGCCACCGAGATTTCCGCAAAAATATTACTTTTTCTAAAACTATCACTATAAGGTACACTGTTATGAGGTTGTTTTCAAAGTTAAGGATCTGATTTGAACAGTTTGGACACTAGGACAGTTCGTTGTTAAGTCAATAATATTATTTTACAAAGAAAATTGTGAAAAACACTGCACGTAATAATCGGCACTTCACAACTCGTTCAATCAGCTGTCAAAAGTGGAATGACACTTGTGACAAGCAGGGAGGGAGGGAGGGCAGCTGAGATGGCAATGACAGCAGCGCGTGGGGTTCATGCACAGGATTCAAAATTCTACTATTTTTAGCCAACTTAAAAAAAGGAGGTTATCATTATCAATTCGACATAGATGATAATCAGTTATTAGGCCTTCCAAACAAATATACAAAAAAATTATAGGTGTATGTATGTATGTATTTATGTTTGTCCACGCATTGCTCCGAAATAATTAATCGGATTGTGTCTTTTTTTTTTTATTGGGTTACTTTTTCTTCGACTTAGGGAACAATGCAAGTTTTTCAAGTTATAGACAAGTGTGACGTAAAATGTGTAAGTGTGACGGCAAGCTTATTGATACGAGCTACGGTGGCACTGATGTCAATGAGGAATCATATCAAAACGTTGGTCAACCCTATCGAAATAGTGTTTTTTTTTAATTTTTATTTATTTATACCTACAGCTACTCTATCGTTCAAGCATATTCCCCGTTCCCCATTCTCTCACATTCTCCGCTTTGGAATGGGGAGCTCAAACGTCCCTGTAAATTGGTTTATCTTCTATCTATCTATTATATTTTTTTCTAATAATAAAGCTGAAGAGTATGTTTTTTTGTTTATTTGATTTTGGGAAATAATAATGGTTCCGAAAAACAAATTAATCTCCAGCGATCTGTGGCCGACTATTATTCTAATTAACCAGCGTTATAATGAATTACCGACGAAAAACCCAAAACATAAACGAATAAAAATATCCAATTTAACAACAATTAAGAGCATGTTCAAATTACATTTTCTCCTAAAAGAAAATGGATCTTCGAATAACAAAACTAAACTTCCAAATAGAATACTGAACCTCCGACAAAATTACTAAGTTACCGACAACAGAGGTTTTGTCAAAATAATCATATTTTTACAACTTGCATGAACTGTTTTAATTTCTATTGTTGGTTATCAAATTTATTTTTTAACTCGCAATAATGATGAAAATACCTCAACTGTTCGGCCCATGCTATAGGGTTCGGGTCGCGTTCGGCTGTTTTCGCGTGCGAGTTCGAAAGATCACTGAATACTTGATCCCAAGTAGTAGCCAAGTAGGGGAGGTATCGTACGGCGAGCAGTGGTTAAACTTTGATGATTACAAGATGAAACATTTCGCTTTCTGGAAAGTCACAGTGCCTAAAAACGAAACACAAAATGTAGAATGGAGAAAAGGATCCTGCACTTGCCCGCAGTTCTATAAAAAATACGTTTGTAAACATCTTTTAGGGCTCGCTGTTAGATTGAAGCTCGCGACTACGCCCATGGAAGCGAAAGCACTACCTATAGGACAAAAAAGGAAACGGGGTCGTCCTACTAAATCCAGACCTGCTCTTATAATACAATGAAGATAATTAAGATACCTACTGACAACTAACGAGCTGCTACTACTACCTCCCTATTTAGTTCATAAGTACAATTATGTATACCTAACATTTTCTACTACCTATTAAAACTACATTTTCATAATAAACTGAGTTTTGTTTTATTTTTATCTTTATTTTCGCTGACATTATAAAAACTAGGAAATTTGTCGAATAATAATACAGTATAATAGTAAAATATTCTAGGAAACAAAAGTCTACTTGGTTTTAGATTAAAGCATGAATAGGACTGTTCTAACTTCTTAACGCCTGAAATAGGTACCGATATCGAAGCATACCCGTGGTAAGTAAAATTCATGATATATGATGCAAGTAAAAGTTATTGTTACAAGTACATTTTTATATTTTTTATAAGTTTCTGTATAACCACTCAGAATAATATTTTCAGTATAATGTTACAGTTAAAATAGCACCACAGTCTATGAAATATGAAAGGTAATTTATGAATTAATAGTAGGCATTTAAAGATAAAAATTACAAAGCATAGTTTTCAGCAGAACGTAATTTATGCTGGTAGAAAAGTATTATCGCAATAAACAGTCATGTTTATTTTTCGAAGATTTCAGTATCTCATTCGGTCGTTTCGTCATTTTTATTCGGACAAAAGTAGTCGGAAAGTTAGTATTTTAGGCAGTAGATTTAATATTTTGAGTAAGGACAATTCTTCTTTTTTTGTCGGAGCTTTTATTACTACCCTTTGATTTTTTTGCATTTCATAGCCTAATTCTTAAAAGGAAGGTTATTTAACATCAAATTAGGACCCTTAGCAGCAGAGCAAAGTGAAGTGAATTAAAAGACAAAAAGAACGCTAAGCGTAAACGAATAGCACTGGGTGGCGATACGATGCGACGGGGGCGAGGCTAGTCGCGTAGAGGAAGTTGCGGGCAGGAGCTAGTTTGTTTGAAGTAAATGCTTTGAATTTGATTATGTTTGCTTTTGCCATGCACTAAAATTTCCTTGTTCAACTTTACTTCCAAACATTTTGAGCGGTGGAATATGGTATGATTCCGGTCCCAGCTGCAGCCTGTTGCTACATTTATTGCCACGAAATTGCTGCCGTGTTCGGAATATTTCATATAAGAATAATAAGAATAATGTTTATTTCTCGCCACAATACAAATTATATAAGGTGCTATAAAAATATCTGCCACGGCTTTAATGAGAGGTAGTATTGTGTTTAAAGATAACAATAGTGAAGAAATTTCGTACCCCGGCACAGTTAAATCAATTTGAGAAAATAAAGTAGTTAAATAAACATTGACTCTACTCTGCATAACGTGGTTCACAAATTACGCGCGAAGTGCACTTCGTCAATGAAAACAACTGCTATCTCTTTCCATCTGTTCTGTGAATGAAAACTGAAATCAGCTGACTAGTTCGTCACTTGCAAATTTATACGTACATTTTTTTGTATGAAAATAAATATGACACATGATCAATAATTTATCTTTACTATTGTAATCTATAAACACAATACTATCTCCCATTGCAGCCGTGGCAGATATTTTTATAGCACCTTATATAGACCCATAGAAGATGTATACCGCGTGCAGCGGGGATCGGAATCATACCTTTATACAGGGTCCGCAGAGTTAAATGACAAACATTAGTCAAACTTGAATAACAAAAGAAAACGACCACATTGTTAAAAAGATGTTTATTCAAAATATAATAATAATATGCATCCGAATATCCGATCTCTAGTATACACTTAATTTAATTCACACGCAAAATATTATAACCCAAACACAACTAGCGAAGTAGCGAGAACTACCTGATCCACCACAACGGTAATTGGCAACACTACACACGACTGCTCAAACAAAAATCAACTTTAATTTGTACGCAATTAAGTCTACAATCATTTAGCACCATTCATACGTACATAGTAAATTTTTAGGATAGGCGAGTAAAAAAATGTTTACATTTAAAGGCATTCTCCTAAACTACTGTACTATACTTATAATATGGCTATGGGTTCTCAGGGCATAATTTCGAGTATTTATTGTTAATAAGCAAGGTCAGAAATGGAATGATTTTTATTGAGAAAAATATTCATTTAAATTTTTCAGTGCAACAATTTCGACTATTCTAAATTAAAAGTTTGTTAACAAAATATTGGAGTACCGTAAACTAAAGTACAATCCTTTTGGTTATTTTACATATAAATTTTGCATCACTGTCAACATCACAATGATCTTTATTCTCGTTACAATAAGGTTGCTGTTGGGTTGTTGTCAGAGATGAAGTAACCGAGAAAGCACTGCACTCGGGCGTTATTAAGACACATTCGATTTTAGAAAAAGTGTCACGAAGGTTTGCGTGTCAAAGACAAGCTCGACAAAGCTAAACTTTTTAAAGTGCAAACTTCTTTAAGCCCATTTTGCGCTCTATCTGAACAGGTAAGTAACGAAAGTGATCCATCACACTCGGGTATTCTCGGCTTCAGTCGGTCGGTGACGCTGAATTCACGTATACTCGGCTCATATAAGTTTTCACTTTTAATGCGTGGTTCTAAGCACACACCCTCTTTTTTTCTAAAATTCTGTGTGCTATACACACCCGGGAACTACTAATCGTGATTCAACCAATTTTAAATGGCAACACAGACCACAACATGTTATTGCCGTGCACTAAAATTTAATTCAGCGACAATACTTACTGCCGCTCTCAGAGACGTCACATAAGTAATAAATTAATAATGTTGTTAATTTGTTATAATGTTAACTGGGTTGTGGAGGTCAGATAGGCAGTCGCTCCACGTAAAATACTGGTATTCAGCTGCATCCGGTTAGACTGGAAGCCTACCACCATAGTTGGAAAAAAGCAGGCAGATTGATAGATTCATATTTCTAAGTAACGTCTCAAAGTTCTGTCATTAAAATAATTTAGTACTAACACTGTGCTGGGACCGTATTATGAAGTGTTAAAGCCATCACTGTTCTGATGCGAGAAAGAGATGGTGCTATCCATCTTGTATAGCTCCATCTCAACAATTATGGTTCCAAAACGTTATAACACGGCCTCTGTAGTATTTAATCGCTAAGTTCGAGATCGGAGTCGGAGTCCGGTCGGCCGCGAATGGTCTTCTTGCTCTGAATCTGAAGCATGCGAGCTTTGCGCGCTTCTTCGGGCGGCACCAGCAGGTCTCCGTTATATTCGATCACTTCCGACCTGAAACGAGGTAGGGGTCACGTTAAGGTGGATGCTCCGAGATAGCCCGCGAAATTCAAATTATCTTATTGTTTTTGTAATTTGCAGGTCAGTATCATTGTATGTGGATCTAAATAGGATTTGCGGTTGTATCAGATATTTATTTATAGAATTATAGTCATAAAAATCATCAATACAACTCTCTAAGTTCATATAATCCTATTGAATGACTATTTCATAAAATCATGACATTTGATGATTATTCTAACTTAAGTAGTTTTATTGCTGATTCTAATGATTATAATTCTGTAAAGTCATATTTGTTACGGTTGAAAATCATATTTTAATCAACATACAACCTGACACTGACCTGCAAATTGCAAAAAACGCAAGAAAATTTGAATTTCGCGGACTACCTCGGAGCATCCACTTTAAGGGTGCTACAAACTTGTTCAGCACAACAGGGCGCCAAAATCGAATATACCTGTTTGTCGAAATACGTCACTGATTTGAGTAATCGCGGCGCCAGCGCCGCCTAGCGGCGTTCGACAGAGTCTACAACATAACGCTCGACCGGGGATAAGCAGTTTGTCGGTGGCCGTTGAGCAGTGAACACGTTTAGAAAACACGAAACACGCGCGTTTCGTATCTAGTTGTGTTGTGTGAATTGCTAATATGATTAATTTGATCGTAAATTATAATTTGATTTGAACTGCAAAAGGATTTTCTATTGCGCAATAACCAACACTACCCATAGTACGCCCACAGTAATTAAAATATAGCTGATAATAACGTCAGACACCTACCACTCTCCGTCATATGTATGTCCGTCCCTATGTTCCCTCGAAACTAGTAAACAGCTGAACCGATTTTCATTAATGATCATATCAGTCAAGAACCAAATTTCAATTTTTGCTATTATCATGTCAAAAATTGAAACAAAATTCTTGACTCCTCCATGATTTAATGATAATGAATAAGTTTTGAATTACGGGCATATTACCAAGTGTGCATTACCGTGTTTTGTTACTCGTGCCTAACTCTGTGATCAACGTCCACTCAAAGGAACGACCACAATTGGGAATCCGGCCGCAGTAGAGCGAACGGTGAGGCGAATTTCACCAATAAAACTGAACATGATCAGCACATCTAGCAAGCAAAAGCTGTCAGTGTCATTTGATATTGGAATATTGACACTGACAGCTCTTGCGGTTTAGATGTGCTGATTGTGTTCAGTTTCATTGGTGAAATCCCCCCTTAGTCGTACATTGGGGGAGGGAACATACACGTTACATACCTAGCTATCCGCCACTCCAGCATCTCGGTGGTGAAGTCGTCACGGTTACCGAGGTCGGTGAAGCCCACGACGAAGTCCTTCGTCTTGTTCTCCTTCACCAGCCCTATGGTGGGGATCACGCGGATCTTCAGGCGACCTGTAACACAAATAACAGTTATTTATGCAACTGATGTATAATAAGCGCTGTTTTCATATCTAATTATATACAGTTACATACAAGACTTTAAATATGATATGAATCCTCTATAAAAGTTTCTGAAACATTTAGGTTATTGCCAACATTAAAACGACCATAGCCTGTAGCGCTCCAAATGTTACGGAGCGTATTTTGGAAAATGTCTGTCAAGTGTCGGCGCGGGGGTCAGCAGGTGACTGGGTAGGAAGGGAATGGGAAGGGATCGAATAAGCAAAGGAGTTGCATAATGAAATACAGCATATATAACACTTGTTTGGATGATATTATCATTACTATGACACTGCTCGTTTTAATGTTGGCAATAAGCTAAATATTTCAGAAACTTTCATAGGGGATTCATAGCATGGGTGTAGATAAACACATATACATAACCTCCTGCCTTCTTCCCATCTGTTAAGAGGGTGCATTCTGAAAGTGGGCAACGTCGCAAATAGCTGTCAAATATATCACTGTTTTGATTAATTTGGCAATATTACTGTATGAAAATATGAAATATCGCTAACTAGTGAACTAGAATATTAATATTGAATTGCAATTATAGCACTGAATTTGATGTTATAACCGTTTTAGGTGTAAAATATTCATTTGTATAGTTTCCAAATACTTTTTTACATCCAAAACTAAATATTCGGTGATAAGATATTAATTATTGCATTTCATAGTCAATATTCTAGTTCACTAGTTAGCCATATTTCATATTTTCATACAGTAATATTGCCAAATTAATCAAAACATTGATATATTTGACATCTATTTGCGACGTTGCTAACTTTAAGAACAAACGCTCTTAAACAATTTATTTCCCTGACTACATATTATGAGCAAATGTCAAAAAAGTGTAACTTATAATCTAATTGTCTTTTTCATCTTGTTTACATAAACTCACGCGTTCTTCCCATGGGGGTAAGCGATAACTACAGAGCGTCACCTGCTACGATCCTTACATACTGCTTTTGCTTCGTTTACGTTCATAAAATTGCTAACTTAATATAAGGGAAATATTTTATTGATCCCATAAAAACTTATTGACCTTCTTTTGATGTATGCTTTTTAAATTAATGAACAGCTGTAGACTTTTTAACTTTCTTGCCTTTTCTCACAGTTAGTCACTAAGCTACACCCTAACCAAATGGTTTACGTTAGGTTAGAACTGCAACCGTGTAAGCGCGCGACCGAGCCGAGCGAGCGAAGCGAGTCATGCCACGGCAGCGCCCGGCGAGCGCTACATCCAAGTCGGTCGCAGTTACTTGGCTATTTAGTAGTTTTTCATAATACTTGAGCGTTCCATATTTTTAAGAAAGCAAACTGGGAATGATTGAAGGCTTAAACAGGGTCAAATTAAATTAGCTAGCGAAACTCCGCAGACGTCATGGGTATGGATATCGTACCACGACCGTGTCATGATTTCCGATCTCCACGCGGGCGACACCGCGGGCATAAGCTAGATTGGTATGATAACTAACCTGTGAGAAACGGAGCCCTCTCCACATCCAGCTTCACAAAGCGCGTCTCGACGTGCTTCTTGGCCAACAGTTTGAGATGCATGTCCACGATCTTGCAGCGAGGAGTGTCGCTCTTGTAGAAGTGACAGACCACGTTGTCGCTCTTGTTGCAGATGGTGAAGAATTCCTTCTCGCCGTCTATCTCTGTGTAATCGCCGTGGCCCTGGAATGAAATACAATGTAGTTATGAAACTGTGATTGTGGGAAGTATTAAAAAACAAACTGCATGTGAGTTGCTGGCAGGGATCGAAACCGGTATCATCAATACGGGTACTTTTAAAGGTTACCTTAAATTGAATACAAACAAGATTAATACCTGTTATCGAATTAAAAAATACCGCTATCTTACAGGTGCCGTCGGCATTAGTCGAAGGGCGTGCATCGCCTGTGTGTGTAACCGGTATTAAAAGGTAACCTAAAAGAGGTAACCTAAAAGAGGAAACATGTTTCTTCTTCTTGGGTTACCCAGATAGCGGTAACCTTAGTCGTAGAAGTAACCAAAATTAGTCGGTTTTAAGGTATATTTGACCAATAAACGCATTTTTCTTTCTTTCTTTTCGATTCCTGTACCGTAATGTATAAAGTTTTCGGTCCTTGGTTGCTAGTGGCGAGCAAAGTTGTCAAAGGTACAATACGGCCGATGAATCATGGCCGCTCTAAACTACGCGCAGAAGGCTCCGCAATAACATTTTTTTGGAACCAATAGGTGACATGAGGCAAGCGTGAGTGAGAGAACATGTCATGAGTCATCGGCCGTATTTAAAAAAAAATCTGGGTGCACTCTTACCCATTCTCCTTTACTTTAAATGCTACTCACATTGGCCAACCACTCCTGCTTAGACTTGGCTCTCTTCTTCATCTCGGCAATGCGCTGTTGTCTGATCGTTTCCAGGTCACTTGAGTCCATGGTCTCTAATCTGTTCCAAAGTAAATAGTTCAAATATTTATGTTTTATTTTTATTACTGTGTTTTTTACAGGTATGACATACAGGGTGTAAGGGACAGCCCTCCGCAAAACTTACAGGGTGCATTCAGCTCCTTATTTTGAATCTGATCCAGCGGAAAAAATCCCAGGTATTTTTTTTTGTCGATTTTTCTGTTAAATACAGCAATTGATGTTGACATACTCTACGTGCGCTGCCGTTCACTACGTGCGTGTTGCCACGGTAACGATACATTGCGTGTGAGGTAATTAAACAAATCGGGTTTATTGGATAAGTTCTTGAAATAATTTAAAGTACCGGTCATCTTAGTATTATACATAAACTGAATTCACCCCATCAGTCTGTGGAGGGCTGTCCCTTACACCCTGTATATAACAGCCTGTTGTAACTGTAACTGGCTAATACGCCTGCCTATCTGACCTCCACAACCCAGTAACTGGGTAATACGATATCCCTTAGGTAGACCACATCAAAGTTGGTGTGACAATCTGATAATGTTTGCAAGACCAATATTTCCAGAGATTGCACAAGTACCCAAAGCGGTTCAGAACATACAACAATCCAAAGAGGTTTATGATAAATGATTTATTTTCTGTAAGTAGGTTTATACAAACACTTTTACACGTCAATCACATGTTTAAAAACTAGATGAGGTCGGCGTTTCCTATCTGACTACTCTGAGAAGAAAGGCCGAAACAAACTCAGAGGTCACAGTCTCTTTTAAAGTCCAGACATAATCTTGGTCAGATCATGTGAAGAATATGTAGATTCATGTCTGAAATGGTCTTTTGAGGAAAGAACCACACAGATTGAGTGGACCTGTCCAGTCAGTGCACGCATTTGTCGGTAATCGTGCAGTTCAACTCAGAAGTCAAGGAGTTCAACGATTCTACGAACAATACCAAAGAAAGGACATTTGGGTAGGCCGCATATAGTACTCAAACTGCCAGACCATGGTTAAAACTAACTAAGAAAAGAAAAAAAAAAGAAAAAATCAATGACCCACATAGTCTTCACATTCACAATAATAAACAAAATAAAAAAAATACTTTACATAGTACCTAAATATTCATGGTTTGGAAGGAAAAGGGAGAGGCCTTTATGCAGCAGTGGGACACAGGGTAGGCTAACAAAAAAATACTTTACCTTTCAATCTCGCTGTCCAGCTGCTTCTCCATATTGGAGGCCACTTGATGGAGTAACTGATCCATGGTTGAAAGCTTTTTTCTGGAAATATAATGGAATAAAAACTGTAGATAAAAAAAAAGGTAAAACACGGTTTTTACACGAAATAAAGATTGTAAAATAATTAAGTTTACTTTTACTAGTAACTATAGTACCACCTTGTCACTTCTTTTTAATCCAATGATTAAATCAAAAAGCGTGGAGCGCTTTTTAGCTGTGAATTTTTAATTCATTTAAACAGAGTGCTCCTCACTTTTATTTTTACTTTTTAGTCATTACATTCGAGTTCGACAGTACATTCTTCATTTAGTTATTAACTCTAAAGTTAATGAATTTATGACTTGACCTGTTTACTAGTAGTCAGTACTAGAAATACACTATCCACCTCCAGGCTCCATCATTAGACCCTCAACACCAAGTGCAATATATTGGACTCGTCAAACGGAATCAAACCCAAACTCGAGGGATTTACTACTACCCAGTGAAATTTTCCCCTATCCATCATCAGATCAGCAGCCAAAATTATGGAACTATTGTATTATTACACTAGAATATGAATAATAATCATTTGTGGAAAACTTTGTTATATTTATTTATTAAACAACATCTAGATATTATTATGTTCCGTATTTCTTTTCTCCATATTTACTTACTCTACATAATGTTTACGAAATGACATAGATCACATATGAATCACTTACAATAACTGAAATACTTTTCCAGCAATTCCTTGAACTAAGCCAAGAGGAGGCATAATTACCCTTAATTTGGTCACAAAACATAATTATATTCTTATCGTGGTTTTTGTTCAATAATGTCCCTCCAAAACTATCACCAAGGGATTTATTCGTAAGTACACTGTATCATTTTTAGCCAGCCAGTATAATTTAAAATGCGTCTCTCAAAACGAATTTTGTATGATGACATCACGGCACGGCGCAAAACACATGTTGATCGATCTAACAATTACACAAAAACTTACCTCTTTCCGCCTTAAAAGAAACTTGGACTATGTAATGACAAAGTTAAATTTTGTATTAAAACAGTTTTGAATAGGATTTATCGTCAATTTATCAATAAAAACGATTTTTTCTGAACTTAGCACAGGCACCGCTATTTTGTTCACAAAAAATTGACAATGACAACTGTTTTGACAGCAGTTCAATGTTGCCTACATATTGATAGTGCTGCCGTACTACTGGCTCAAAATTAAAAAAGAAGCTGGGTAGAAAGTAACTAACCATCATAACTAACCATCTAACCTAACTGACCATCAATGATGGTCAATAGAACGTGCTCTTATTGTATCCTGCATTCCTGCTCGAGGATTTTTACATTATGGTCCATCGATTTGGAAGTTCGTTCATTTTTATGTAGATAGTACTCATAAATAGAAAGCTTTTTACAAATTTTCAAGTTGCGTAAATTTACAGTTTACGAGATATAATTTTTTAAAGTTTCCATTCAAATTGGAAAATAGCACGACATTTCAAATTTTTAGTTTGGCTATATTGTCATAGTAGTAGACGTCAAAGTTGACATTTCAAGTTCCGTTGATCGTTGAGGTGTATTTTATTCAATTTTATGTCATATTTTTTACTTAATAAAATATTATTTTCACTCATTCACATATTAAATTTGGCGTGTAAAGGTGCACAATAACCGTGCTGTAACATTAACTTTTTTACACAAAAAATTACGAATTTTTGTTTACAATGTGAAACGGAACGTAAATTATAGACGGCATTTTTTTATAAAGCATCTTATTTTTATCTATTATATTAGCCGTCAGTGTCACTTGTCAGTCATTGTTTGTTGCTTGCCCTTGCAGTTGTGAACGTTTTGACTACCATGGCGTCTCCGAAGCCCTATGAGTATGTTTCTGTGTCTGAAAAGTCGAGTGATGTGCATGTGTTGGACTCAGATGAGCCGCTTGTCACGGCCTCCTCTTTAGTGCCTTCTTCAGGTTGTGCGCGAGTGATGGACTCAATAGAGCCGCTGGTGCCTACTGCGCCAGTGCAAGTGTTGGACTCAAATGAGCCAGTTGTGCTCCCGTGTGTGTCGTCGGCCCTCGACGAACAGGTTGCTGGTCTCAGTGGGATGGCTGGTCCAAGTGGAGTAGCAGCTGGCTCTAGTGGTAGCTTACCAGCTATCGCTAGTTCTTCAGAGGAGGATGAGGACATTGCTCCTGCGATGCCCAGGCCTACTGGATCATCTGGCAGAAGAATTATTTTTTACTCGGATGAGTTAAGGTAAGTTTTGATTTATTGTATATTATATTTATGTAGTGTGTCTATGTTCCGTCGTCATTTGACGTCTTCTCATGCATAGTTCTCTGCCTGTTACTTTTAATTATTTATAATAATTACTAATACTAATGGTCTTTTTCGTTTAAATGTATCAATTTATTCTGCTAAAATACAAAAAAAAATCTAAAAATGATACAAAACCGGATACGCATAAATCCGAAAAATCTCCAAGCATGCTACGAAATTTACGACCAGACCGTTTCGATATCGAACCTGGAATGGTGGCGGCTGATTCAAAATGGAGACATTGGTATACAACTTTCTCTAATTTTATAATTTAAGAGAGTTCTAATATTTCTGATTCTATGAAACTGAAACTATTGACGAATCTAATTTCTCGTACGATTTTCGAACCCTAAAAATGGTATTGTGTGCAGCAAACATTTTAATCGCTTTTTTATTTGTTTCAGATCTATGTGGAACTGGAGAAAGATCTTCAACAAATTGGGAACACATGACCAGTGTATTCAGTTTGCGGAGGAGAGAGGACTCATCCTGAAACAAAAAATGTGCTCATATCACCATTCGGCGATGTCGTTGTCGAAACAATCTGGGCAAGTTGGCAAGTTTAGATGCCGAAAAAGTAACTGCCGGACGAAACAAGTCTCCCGTGCTATTGGGACATGGTTTGAAAACGCACGGTTGTCCCTTACGTTGATATTCCAAATAATGTATGCTTTTAGTGAGGGACTGACTTATCATCAAACGAGGAAAGAGTTAGCATATGATGATGGTTCGGTAGTTTCTTCACGAACAGTAGCAGATTGGTTCAACTATTGCCGGGAGACAATTGCCATACATGAGTTGGAAGATCAAAGGGTCCAAGGGAAGATAGGGGGCCCTAATAAAGTGGTGCAAATAGATGAATCAAAATTTGGTAAACGGAAATATAATCATGGTAGATTTAAAGAGGGACATTGGGTAATCGGGATGATAGAAGACGGCAAAGACGATCTGCGGCTGGAGGTGTGTCCCGATAATGAAAGGTCTGCAGACATATTGGTGCCATTAATAAAGAAACATGTTGAGGAAGGCTCCATCATTTACACAGACTATTGGAGAGCGGATCTGAGCCTTTCTCAGCACGGGTATATACATAACACAGTAAATCATAGTGACCCAACAAATAAATTTGTGGCACCAGACGGGGGACACACCCAGCGTATAGAGAGCCAGTGGAGAGGATTAAAAAAGCAATTTCGACAACAACATCAACATAAACACAATTTCACAGACTGGTTGTGCGAATACTCGTGGAGGCGTAGGATTATGGTGAACCATTTAGATGCCTATGAAGAGTTATTAAATGCCATAAAATATGTATATAAACTTGAATAGTTATATGAGTACATGTAATTGTTTATTATATTTGACTGTGTATGTCAATGTATTTTTATTATTTATTTATTGTTGACATGATCTACTCATTATGTTTTTTTATGAGTTGTATTGCAATATGTAGTTAGCTAGCGACCTCAACAATAATTGATAATATTGTAATTAACTTTTTATTTATTTTACTTCGATGGTCCTAGTTTATCATTTATGACTTCCATTTACTGCGATATGTGGGCGGGCACGCCCTTTATGCCTGGAGGCTTTTATCTAGATATTAAGTTCGGTTTACCTTTAGTTTTTTATTTCTGCTTGAGTTCTCGATGTTTTTGGTTAGTATATTGGCGTGTGCTAGCTGACATATCGCTAATCGTTAAATGTATGTTTTGCGAAAGGTGAATAATTTTGCGCACTATTGTATAGAATAAATTTTTCTAACTGAACAGACAGCTGTGCTGCTGGGAAGTTTGTTGCGCCACTTCTTCTTCCCAGCTAAAGCACTAGGAAGTGGTGAAGGGTGGGCGTTCTGGGGGACTGTCTTATGTAATTTTGACGTTCAAAAAGTACTGATTCTCAGCCTAGGTAGTTTGAATAAATGACTTTTGACTTTGAAAAAAAAAAACAATTAAGTAAGTATAAAAATTCTCGTGTTTTATTTATTTTCACTATGAATATCCGAAAAATATTTTATTTCACATAAACCTACATGGGCACAAGTAGGTACGAAACGTCAGAAGCTAGGTAGCTAGGCGTTAAACGTCCGACTCCCGTGATAACGGGGCAGATGAAACTTTTTTTCCGGTTCGGATCAGAGCTTCCGGAGCTAAGATCTCGGCGTTCTTGGGGACTTTAATCAGCAGGTCGGTTGACAAAAAAATAAACAAATATTATATCACAAAAATCAGGAAAACATTTATTAGTTACATCATAGATTTTAATAAAATTACAGTCGATAAGTCGTTATTAAACTAAAGCTAATTGCTTATGTTACATTACTTCAGTCATATTTCAACTCTTGCACATTGAGCGATATAACTATAGATGCTGGCGGGAAAAATTCCGAATCATTCCCGTTGAATACTTCGGAAGTATTCGGAAATATTCCGAAGCTTTGGGAATATTTCAACTGTCAAAAAAAAACCAGGAAAATCGACCTTACTACCTATTTCGCGCTTGGAAGTTGTAAAATAGATTATTTTAGTTATGTTGTGAGCGGTAGGTATATTAAGTTTATGGTTGTGAGTGCACGTCGCATCAATTCAAGCACACACAACGTCGCGTCAGGTAGGTATAATGCGTTGCAACTAAGAATGTGCACGCCAATGACCTCTAATTGTCAAATGGTACTTGAAAAGATTTATTCCCGTTGTCCCCGTATGCCATATCCCCGTCACGGGGACAGCGGGACGTGATTAAATTTACTTCCAGAGCAATGTTAGCTAACGAGAATGTGAGAAAAACAAACTAAATTTTAAATGTCAATAAGGTCGAAAATCGCTTGCACCTGTTTTTTTAACTTGCTTAACGATAGCAGGTTAAAAAAAAGGTTCAAGCGATTTTCGACCCTCCACCCCACTCCACTCCACTCCACTCCACACCACTCCATTCCATTCCATTCCAGTCCAGTCGTCCATTCCATTCCATTCCATTCCATGGTAATAAACACATTACCCTCCTTTGCGTCGCGCAAAAAGTGTCGGGTAAAAAGTGTCGTGACAACTTTTCGTAAGAATTTTTTCCGTCTAGCCCCCTTTCACAACGCGCGATAAGGAACTTCGTTCCAAACAATGATATTCTAATAAACAGATATATGTTATACACGTACAAAACAACAGAAAAAAGTGTTCCGCGCCGAGCGCAGCGCGCACCGTATCACTCGTAAGCGTGTGTGGCTCAGACTAAAAGCAATATTTCCCAATTGGGTACTTTTCTAGTCTTCACGTTTTGCGCGCTCATAACATATCTGTTTACTAAAACATCATTGGTTCCAAAATAGCATTCGATTTCGAAATAAGTAGGTACCGACCTAAAAACAAAAGAATTAAAATCCTGTTAATCGCAGGCTAACATAATTATCTACCTATAAAAATATCAACATATACTTAATCAATTCCATTTATAATAAAATAAACATTTATATTTTACTTACGTATGTGCCACTGAACAATAATTAACTCACCCACCACACCACAAACAATAGTTATTTGTTATACAAGAGTGCAAAGTTGCTTTTTAACCGCGTGTTCAATTTTGATGACCGAGCAAGCGAAGGATTCTAAAATTTAATCACGAGCGTAGCGAGTGATTCAAAATTAGAATCCTGAGCGTTAGCGAGGGAATCAAAAGAGCACGAGGTGAAAAATCTTTGCACTCGAGTGCAACACGTAACTTTTCATTCCACCTCAGCGAGGAAATGACTAAATGCAAAAAAAAAAACGTTTACAATCACAAGATAGGTACACTTTTATTTCAGTTTAGGTATTAATTACTACATTATGACAGGTAAGTAATATAGAATAATCTTTAAATTATAACAAAATATTACTAAGGTATAATTAAGAAAATTTTAAAGTAACGTTGCTACAGTTATTTAAATTGAGTGTAATATTTTTGTTTGGTACTGTAATATTGGTGTTAGTCACTTGTGTACTGTTTTTCGGTAAACTATCTGTCATACTTAATAGTTGTACCGATTCATCGGATTCCCTTGGCGTGAATGTTGGAGAGAGAGGGAGATGGTTAGGTGTTTCATAACGGCTTATTTTTGATGTAGAAGGGCCAGTCCAAGGATCCGATTGAGGCTCTTTCAGTGTAATGGCTCCTACGATGCCTTCACATATTTTAGACTTATTTTGGATGGAATCCTCTATGTATCCCTCTACAACTGCATTGGACTTCCAGCCTCCGTGGCGCTTAAGGGACAGGAGATCAGCTCCGGAATCAGCCAAAAGTGTGGCTGAAGTTCGTCGGAAACAATGACCCGTGTACAACAGGGGTTCTGGAAGTTCAAGAAATGTTGCTATTTCTCGTGGGATACTGCCAATTTTATTAGTACCCATAGGCTGTCTAACACACTTTCCATTGCGATACTGTAGAAAAAATCGATTGATTGGAGTGTTAGGCGGGCGTAAGGCTTGATATTTCTCAACAATCGTTACGTATTCCTTGCGAATGACGAAGTTGCGGTCTCTTTTTGTCTTTGTATTAGGTAAATTAATTAATAGTAAGTCATCTGAATGTTTCTCAATGTTTTTGACATTAAGTTGTGTTAGTTCATTAGTTCGACATGCTCCGTTTATTCCAATAATAAGAACAACCTGTAACGTAAAGAGTATTGTAGTAGATAAATGAATAAAATTGATATGAACGCATAATTATGCCTATCAACATCTACTAAGTATACTATTTAATTGAGATTAATATACTTAAGTAGATACTGAATGTGCAACTGACTTACTTTTGCCGCCAAATATACGGAATCGGGTGCTTCGTTAAGAAACTTTTCAATATCAGATACTGTGAAAACCTTCGATTTTTTTGGTTGATGACCAGATGAGGCTCTTTTTAAAAATGCCACTAATTTAGGATAGGTATCGATATGTTTGTCTTTTTTCATCTTTATTGTTGCTTTTAGCATCGAATACGTACTCCATAGAGTGCTTGCTTTCTTGTTCTCGGATAATTCTATAAAATATGCCAGCAAAACGTTTTCTGAGAAAGTTTTGGCTCCTTTTGCTAGTCGCCACGTGTTGAACATATCGTACTGTTTTAAATACTTCTCGCGTGATTGTTGAGGGAGAAAGCTCATTTGCGCATTATTAACAGTTTCAGTTAATTCTGTTGGCGTCAAGCAAACTTCCTCGTCGCTAGAATCACTCATTTTAGTTTTTTCACTTGTTTTCAAGTTTCTTGTTTTTAATATAAGGTTTAACAATGACGTGAAAAAATGCCGCGTAAAGAACCGCGTACAAAGCAAATTGAAAAAAGAACACCAAGAAGGTTCCGAGTCTGAGTTTTTAACAAATTAAAAAAAAGTTGTATGATATATTCGGCACCATAGAGGTAGCAGTAAATAGGTTTAATGTTTTTTTTAATTCACAAACTTAGTGCACACGATGTTCTAAATTCAATTTACTTTATCCTCTAGAGAATAAAAACGGCTTTTCCACTCAGATATTGAAGATTAAAAATACTCTTTCCGAGATGGTGGGATGAAAACACGTTTATTCCCATTGA
Source organism: Eupsilia transversa (assembly GCA_914767815.1). Classification (NCBI taxonomy): domain Eukaryota; kingdom Metazoa; phylum Arthropoda; class Insecta; order Lepidoptera; family Noctuidae; genus Eupsilia; species Eupsilia transversa. The sequence goes on from OU611902.1 coordinate 6,677,324, forward strand.
ATTATTCAGGCGAAATATTCCGCGGAAACATTCGATTGCGGGGTACGAATCTTTCTCGCGGGGCGAGGGAAAACTTCTCCGGGGAGCATCTCCCGTCTTACCCGCCTATTGATCTATAGATCTATTGCCTGCACGCACGACTCGAGGAGCGCTCAGCGGCGGCGACGATCGACGATCGATGCAAAATACGATTTTTCAGCAAAAAAAAAATCTTAATTAAATTCATTTGGAATAATTCTGATTTAAAGAAACTTTCCCAGAAGTATTCCGGAATAATTCAGAATTTTTCAGAAGTTTTGCAACTATAGATATAACATTTACATAATTCAATGCCCTTGCATTTATCACCTCATGCATAGTTTACACGCGGTTAGCAACGAATGCTTCCTACTTATCTTTAGTACCTTACGTGCTGAATTCATGTTTCACTTGAGTGAATTTTGTCTTCAATAAATTTTTGTTTCATTAGGGATCCGTACCCAAAGCGTGCCAACGTGACCCTATTACGAAGGCTCCGCTGTCCGTCCGTCCGTCTGTCACAGGGCTGTTTCTTTTGAACCGTAATAGGAAGTCACTTGAAATGTTCATAGAGTGTGTACTTGTACTACTATGGCCGCAGTAACAACAAAAAATAAAATAAAGTAAAAAATTCAAGAAAACTGTTTTTTTTTCAACAAAGTATTTTTTCTGCATTCACACGACACCGATGCGTGCACTAGCGGCCGGCCACATCGCAAACACAACGGTCTACCTATGTCTGCAAACACTAATCCTAATGACATAAACTGACAGCTTTGAATGGTACTCCGTGACAGAGGATGTGCGCTCAACGCACTTCTACCGTCTTCAATTCTACATGAAGAAAATACAGATTCAGTCTGAAATGTAGGTACAGTACCTGAGTGTCAATATGACACATGATCATCTCTTTACGGCTATAAGACAGTAGGCCTGGTAACCACAGTTATCTGGTATTCACAGCGTGTTTGTACACTTGGTTACCACAGATAAAGCGCGCGTCGCTTTGTGAGATAAAAATACTTACCAGATAAAGTTTACTAGGTACAAAAGGATAATATCTAAGGCATAACACAAAAAGCGCACTAATTAAAAAGTCTTGTATTTAGAAACAGATAAAGTCTAACATCGCATGGCAGATCGATTTAATACAAGTAGATTTAACTAATACGCGTCAGTCTACAATATTTATTACATTTCCAGCACTATTGGCTCAATGGCTTACAAACACCCGTAAAATCATCTCTCTCTGAGACCACATTCAAATATTTAAAAAAAGTCGAGAGGTGTCATGGGGCACCTGCACGCGTAGAATAGAACGACGGAAGAATAGCCTTCTTCAGTGTATTTTGTCTATTCTTCCGTCGACTAAACCCGTTTCTACAGCAGGCTACGCGTGCTGCGAGGTAATTGCCTAACACACATACAATTGCAATCGATCGCAATGCCTTTCATTTTTAGGGTTCCGTAGTAAACAAGTCTGTCTGTCCCCTGCTTAGCGCAGAGACTGTTAGTACTAGAAAGCTGTAATTGGTATGAGTATACATACTAATGACGCCGACAGTGGTAAAATCAATCATGAAAAATATTTTTTTTAGGGTACCTCCCCTACATGTAAAATGGGGATATCTTTTTTTTTTTCGTCTATCTCATAGTGCGGGGTATCGTTAGAAAGCTCGTTCAAAAATATTGTGAGCTTGTTAGAACCATTTTTGGATTGAAGAATCCGTCTGCGAAATATTAAGCTTTAAAGTGCTAATTTTTGTCAGAGTCAAGTGTCCCCCCCCCCCTGCCAGCTAAACGGTAAGTTCTGGATATGTGGAAAAATTCACAGCAGTAGTATATATAACGAAATTAAAAGGAAAACTATCACAGCTAAGTAGGCTCTACTAGTTAACGAGTAATAATCGACCAACTTAAATTTGCAGTTGCAAAAACATGTTCTCCCATACAAAATGTATAGGAGAGCATGTTTTTCAACTACAATGTTAAGTTTGTTCTTGGGATAAGTTCATCCCAGCTACGGAACCCTTCATTGTGTTACATTTCAGCCGTTCATTGAGTTACTTACGGTGTTGAGCTGACGAATTTTTTAAACCTGTCTAGCAACGTATTAGGTATTTCAAAACCCTCGGATTGTGAATGAAATTGTGTTACGGAATTAGGGTGCTAGTAGGAACGAAGTTCCTTTGGCTTTTGCACCAAGATTTTGAGTTTTGACAGTCACGCACGACACTTTTGTGACGTAACAAAAGTGTCGTGACGTGACGGTCAAAATGTTACACTGTTTGTGGTCTAGCTCTCATTCTCATGCACAAGTGTGCAGAGAATGACATGGGATTAGAAACTTTGTTCCAAAAGTATAATCTAAATCTTACATTACAATTTTTATCAATCACTTTCAAGTATAAAATTAAACTCTGGCCACACTGAGGCGACACCCGCGCGGGACGCCACTGTGCACGTCGCACACTGGCACTCAATATTACGAAGATTGTTATCAAATTCTTTATCATATTAATTGTAGTTGACATTATTCCCACATGACCTCTAGTCTATGAGGGTTTTTAAACTTAAGAAATAACGTATGAAAAATTTAATTAATGTTATACAATTTAATTGTGTTGTTAATTAAATTCGTCATAGTTACCATGTTCCATGTCGTCACACACAGTCATCTAGATGTCATTAAGAGGGTGCATCCTAAAAGTTGGCAACGTCGCGTCGTAAATAGCTGTCAAATATTTACCTGTTTCGATTAATTTGGAAATAATACTGTATGGAAATAAGAAATGTGGCTAACCAATTGACTAGAATATTAATAATGAATTGCAAAATTATAACATTGAATTTGATGTTGTACCCGTTTTAGGTGAAAAAAAGGCATTTGGAAAGTTACCAAATACTTTTTTTACATTTAAAACTAACTATTCGGTGTTACGATATTAATTATTGCATTTCATAATCAATATTCTAGTCAATTGGTTAGCCACATTTCTTATTTCCATACAGAAATATTATCAAATTAATCAAAACAGCGAAATATTTGACATCTATTTGCGACGTTGCCAACTTTCAGAATAAACCCTCTTAATACATATGGGAATATCTCAACTACAAATATAATAACAGAATTGATAACTACCTTCATTACAGTATGCGTCGATTCTTTTAATGATTAGGAAGTCACGCGAGTATTCGCGCTCGTTTGAACACCTCCATACAAGTTAAATGACACAATCGACGCGACCGAATTTTCGTCTCGCATCCCGCAGATTCGCCTAAGTTTGGAAGACCTTACATTACAATTCAAATTTCCTTCGATCCGTTTCAAGTACAAAATTACAGTCAGTTCCACTATTACACAATAATTTAACCACTAGTTTGCACAGCTTTGTAAATTCTCAACCTAGACTCCGACAGAGCTGCTAAAACACTGTTACCATTCATTTGCACAGAACACACGTCTAAAGCGGGCTCGGCAGCCGGGAGTGACATAGTCCTGGACCCGTCTAACCCGTGGAGGTACAGTGTCGCATCACTTTCAGAATGGGCGGCAACCCAAGAAGCCCCCGGGGTCCTACAGAACGTCGCTTTTGACATTACTGAAGTCCGCGCCGATCCATTGATCACATAATCCACGACAATTTCTGCTCCCCCTCGAACTGTCGGTAACAATGAGCAAACTGTCAACTTCGAACGCTCAGAACCTTTCGGCCGCATTGAAATCAAAGCTTTCTGAGATTCCGTGTCGTAGCACATAGACAAAAACGCGCCGTTAACAGGGAATGCTTTAGGAACCCACTCTCCGGTTTTGGTTTCCCATAACCAGCAGGAGTTTAGCTGGCAAGATAGGAGACCGTATTCTGTTGAGCAGACAGACACGACGGGTGACATGTCCCCCGTGCCTGATAAGGTACGTAGACTTGTCGACGGGTTCCTAAAATCGTATTGGTGTATCATACCGCCAACACCACCGGTGTAAAATTCATTAGTCCTGTGGTGATCCCAAGCACATGACCATAAAGGGAATCCTGCGTTTACCGTCACATTTGGAATCCCTCTCTCCACGATTCTGGCAGTGCTGTCTAAACCTACACTTAGAAGCAAGTCGCTGGGTTGAGAATACGTGATATCTCTGATTGGTTTAGGATGTAGATGCACGAATTGACCTAACGTGTAGTCTACACAACTGACCTTCCTGATACCGTAACCAGGGAACAGGTAGTTGGCACTTTTCTGCGACACATATAGCTCGTAAGTCCTGCAGTTGTAAGTAAGGACTCTACAGCCGCCATCTTTGCAAATTTCCAAGTTTTTTTCTAGAGCGAATCGCCAGGATTTTCTTTCTGCCTGTTGCTTAGTCGCTTGGGACTTCGATATGGTTTTTTTTAGGTCTTCTAATTCCGCAGCTAACGCGCGTTGTGTTATTTTAGCTGACTGTAAATTTAATTCCGTTCGACTCTTTTCGGCGTGTAATGTATCAACTAGTTGCTGAAGTCTTGTTATCTCGGAAGTGTCTGCTGCTATTAACCTTCTCGCGTAAATGAACCTTAAGTCTTTAAGTGAAGCTTTACTTTTGCATGTAGGACACGACCTGTCTTTGGCTGCTTGCGCCTTCAACCATCGTTCAACGCACTCAGCTCCGAATAAATGGCCGCATTTTAAAGCCACTAACCTATGGTTACCAGAGTTACCCCAAGTATCGAGACAAATGGGACAAGTCTCTCCGTCTAAATCTTCGTTTTTGTCTGGGGAGTTTATTTTCCTGACTTTAGCGGGAGGTTCTTCGACTATATCGGTGTTATTCTGTACGTGGCTTTCCGGTAACGAATGGTTAGACTCCTCACTCGTTGAAAAAACCGTATTGCTATTGCTGTCCTCATTTTGGACGATAGTTGCGCGTTGTTCAGCATCTCTAATTCGGTTCTCTGCTGTCTCTACTATCCTCCCAATACGCAGATAAGTGTTATCGATAGCAAAAGTAAGTCTCTCACGAGCTTCGCGCAGGCGGTCGATATCGCTGTAACGTATTGGGCCAGGCGTTCGGTACGTACCATTATCGTCGTCACTCATCGTGTAGGTGTCGGAGGATTGGGTGGAACTGGGTTCGTTCAACTGCTGATGCGTAGGCTGAGGGATCTGAACATTGCTGTCAGCCAGAGGCACGGTTATCAAAATGCTGGGGCTGCTTCGGTCCAGGCTGCTCCGGTCAATGGGGCTGCTCCGGTCAGGGCTGCCGGGGTCAGTAGAACTGCTCTGGTCAGTGGGACCGCTCCAGTCAGTGGGACCACCGCTCCAGTCAGCTGAGTTACTCATCGTGACTCATGGGGGAACTGCAAAGAAAACCTGGGATGAAATCAAATTGAAAACTTAACATAACATCACACCTGTAATCCCTGAAGGGTTAGGCAGCAGTGTACCTTGCTTTTGCTAAAGCTACAGTTTTCTAGAAGAGCCGTGTCCGCCACATAGCGGCTGGAGTGACGATTGTCATCAAAATAGTGGCCGGTTTGACTTTAGGGTGTCCAAAACACTCTCTAAGAAATCACATCAACTTACTTTCATAAATAATGTATTTAAATGAAATAATAATAGATTTTTCATTTCATTAAAAACATCAGCCTCTGCGAGTTGGCTTTAGTTCCTCGTATGCCATCCAAAGGTCCCGAACACCAGGGTCCCAAGATATGTCAAAGAAATTTTAAAACTATTTTTATTTTCATCAAAGCAACAATGCAATGTGACATGTTCGGTGAGCCACAAACTAAGCATCGCTTGTGGCTCTGTGCGAAATTTACCAAGTTATAGAAACGAGATGAGTCACATTTTTGTATGTCTGTATACACATGTTTGTATATCTGTGTCGAGGATACAAGTCTATACATGTTGGGTAGGTATAATTGATAACTATTATTTTTTGCATTGTCGGTTTTACTAATACCTACTATTATGTTACTTATCAACTTTTTAAGCTCTAGCAGAAAAAAATATTAGTTAATTAACATTATCGTGACTGGACTACACTACTGCTACCATCTGAACTAGGCTTTAAATTCCTGTTGTGCGTAATTTTGGCAAAAATTTGAGAAATTATAACTTAGAGAACATAAGATTTTCATCTTAACATATTCCTTGTGAAATTCATGAGGTTTCCGATAAAAAATTAAAAAGAAATACGCTTTATTTAAGTAATTATAGGTATCAGCTGTTAAAAAGTGGGTACCTACGCGCGCTTTTGAGTAAGCACTTGTACACAAGGAATCTAACCATGTCAAATTTTTATAACCTATTTTAATTGTCTATTGTCTATAAATGAACAATCAATTAATTTTAACATTACAAACATAATGTTACTTACCTAAACAAGTGCAAAAACCTCTGAAGTAGAATACCCCGCAATGCGATTCTGTTGTTTTTTTATCAAAACTGTCAAATTCAAACACTTAAATGCTAAATCATTAAATTTTTAAATAGACCCGGCCTCGATTTGAAATGAAACGGCTAAGTTTATACTAATTATACTAACTATTTGTACACAAGAAATGTTGAAAACATCGATCGGTCACAATCGGTCAAGAAATTCATTCAAGAACAAAACAAGCCATCTTCTGTCATGTTCAGTGAATGTAGCTGTCAGTTTTTATTTGAAAGTAATCGGATACACGTCTGAATAAAATAAGCATGACGGTTGACAAGGGAGAATAGAAGAAAACTTGTTGGGCCGACCCTAAGTACCTAGGACAAGTGCAGGAAAATGATGACGTTTGAAGAAAGTATTATCCAAAAAGGTTTTTATGACGGCCAAAATAAGCAGAAGAGCTGAGAAATTGCTTTTCATACAAACTGTTCAAACTAAATACTTGAAAATAATTTTAGAGAATTTGATTGAACTCAAAAACTAAAAGCGTGTGTTTCATAATGGAAATAACATATTTATGTTATCGAATTTCCTGATGAGTATTCTACTTCTTAGTTAACAATAATTGTTCAAATAATTTTGTATCCGAATCCGAACGCAAAAGAGTAACTCTTACCTACATTATCGTCTGAGAAAAGAAACGAAATTACTCAAACCCTTACTTCTGATTGGTTAAAACGTAAAATATGACAAATTTTAGGCCAATCATATTCGTATAAAACGTATTAGCCAATAGGGATGCGTAAAGTACAGTTGGTAATGTGATGTATTTATTTATGTTCCTGTGTCAGTTGGCAGCAGTGACAAAATTGCAGTGGAACGGGGTGGCGTAGCGGATTGCGCCCGATCCCGTTTTTAAAATTTTTCACATACGACGAGCTTGATCCGTGACTTATTTGTGTAAAATAATTATAAGTCGATAGTGATAAGTGTTTCGAGTGCGCGATACAACGCGATGGACGCCGCATGAGCAGTGTAATAGTGCCTAACAAGTTGGTCGTCGATGTTGATAATGGCGTCCAGGACCGAATAAAATCAAAATGTTTGTGTGAAAACGTGAAATAATCGGAGGAAGCTGCTGTGATGTGTTTAATTGCTGGTCAGTACATTGTGCATACATTTTAAATTCCGTCTTTCGTGCGGAAATCTATCGATTATTGTGTATTTTGACGAAGACAAAGTTAGGTCCTGAAAGTTAAAAAAAAATAGGTCATGAATATGTTTTTGAGATTGGTTGCAGAGTTTTAAAGGTAGTATGTAGGTCGTAGAGCGTGCGTGTTAGTCAATATCTGCGGTATTTCGCTCAGGGCGAGCTATGTTGACATTTTACAGAATCATGTCGCAAGGCAAGTCAGTATCTGGGTCAGGCAATTTGGGGTCAAATGCGCGCGCAGTGAGCCAGTGACGTCAGGCCTCCCCTTGCCACCCCCGAGCACATTTCACTTTCTGTGTACACGAAAATGTAAAATATGTGGAAGCTAGGTCATGCAAGAAAAGAGGTTGAATAGGAACCCTGTGTCAGGTATTTTTAGTCTGTGTTTGTTTATGGTCGATATTTTTAGTGCAATGGGCAATTGGCCCCGTTTTTAAGATCTTTTGGGTATGTGCATAGTTTATTTATTAAATATTAAAGGGTTAATGGTCTTTTCTCTCAGACCTTTCACTATTATTAAAGAAGATGAACGGTTATCCCTAACTTTCAGTTATATATTCCTAGTTCAACAAATATAACAGAGTTGTCTACAATATCATTAACATAGGCAAAATGAAAATAAAGAGAATACTAACAGGTTTGGAAGGTGAAGTATCCTAAAACAAAATAATTAAAATTTCTCTAAGGGTACAAGGAAAATTAAATAAATAATATGGAATTATGAACAAGATAGTGAGTTTTTCCAATTGGATAGATCAACCAGCCAGCACTTTCTATTATCATCATCTGGTCATAGATTTGTAAAGATTAAAAAAATTATTTTATTTAAAAATAAAACAAGAATACACTTTAAGGGGCTGGACAGTATGAACAAGACCATTAAAAAGTATTTAAAACTTTGTTCTGTGTACAATTAGAATTACCCAAAGATAAAATGGATGGACTGTGAAAGACAATGAAAGAAGAAGATATTCTGCAACTACTCATAAATTAGGATGAAGACAGGAGGGTGATGATGATGATTGGGCTAATCTATATCTATATATGTATATAAAAATCAATGCCACTTTTTGTTGTAATTTTATAACTCAAGAACGGCTGGACCCAATTGGATAATTCTTTTTTTTGTTGTGTTCCTTATTCTCAGGAGAAGGTTTTAGGTAGGGTAGTTAGGGTAGGTACGCCATAGATAAGTACTTAGTGCTACCCGTGCGAAGCTGGGGCGGGCAGCTAGTACTAATATATATATAACTGCTTCCGCCCGCGACTTCGTCCGCGTGAAATTTCGGCCTCCGGCCCACCGCGTCGCATCCCATCGCCCGCCCGCGCTAATACTTCGTTTTCGCTTAGTGTTCTTTCTCATTTTTTTTCAAGATTTTATATATAGCTTATAACCTTCCTCAGGAATTGGGCTACCCAATACAAAAATATTTTTTCAAATCCGACTGGTTGTTCCGGAGAGTATCCCCTACATGTAAACTTACAAACAAATAAATTTTACCCCTTTATAATATAAGTATAGATATACGAGCTTTTGCCCGCGGCTTCGCATGCATGGATGTCTGAAAATATCCCAGAGAACATTCTACCAGGATTAAAAGTACCGTATGTGTAATCGAGGTACACAATCTATTAATTCTGTAATACATTGGTTTACGAGGCGCACCCCAGTAAGCTCCCAGTCAGCATGATTTTTTTCGACATCTTCAACAATCATTGTCATATATATTTCAGCCAATTTACACAAAATCTTTGAATTATGCACCTAAACCTACCTCCTACATCACTCGTATTTTAGTTTATCTCGTTCAGACAGACATATGTGGCAGATGTTACACTTTGTTTAATAATAATAATGTAGTGATTTCAATAAAAATGGTGTATTTTCAACCAGTGTTTACAGAGTGGGACTGTAAACAGAGTTTGGAAAGTACACCAAGTAGTTCTTAATTCTCCCACAATTGACAACATTTCATATTTTTAACCTGCATGTATTATTACGTTTTATAAAAGTAAATCCAAAACTAGGGCACCGGTATTTTTCCGTTTTTCAAAATGATGTACTTTTCATTCATAGTTTTAACTTTGAAATTCGGTTTATTCTAAAAAGACGTAAGCGCCAAATGACGTCAAACATATAGTGGAATAGCGTTAAAACCTTTGCTTGACTATGATCGTCAAAAAAAAAAACTATTAGATGTCACTGGTGTCATCTTGTCAAATGTGTCAAACTCGTTGGTGCCTAAACTTGTTTGTTTGTTTTGAATTAAATTCGTAAATTTTCTTATTTTCAAGTGTTATTATCCTCATTGGCGAAATATCAATCAAAAGTTGGCAATATTTACAGTAAGCAGCGTGTATATTTTAAAGTTTAATTTCCTAAGAAAAAGATTGTAAACAAACTTTTGACATTGACGTCTTGTTTGACAAGTCAAGTTTTCATCTAATACATTGGAATGCTTAGGCAAAGGTAACTACCTCATTCCACTATTTCTATGACGTCATGACGTGTTTTTTGATTTTAATTTTTTTTCTCAGAAATGAAGAAATAAAAAAAAATAAAAAAAAAATATTTGAACTCAGGATATGAAAATAAAGAAATGGTATTTTTGTTTTATGGCCGTGTCATTTTTGAAATGTTGTCAATTGTTTTGGTAAGAAAAAGTTACGTTCTAATATTTATATACGCATCATATAAATGATAACAGATAAGGACAGTGTTCAAAATCTGTGTTATTACTGATAATGTTGAAAGTAGATCTCTGTGGACTTTTCACAGAGTGAAATCCTGTGTTTAGCAGACATTTTATATCAAAAACCTACCTGTTTATAGTACTTATTTGTGAAAGTGTCATTATAAAATGTATATTGATAACGTAACATCACGGTATCACACCAGTGTTTTCCCCGAAGGGTTAGTCATACCAGATTTCGCCTGTTATGGTGACACGATCTGACATAATTTTTTTACATTTATATCTGTAATTTTTGTAGAGGAATGTGCTCACCATTGTCTAATTAGCCGTGTTTTCAATATTTTTTTTTTTTTTTTTTTTTTTATTTATTTATTCAGAAAACCAACAGCGATACTTATAAAATATTACAGAAAACATAATCAATTTTGTAGGGCTAATAATAGGTTTCCCTGTTAACATAATGTGTGTAAACCATGCGAACGGATTTTAAGATTATACTTAAAGATTTTAAGTTAAGTATATAATATAAAGTATATAAAAACATGTAAAAATTTTGCTAACTAATGAATTGAGCATAGTGAATGCTTTATAATAAATAATAGAGAGAAATAAAGATGAACAGAGCGTAGTTGCTTGCTATTTGTCTTTCAAAATTATCTTTTTAATCTGAGCTTTAAAACTAAGTTTTGTACCGTTAAATAAATCGACTTGAGAGAAATTATCATTATACGTTCGAGCAATGCGAGTTAGCACACAATTTTTAGCGTAGTTAGTTGCATGCCGAGGCACATGTAACATTGGTGTATGACGAGTGCGTCGTAGGGGAGCGTTAAATATGATCTGTGCAACCAGATCCGGACAGTCAAGCCTACCATTAAGAATATCGTAAAGTAAACTCATATCCAACACTTTACGTCGCGCATCGAGTGTGAGCAGACCATATTCCCGACAGCCACGTTCGTAGGACATTGGAGGTTTGCGCAGGCGATAGTTGAGGTGATTTATAAATTTTCTTTGAACCCGTTCCATTTGATTTTTATATAAAATATATTGGGGTGACCAGATTGTACATGCATATTCAAGGACGCTGCGAACATACGCAAAATATACAGATTTAAGGGCTTCAATGTTTTTAAATACTTTGCAGGATCTAAGAACGAATCCTAAGTTTTTATAAGCTCTGGTAGTAATGAGGTCTATGTGATTTGAAAATGTCAATTTATTATCAAACATAACTCCCAAATCACGAACTATCTCGACTTTATTAATAACTATTCCATTAAAATGGTACGAGCAAATTATAGGTTTTTTCTTACGTGTATAACTGATGCATTGACATTTTGTGACGTTTACTGTTATTTTATTTTTTGTGTAGTAATTATGTAAATTATTAAGGTCTTTTTGGAGAGATATACAGTCGTCAAATGATCTTACTGGGTAAAATATTTTTTTGTCGTCAGCGTACATTAAATGTTCAGAATGCTCAAAAGAGTCAGTGATATCGAATAAATATGCATTATAAAAAAGAGGTCCCAAATGGGACCCTTGTGGAACACCGCTTGGGATCTCAATGAAGTTAGAACGATAACCTCCCAATACTACAGCTTGTGACCTTTTAAATAAGTATGATTGTACCCAACGTAGAAGGTCGCCGCGTATACCCAACCTGTACAATTTGTTGAGCAGGATGATGTGATCCACGCGATCAAAAGCTTTTTCAAAATCTGTGTAGATCACATCAACCTGCCCGCCGTTATCTGTGTTTTCAAGGATAAAGTTTGAGAAACAAGCCAAATTAGATACAGTCGAACGTTTTTTCAAGAAACCGTGTTGTTTATAAGATATACCTCTTAGGATATGTGGATAGATAGCATTGTATACAAGCTTTTCAAATACCTTACCCAAAGTATTTAGAATAGAAATACCTCTATAATTTTCTATTTTTACTCGCGAACCCTTTTTATGTATGGGGATTATATGTGCTTTCTTCCATTCATTTGGAAACGTACCTTCTCTTATTCTATATTCCTAGGGTTTTCGCGAAAATAACCGTGTACACAATATTACAAATAATATAATAAAGAGTTATGATCTGCCGAGCCTTTCCCTTCTACGTTGGGGTCGTCTTTCAGTCTTAACCCGATGCAGTTGAAAGATTTTATTTTACATTGAACAACTGCCTATCTGACCTCCACAACCCAGTTACTTGGTAACACGATACCCCTTGGCTTATCAAGGGATACATCCTCAGAAGTTAAAACCATCAGCCAGCCAGGTAAGACTGGTTGTCCGACTTTCGGGCCTGTGACTACCTCATGCGACTGTCAAAGTTGTACAAATCACAGCCGGGACCATTGGCTTATAGTGCTCTGTCCGAGGCATGGGGTTCTCGATATTGAGGGTGTACATAAGAATATTCTATCATAATAAACAGTATAACTATCTAAATCTATCCCATGTGACTGGCGGCAAGCATATTGCCATCATTTAGGCACAAATCCAGACTCAAATTGGGAAAAACCCAATAACACTGCCCAACCTGGGAATTGAACCCAGGATCTCATCCAGATCCACTAGACCAACGAGGCAGTCAATTGTAGGTATAGGTTAGCAATTTCGAATAACAACAATTATTTTAGGCTTCTAATTCAAAATCAAAAGTCATTCATTGAAACTAGGCTGAGAATCAGCACTTTTCGATCGTCTAAATTACATAAGACAGTCCCCCAAAACGCCCACCCTTCACCACTTCCTAGTGCTTTAGCTGGGAACAAGAAGTGACGCAACAAACTGTCCAGCAGTACAGTTCCACATAATCAGCGTAAAATGCTCCACAGCTGGGACTCAGGCCTCTGGTGTATTTTTCTGCTGTTATGGCGGCATCTACAACACCACATGCGAACTACGCATCATAGACCTAACGTCACACAAATCCTGCGTCAAGCAATTAGAATTTACCTCGCGATCAACATAATTATATAAGTCTTTCCGACATCAATCGTTGGGCAGTTGCCCGCTAGACACGACACCCGTCTGGTCGGAGGATCCTCCCTTTTCTATAGAGGATGAGTGAACTTTACACCCTGTTCCTCATACCTAAGAGAAGTTTGTACTTCTCGTTCTGTTGATTCTGAATGTTAAGTTATACTCACACATGTACCTATTATCTGTACAAATATTGAATTTCTTTGTCATATTTTTCGTCCTTCCTAATAATTTGCCCCAGATTTTCGAGGCTATGCACACATTATCACCAAACTCAGAATAGAGATAAACAATCTAATAAAAAGTAAATATTATCAAGAGGTTAATCAACTGGCTGATTGGTCTATTGGTCGCATTCGCTACTGCTGAGCATAAGGTCCTGGTTTCGATTCCCGGGTCGGCCAAAGTGTTATTCGGTTTTTTCCGACAGGAATTTCTCAGTAGCAGCCCGGAGTCTGGATTTGTGTCCGGTGGATGACTACAGGCTCGCCCCCTATTACATGGGACTGTAACATTAATTGGCGAAATGTGGGTGTACTATAATAGGTGCACTTCTGCCTATCCTAATCAACTTTGATTCTTTTGTCACCCTATTATTCAAATTTTCAACAAAAGTGCGACTTGGCGGCATGTCGCGCGTTACGTCTCTGACCCCGTGTCCTCGATAGTCGCGCGGTTTTAACCGATTACGGCAAAGTCAAAGGGGAGTTATGATTTTCGTATGTATGTATGTCCATCTGTCCCCTCATACATATGTATCTCCTAAACTTCTCGTCATATTTTGACAAACTAGGTATCTTTGGAAGCTTCATGTTCTTCCACAGGTTATTATGGGCTATATGATGTCAGATAAAATGCCTGTACGAAAAAGGCGATGTTCTAATAGAACGCGTACACGAAAACAGGGCAAGTTCACGCGTACTTTCTTCGCGATAGAGTGCGCACGACTTCCTATAAAATGTACTAGGGATCTATGATCTATGCTATTGAAAGATAGTATTAATTTATTTGCCTAAAACATGGTATACAAAGGAGTTACATGAGGTAAGGATGAGATCATACAACACGATGAACAAGATGATTAACACAAATGTTCAAAGTATTTCTTAATGTTATAAAAATATCATTTAGCCATTTATTGCATTGTGACACGTCGCGTTTTTACGGGGTTTATATCCTGTTGTTTGCCGTTGATGATGATATTTGTTTACCTCTAGAATCTCTAGCTGTTTTAAATATTAGACGTTTTCCTTAAACCTTTATTTATTTTTAGTAATACCTATGTGAGGTTTGCGTTTCTATAAATATAAATGTTAGCAGGAAAAGATGTAAACTAGACGTTTACATCTTAATTTAAATTAATTAATTGTGTCAGTGCAAGTCTGTATATCGCCACTTCCACGTCATCGTCGGTGGCAGCGCAGAGGTCACTATGGCTTCAATTTTTTGGGGCACAAAGGGCAGGGTAGGAGGACATAGTTTGCGCCACAGCTCCACATCCACTCCGTGGATGCCGTACCGTCGAGATAGCCCAACTTTACGAAGGTGTAATTGCTTCATCATTTTGGTAGCTTTGCATCGATCACAAACTCGTGAAACCTACTTCCTGTGTATTTCTATTGTCTAATGTTTATATTTGAATATATTGTTTCCTGTATCAGTAGAAACAATCCGTCACACACGCAATTGTTTTCACACCAAATGTGAAAATAGAGCTATTGAATGTTCCTTAAATAAACAGAATAGTGGCCAAGTGTGAGTCGAACTCTTACACAAAGAGTTCCGTATCGTACCACCGCATAATAATTAGCACTAATAGAAGAAATTTACGGGAGAACATGTTTTTGCAACTGCAAATACAGGGTGGCCGGAACATTGACGTCCAAAAACAAAATTTTGCTCCCTGGTATCGTGGGGTATCCGAATTTTTGGACGTCAATGTTCCGGCCAGCCTGTATAAGTTGGTCGATAATTACTCGTTAACTTGTAGAGCCTATTGGGCTGTGATAGTTTTCCTTCTAATTTCGTTATATTTACTACTGCTGTGAATTTTTCCACATATCCAGAACTTACCATTTAGCTGGCAGGGGGGGGACACTTGACTCTAACATAAATTAACACTGGAAAGCTTAATATTTCGCAAGCGGATCCTTCAATCCATAAATGGTTTTAACAAACTCGACGACCTTTCCAAAGATACCCCACAACATGGGATAGACGAAAAAAAAACATGGCAGGTACCCTAAAAAATATATATAATTATCTTATTTTACCACTTTATCATTGCCAAATTACAGCTTTCTAGTACTGACAGTCTTTGAGCTAAGCCGGGGGCAGACAGACAGACGAATATGGCGAAACTATAAGGGTTCCTTGTTGACTACGGAACCCTAAAAAGTGAAGAGAGACGTGTTTTTTTGAAGAGAGAGACGTGTCTAAATTACGACAGTTATTGTGTAATATTATTGAAATGACTCCACTTTAGAATTATATTTCTTAATGTAAATGGTAAATAGATCACATTGCTCTGTACGTTTATCGTGAAATATCGGTGTTTATAATACGTTTCAATATCGATAATAACGATATCAATATAAGTAACCGTTATTTGTCTAATGTTATAATGAATGGAGAACATACATTTGAACCATTACGGTGACTTAGCCCAATATCAATCTGCCCAGCATTTTCCCAACTATGTTGGGGTTGGCTTCCAGTCTAATCGGATGCAGCTGAATACCAGTATTTTACATGGAGCGACTGCCTATCTGACCTCAATACGATTCCCCTTGTAAGACTGGTTGTCAGACTTTCGGGCTTCTGACGACCCGTAACGACTGTCGAAGATACACGAATGACAGCCGGGACCAATGGCTTAACGTGCTTTCCGAGGCACAGAGGAGTCTCGGTATTTAAAGATGGTCACCCATCGACGGACCAACCCCGGCGAACGTTGCTTAACCTGATAGATCGACCCGTGCGGCTGTTATTACTTAGCTACGGTGACGTACGGTGAATGATCCGATTGGATACTATCATGGTGTGCCACACAAGGCAGGATAGTAAAATCAGTAGTTTTTAATGACCAGAAGACACGTCTTTGTAATGTCAGTTGTGATGTTTGTATTACAGACGGTGCGGGCGCTTGCATAGCGCGGTGATGGCGGTGGCGGGCGCCCCATGAGCCGGCTGCTGTGCTGTCTGTGTGAGCGCCGAGCCGACATGGGCGCCGCGCTCTCGCATCCTCAGGTAAATGGGCAGGTTCGGTCGGTTTTCGGCAATCACGAAGATTACCGAAGCTGTTATGTTGTTTCTGTGCATATTTTCTGACTCTCTTGTTAATCTTGACCATAATGTTGTCGACAGGAGGGCGAGGCGTGCGACGGCGCCGGCGTGGCGGCCGCGCCTCCCACCATGGCAGATGTCATACGGTAAGTGGACTATACCCTGACCCTCCTGTGAGATATATCATCTTCCTGCCCTTGGCTCATGTTATGTGGTTGATGCAACCCGTTTTCTTCTTCCACTCTCCCCTGTCAATTGTCACACTTTCATAATTGTCATTCCTCTCCTCTCCATCCGTCGACATTTATATGCATCACTCTTTTAGTCACATGAGTTTCCACCCTCCTCATCACAATTCCCTTTCCAAGCCAACATATTTCCTTTCACCAGTTCTCGATTGTATTTTGTATTCATAAAACTACCAATTTGAAGTCAACTTTTCATACAAATCATTTATAAACTCACAACTTTTTCCCATGAGGATTGGCTGAAACTACAGAACGCTACCTGCTTCCTTACATACTAGTTTTGCTTCGTTAACGTTCATACATCTGGTCATACACGCACGCCGTTTGCGAGTACTACGCACCTGACCTTTCTGAAGAACATCACCAATAAGGTCACTTTATGTACTTCTAAGGCGTCCCCGGGGTCGGAATATGTGGGAACCGCTCTTTTAGGAAACCGTAGATAAAGGGATTATTATTATCGAGTGTTAGGCTGATATTCTATCTCCCTCTATTGCAGAGAAAGGAAGAAGAAGGCGGCGGGCTCCGGGCTTGGCACGCTGCGGCGCCGCATCGCGCTCGTGCGGCGCCCGCGCGACAACCGGCCTGACAGAGGTACGTACTCTAAACGACAAAGATTGTGTATTGTAGTGTAAGTTGGTAGCTTCTGCTCAGGACTTCGCCCGCGTTGTAGTCAACTATACTTAAAAAAATATCATATAGCACTCGGAAATAGTGTAGCTTCCTGTCAGTGAAAGAATTTTTGAAATCGGATCTGTAGATACAGAGATTACTTCATAAAAAAATTGTTACAAAATATAGGTTACATCATTCATGTTGAAATTATACATGTGAGAACAATGTGGAAAGACGTGCACGATAAAAGCGTCGAATTGGAATTTTTGAGAATCTTCGACCTGAATCTTTTTTTGCAACTGAATCCTCATAAGTAGTTCTATGATGCATAAAATAATCAGCTTCGAAACTGATGAAAGTTATGAAAATGTTGGTCTGAAGTGAAAAATTTACGTTCGGTAAATTTAAGACTAAAATTTTCAACTTTAAATTTAAAACCTTAGAATAGTTTAAAGTTCAAAATTTAAATTAGAAAATTAAAACGTGATTTTTTCACTTTAGACCAACATTTCAACTTTAAACACCAAGCTATAACCCTTAGGATCCGAGCGAAAAGAAAACAGTCAGAATGAACGCGAAGCGAAAACGAAGTAATAGTGCGGGCGGGCGATGGGATGCGACGCGGGCGGTAGGCCGAAATTTCACGCGGACGAAGCGGCAGCCTAGTATTTAAATATAATTTCACTGTTTACTTAGGTCCGCACGAAATACCTGGACCGCTGTCCGCCGCTCGGTGACTCCTGGTGTAGCTTATATAACCAAGTCCACCCCCAGGTTGCGAGCACGCCCGCTTCATCCGCTCGGTGGTGAGCTCATGGCGCCTCGCGGAAGTGTTCCTGCTGTGCGAGGAGTTGGAGGCCGGAGCCGCCCTCCGCGACCTGGTGACGCAGGCAGAGTTGGCGCGCGAGCCCGCAGGCGCCTTGCACGCGGACCTGGCGCAGGCGTACAAAGACAGGTGAGGGTACAGAGACGGTAGGGCCTGGGTCTCCCTGTACACTGGTTATTAGCAGTAGATTGTGAAGAACCTCGTCCAGGGAAGTACCACTACCATACTCATGCTCAGTATTGATGTGTTTTAGCACAAAATATAACTATCATCAAATATGTATAATAAATCGTTTTTGTTCCGTACATGAAGGATGCTAAACGGAACCCTATTACTGTTCGATTCAAACTTAATGCCGGCTCGGAAGTTACCTACTGGCTGCGCAGTACCTCACCCCTCACCCCCGCTGATACATGAAATTGTTACTGCGGAGTTCGGAGCGACTCGTCTCATGTTCCGAGCCACCATCAACTTTGAATCGAATAGTACTAAGCCTCTGCTGTCCGCCCGTCCGTGTGACTGTCAGCGGGCTGTATCTCATGGACTGTTTCTGTATTTCTATTGCAGTTATAACCACAAATAATAACGCCCTTTCCCTTCTCATCCCTTTAATTTTATAATATTATACCCCCATAAGTACAAGAAACGTGTTTTTTTTTTTTTACAAAATTTTATACTAGTCTGCCTTGTACTAAAGCTATCGTCACTTACAGATGGTGGTGCGACGTGGAGCTGGTGGGCAGTGGCTGGTCGCTGGCCGCACACCGCGCCATCCTGTGCGCGCGCTGCAGCTACTTCCGCGACCTGCTGCAGCGGTACCCGCCGTGAGTCGCCTTTTACTTGTCCTACTGTCCATCACATGCGTGATGTTTCACCAAAGACTTCCAAGTGGAACCTGTTAGTTCCCCTACTGTCCATCACGTGCGCCATGTTTCACCAGACTCTAAGTGGAACCTTTTAGTTCCCCTACAAGTAATTTTACTCAGAACGTATAAACTTCTACGGTTTTGGTACGTCGGATAGCGGTGGAAATATCCATGATGAATTTCCAATATGTATTTTTACGGCCATGGGGACTGTTTCTGAAGACTATAGGCTACGAGCGTGTGCTCTGATGTAGCTAATGTAACCTTACTTGGCTGAGACGGTACGTGCACAGTGCAGACACGGTACGTGTACAGTGCGGACATGTTACGTGCACAGTGCGGACTCGGTACGTGCACAGTGCGGACTCGGTACGCGCACAGTGCGGACTCGTTACGTGCACAGTGCGGACACGTTATAATTTATGAAATGGGACACTTAATATAATGTCCTCCGTGTCCTGTCTCGACGAAGAAGAAGATCATTTATGAAAACGAAGGAATAATAAATGTCAGCAAAAATCATATTTATTTTTGAAACCCCGTCGTTAGTTGCGCCACTTAGTATAAACCTCTGCGTACGCCTAATGCCGCAGGTCGTGCTGCCGCGTGCCGCTGGAGGGCGCGGGCGCGTCGCTGTCGCGCGACGAGCTGGAGGCGTGCGTGCTCGCGCTGTACGCGGGCACGTCCGTGTGCTCGCTCGGCACGCTCTGCGCCGTGTGCGCCAGTAAGTACTGCACGAAACAATACATTGTCAGCCTATATTGGTGCTACTGAAGGGACTCAGGCCTCCTCTCGGCCTTAGAGCTTTGGTTGTAGGACTTGTCTGCTTCCTCACCTCGTTTTTAACCCCCGACGGAAAAAGAGGGGTGTTATAAGTTTAACGTGTGTATCTGTCTGTTCCCTCGTAGCTCCCAAACGGCTGAACCGATTTTGATTATTATTGTTTTGTTTGAAAGTTATCTTGATCGAGAGTGTTCAGCCGTTGGAAGATTATCAGCTCTTTTCTAGGTGATGATTAGATAAATGTAGTATTCTGTTACTTCAATGTTATTAGAAGAACATAGTAACCTTGAACCGATACTGCAGCATCACCTGGAATTGTGTCGGGGGTTATTTAAATTTTTAATTTTAACTTGTCCTTCAATGTTAAAATATAGTGTTACCTTCGTTACAGAGTGGGATCGCGGCGTGAACGCGGACGGTGACTTGGACATCATCAATGTGGACAATAATGGCAGTGAGTTTATTAATTAACTATTCTTTTTTTTTAGACACCATTCCAGAAAGACCATTTCAGACACTAATCTACATGGTCTTCATATAGCCTGACCAAGATTATGTCTGGACTTTAAAAGAGACTGTGACCTCTGAGTTTGTTTCGGCCTTTCTTCTCAGAGTAGTCAGATAGGAAACGCCGACCTCATCTAGCCTAGCTCTAATATTTTTTTAATATGACGTGGAGGTAAAAGTGATTCCGATATCCTATTTACAGAATAAACAATTTCATTTCCACTTATAACACAAATTAAATTTAAAGATAGTACAGTCACAAGCAAAAGTATGTAAACACTAAGTAAAATTCAAGAACGAATTACTCTTAAATTAATTATTGAAATTATAGGGTTTTGTGCAGACCGAACTTTTAAATTTTTCATTAAATTGCAATACTTCAATCCATACTCTAAATAAGAAAATAGCTTTAGAATTTTACTTAGTGTTTACATACTTTTGCTCGTGACTGTACACGTCATTATGCGTTGGGCGTTGCGGTGAAAGCACGTTTGCAACGTGTGAGCGTACACACCGTCGCTTCAGCTCGACGCTTGACTATCGTTAGTAGGCACTGGCTCAGTTTGGCAATGGACGTGGAAGTGATTGCTTGTGTGTCTTGTTTAAATGAAGTCATTGCTTGGCACTCGGTCTTCCTACGACATGATATATAATCACCAGTCGCGCCGCTTCTAGTCGAGTCAATTTGTTCGAGCGAATCCACATTTTCGACCTTCAATATCTCCGTCTACGTATCTCAAACAGACGAGCAGCACTTTGCTGTCGACAGATCCAACTTCAGCTGTCGACAGGCAATAGCTACTATCGATAAAAACAACTGCTGCAGTATTCGATACGCTGACTGCTGCCCACCATGTCGATAGCATGAACGTCATGAACGTTCGGTCTATTTGAAGTCGACTGACAAGGCAGCGTGCGCGCTGCGCTCATACTGTAACTGTCGCCATTGGTCGGCGTGTACCGGCCACATGTCAACGCCGACCAATGGCGGCAGTTACTGTCGACAGCAAAGTGCTGCTCGTCTGTACTCTGCCAAACCTGCAGATTCCTAGTTTTGGTCCAGTACAAAATAAAAACACAATAACAAGGAAGTCCAAGTACGGCTTCGTTGAGCTTGTTCTTACATCTGATATGGTTGTTGCAGCGTGTCGCAGCAGCTCAGTGTGCGGCTGCGGGCGCTCGCGGGTGGACGCGGCCACGCTGCGCCGCCTGGGCGCGCTGCTCGGCTTCTCGCTCGACTCGCTGCACCACGACATGCGCTACCTGCTGGACTCTGGTGAGATACCGTCACTAAGCCGCTGTTCTGGATTTTGATTATGAGTCCATGTTATGTAATGGTTTGTAAACATGTATGTTCCCCGTCGCAGGTGAGATGGCGGACGCGCGGCTGGTGTTCCGGCTGGAAGGCGGCTGCGGGCTCGCGTACGGGTTCCGCACGGCGCTGGAGCTGCCGTGTCACCGCCTCGTGCTGGCCGCGCGCTCCCGGTTCTTCAGGTGAGAGGAACACACAGTATACTTGTAAGGGCCTTTGGCAGTCACAGCGGCCAGTCATCATTTGTTTTTCTTTTTTTAGTGTCGTACTAATATTCTCTCTCTCCCTCTCTCTACAGGAGTGTCATGTCGCGTCGCTCGCCCTCCCCGGGCGGCTCGAGCGCGGCGGGCGCGTGGTGCGTCGACGAGAAGGTGCTGCCGCGGCGGTTCGCGCGGGCGCTGCTGCATGCTGCCTACACTGACATGGTGAGTCTCTCTCTACAGGAGCGTGATGTCTCGCTCTCGCCCTACGTTGCGGGACGCGGGCACTCGTGTGAAGAGAAGTGCCTTCACACGACTGTGCCGCTCCCTGTAGTGAACGCATCAAAAACTTTCCCCTCACCTCACTACTGCAATAATCAATTGAAAGATGTTTCAATTGAAGCGAGAAGTTTTATAATCTACACTAAATAAATAGCTGTACACTAACGTAGCATATTGTTGTTATATGAACAGGTGGATCTGAGCCTGATCGGCCGCAACTCGACGTCGCCCTCTTCTACCAACAGCACCGGTAGTGGGACCAATGTAAGTGTAATATTTACATTTTTAACCCCCCACGGCAAAAGAGGGGTGTTATAAGTTTAACGTGTGTATCTGTAAAACGCAACTGTGTGAACGGCTGAACCGATTTTGATTATATTTTTTTTGTTTGAAAGGTGTCTTGATCGAGAGTGTTCTTAGCTACAATTCAAGAAAATCGGTTCAGCCGTTTGAAGATTATCAGCTCTTTTCTATTTGATGATTGGATGTGCGCATCTTCCACAGATATGATCGATTCGAAATCTTGTATCCTGTTACTTCAATGATATTAGAAGAACATAGTAACCTTGAACCGATACTGCAGCATCACCTGGAATTGTGTCGGGGGTTATTTAAATTTTAACTTATTATAGATTAAACATACAATTATATAAATAAAATAGGCAATATAGGCAATAGTGAAAAACTTAAAACTGGTATTAGCGCCATCTATATTCTGCAGTACAGCACTACGGTGCGCGCGAGCATGTCGGTGACGCGAATTATAAATTCTTAACATTGTTTAAACAAGTACACTTACTTATATGTGTTATATCCCGCAGGCGTGGGCGGGAGTGACGCGTAGTGGCACTCGGCCCGTCACAGCCGCCATGTTGGATGACGCCTTCCAGCTGTACGAGATAGCCAGGTTATTATTATACAATCTCACACTGTTCTATGTTATGTTATGTAACATATTTTAAATTCTATAAATTTTAATTAGATTTGAGTACGAATTTGGGAGGTGAAAGTATCGAATTATTTGTAAGTAGTACAAGCATAATATTCTTTCTGTCACATAATCTTACTTGATCTGAAACCAAACCAGACCAAGAACCAGAGGTATCGTGATTGGTCTTCACCTTCTTTCATGATCCTTTTTTCATAAAGTTGTCTGTGCCCCCCCCAGGTTCCTGGAGATGCCGATAGTGGTGCAGGGCTGCGAGGACGCCATCGTGGAGGCGCTGTGTCCCGACAGCCTGCCGCACGTGCTGCGCTGGGCTGCGCAGGCGCACGCCAGCCAGTGGGTGCAGAGGTAAGGGTATCAACATTTATTCGGCACAGGCAATAAGGCACACAACATTCATTAACAAATCATACATTCAGAGGTATCTTCGTAAATAGAGCACAGAGTATATGAGTTACCCCGCGCCGTAGCGCTGTAATAGCTACGTCGTAGGGCAGCTCGCTACGCCGTAGCGCAGTGTGCGCTACGATGTGACGACGCAAAGCGGTAGCACAATACGAAGTACATCGAGTTACGGTACGAGCTACGCCGTAGCCTTGTAAAAGGTATGAAGCCGCAGCGCAGTGAAAACAAAAGCACACTATGAGCTACGCTGTAGCGCTGTAGGAGCTACGCCGTAGCAAGGCGAGCTACGATGTAGCGCAGTATGAGTTACATCGTAGCACTCGTAGCACAGAGGTCTACAAGCATAGTTAAATGTTTCGTACATCGCGCTGCACTCATCCTGTGAAGGATACCTACAACTTGTTAAACATGTTACTTATTGTTTTCTCCTCAGACAAGCGATGCGGTACCTCCGTGATGAGTTCCCCACGATAATGTCGTCCAACAACTGCGGGCGTATTCCGTCGCACGCGCTGTCGGAGGCGTTGTCGTCGCCCTTCCTGCAAGCTAGCGAGCCGCAGGCCCTGCGCGCACTGCTGCGCTGGGCCGCGGCCGCGCGCGCCGACCAGCCGCAGCGCGGTAAACTATACTCTATATACAGTGGCATACAGTTCACCTTTGCTCCGATTCAGCATTATATTATATTGCACCGCGTTGTGATTACCGTAGAACGACAGTTCCTTACGTGATTCTAGCATAACGTGCTTGCCGAGGCACAGAGGGGTCTCGGTATGTAAAGATGGTCACCCATCCACGGACCAACCGCGGCAAGCGTAGTTTAAGCTGATGGATCGACTCGTGCGGCAGTTTCATTTCACCAGTTTATTACTTAACCACGAGAACCATTAGTAAATAACTATTATTTCCATAATCATATAATGTGATGTAGTCATATAATGTTATGAGATAGATATAGATTATTTCCATTCTGGTGCAGAATCCAACATCGTGTGGTCGCGCGCGCAGTCAGTGGGGCGGCGCGGCTGTCGGCGTCGCGACGCCGGCGACGCCGCGCTGAGGGACGCGCTCGCGCCACTCGCGCCGCTGCTGAGGCTCGAGCATCTACCGCCCGACCACGACCTGTTGACGCAGGTCAGTTGCCCAGCTTTTTGCACACAGTTGAGAAATTGCTTGGAAATTCGAGCATTATTTTGACAACCTTTGTTAACAATTAAAATCATGTGGTTTTCGATACACCATCTGGGCACTTTATCGATTTCAGTTTACAATTTTACTGAGTCTTCAGCACAGTATCTATTTGGTACAATTTTAGGTTATCGGCGTATATATTAATACACTTGCATTCTATTTTACTTGCCAAATCATTTATAAAGATTAAGAACAATAAAGGCTCTATGTGCGAGCCCTGTGGCACTCCTGATGGTATAACGTTTGTCTGTGATTTAAAACCTTGAACAACCACCATTTGTGTCCGATTTTTCAAATATGATTCACGCCATCGCTGTAATGACCCACAAATACCCATGTCTGTTATCTTTTTTAGAAGAAAATTGCGATCAATAAGATCAAATGCTTTACTGAAATCCGTGTACACAGCGTGTACCTCTTTCCGGTTGATGGCAATAAGCTCGCACCTTTACATGGAACTTAACATTTCTAGCGAAATGTGGGTGTACTATAAATACACCTCTGTGTAACCCTTCTGGGATTAAAGAAATAAAAATGCGTTTATTGGCATTACAACAGAAAAAAATGCACCTTAAAACTATAATAAAATAAAAGCTTTTATCATGCATTGTCACGAGAACCAAAGACGTATGCCAAATTTCAGCCCGATAGCTTCAGTGGAAGTGGTTGAAATATTGATTGCAATATTCCAGGACATACATATTCCCGGATATACATACAAGTGAAGTTATATAAATGCTTTTAAAAACAGAAAATAATGATTATAATGGCAAAAGGGCCTCAGCTCAGCATAATGTCAGATGACAACACATAGTGTACCACCTGACGCTGATTTTCAGCTGCAACCCACGAGTGCCCTATAAACACAGGGAAGTGTGTGTGCAGTTTAATAAATGTTTGCTACAGCGTGACGTTGTGTCGTATGCGGCAGGTGGTCCGGCGCGGCATCGTGTCGTGCCCGGGCGGCGAGGGCGCGGGCGCGGCGCACGCCTGGCTCGGCCGCGGCGCCTACCGCCCGCCGCGCTGCTTCCTGCCCTATCTCGACGAGATCAAGGTAATATAGCGGCGACGACATTACACACAGGTTTGAAAGAATGCACAAACACCTCAAACTGATAAATGATCGACCCTCGGCGTAGGAGTCCTTTTTAACCGACTTCCAAAACGGAGGAGGTTCTATGTTCGTAGCGTATATATGTTCTTTTTTTTTAATGTATGTTCACAGATTTCAAAAAAATAAAATAGGCGTAGATATATTTCGTAAACGATTCCGCTTTACTATTCTTAAAGAGTCTTAAAAAACCCTGTAAGAAATCACGACGAGCGCTGGACGCTGAGTCAGCGTCCAGCGCTCGGGGTGTTAACACGTCGTGTTACGGGCTCGCGACAAGTCAATCGTCATCCTGCGGATGCCTCGTTGAGAGGTGAAACACGTGTCGATTTCTTACAGGGTTTTTTACACACACGTAATCTATTCGATTTATCCCCTAAACACGTGTGACTCCGGATTTTTAATTAGTCTGTCTGTGATGACTTGTTTATACCTTTTTAGTTGACTTTTGCCGTAGTTGGGTTTTAGATTTTGTTACTTTTTTATTATTATTACTTTATTGTATAGTCGGTTAAAAATATGAAGATGACAATAATAAAGGGTGTTGTTTCCAGGCGCTGCTAGAAGACCAGGCCGTGCCCGAAGCGGAGCTGGCGCGTGCGAGACGAGAGAGATATCTGCACAGAATACCTGACACCTTGTACATGGTGAGTAACACCAACTACACGTCCTTCCTGCGCACGACTTTTACGACTTGACAAAACACTGAGATTTCTTTATTATATGCAAGTTTAATATTAAAGTGTATTCATGTCGGATCGTCAGGATTTATTTCACTAGATACAGACATCATGTGTGCAGAAGATGGGTTTCGTGCAATGAAAATACACTCGGTGCGATACACGCCGTTTATGAAATTTACAATTAATCACAATAACTGAGCACAACGAATCGAGTACGTTTCGCGACGTCTTAACTCCGATGCGATCAGACACTGAATGTCCTCCTCGCCGTGGGCTTAAAACTCTGTAGAAGCGCGCTTTAGGTGTGAGTAGATCACGTGATGTCGCCAGTGACGCGCTTTCGATTCGTTTCGTGTCCGTACTAATGACCGGGTCCGACATACACATAAACTTTCTGGAATAAATTCTCTAAATAATGGTGAAAATCGCATCAAAATCCGTTGCGTTTAGAAGAACAACTATCGCACAGAACACGCGGGTTGCATCGGGTCGCAGTGCAAGGTACACACGGCTACTTATCAAGTTATACATTTCCAGTATAAGCTGATCTCGCATTGTATTGGATTTCCGTACTATGAGAGGTCAGCTTATACTGGAAATGTATAGCTTGATATGTAGTCGTGTGTACTGGCGGATCGTTCATCACGTGTACTTTTGTGGTTTACTGTTTTGCGTTGCGATGCGTCCTGCCTGTGGTGTGCGACTCATACGAAATGTACTAAAGTGATGCAGGAGGAATTTCACAATGCGTTGCGGCGCAGCCCACTTATATGTGTGCGAGTCTCTGCATTGAAGCGGAAGCAGTTCAAATTCGAAATTTGAATCTGTCTGAAACAATTACTGCGTTGCAGTGCGGCCCGTCACGGTACCTGCTGGGTTTGGCGCATTTTGTAATGCGGCGCTGTGATGTGCGCCTAGCTAAGTGTATGTGTCTCTCCCCAGGTGGCCGCGGCCCGCGTGGGCGCGCGCTCGCCGCGCTCCGTGTCGCCCACGTGCTCCGTGGCGGGCGCGGCGCGCGCGTGCGTGTCGCCGCGCGTGCTGGCGGGGCTGCGCGCGCGCGCGCGACACCTGCGCCACGCGCCGCCCGCGCGCCGGGCCGCCGCGCTGCACGACAGCGACACGCTCACCGTGTACAAGCAGGTACGTGTGTGTGTGTATAGCGTGCTGGCGGGGCTGCGCGCGCGCGCGCGACACCTGCGCCACGCGCCGCCCGCGCGCCGGGCCGCCGCGCTGCACGACAGCGACACGCTCACCGTGTACAAGCAGGTACGGGTGTGTGTGTATAGCGTGCTGGCGGGGCTGCGGCGACACCTGCGCCACGCGCCGCCCGCGCGCCGGGCCGCCGCGCTGCACGACAGCGACACGCTCACCGTGTACAAGCAGGTACGTGTGTGTGTGTATAGCGTGCTGGCGGGGCTGCGGCGACACCTGCGCCACGCGCCGCCCGCGCGCCGGGCCGCCGCGCTGCACGACAGCGACACGCTCACCGTGTACAAGCAGGTACGTGTGTGTGTGTATAGCGAGCTGGCGGGGCTGCGCGCGCGCGCGCGACACCTGCGCCACGCGCCGCCCGCGCGCCGGGCCGCCGCGCTGCACGACAGCGACACGCTCACCGTGTACAAGCAGGTACGTGTGTGTGTGTATAGCGTGCTGGCGGGGCTGCGCGCGCGCGCGCGACACCTGCGCCACGCGCCGCCCGCGCGCCGGGCCGCCGCGCTGCACGACAGCGACACGCTCACCGTGTACAAGCAGGTACGTGTGTGTGTGTATAGCGTGCTGGCGGGGCTGCGGCGACACCTGCGCCACGCGCCGCCCGCGCGCCGGGCCGCCGCGCTGCACGACAGCGACACGCTCACCGTGTACAAGCAGGTACGTGTGTGTGTGTATAGCGTGCTGGCGGGGCTGCGGCGACACCTGCGCCTGCGTACGTGTGTGTGTGTATAGCGTGCGCGCACATTTTGTAAAATGACAATTCTTCATCCTTTTGCGATGCTAGTTATCACGTTTCACACTCGAAAGCTTATCAAGAAGTTATCCGAAACTTTTCAAGCGAATATAAACGTATCTCACGAGTCAAGTGTGTTACAATAAAGAATGATGTTGATGTTCATAGATCGCGTTGCGTGCAGTCCGCGAGATGTCGCTACCGGATGCGTGTGCAGAGTTACTGATCGCTGAGTTGGATAACGACAGGTAAGTTAATAACACTTTTATATTACAACTAGCTGACCCTCGACAGACATTGTCGTGTCCAAATTTCAATAATTCATACAAAAAATAACTTTCGGTTTTTACCGATTTTGAAGATTTTCCGCAAGATCTCTTTCCGTAAGAACCTAATTCGGACTATTACGAACAAATCATACACAGCAGGCGACGTTAGTTTCTTATTTATTTAAGCCTTTTATTTCCCAAAAGATAAATCAGTACATTCAAAAATTCATTACATAGTATCATAAAATATTCTTAAGTACCTAGTTAATTCATTCATAATAATTTAAACATGGTAAAATAGGTTTTTAAATAAAGAGATTTGATAAAAAGTTTCTGCTTACTCCCATTTAAATAGGCATGAGTGTGTCATCAATTTGCAAGACAATTTAAGCGCAGGACAAGTTGACACTAACCGTGGACCCGCATAAGGTTTAAAATCATTTGAAACTTCTCTTATAGTTAAATATTTTATCATATTTTTGTTCTGTTTCCACAGAGAGCGAGACGCAGAACACTGGGATTGTGCGACAGACAGACAGGCAGACAACGTGCGCGTGTGGTGTGTGGACGAACAGCCGCATGAGTGTTGCAGGTACGTGTCGGGGAATGTTCAACATGTGAACTTGGGTCTGGAGGATTCTCTGTCCAGACGGGTGTTATCTGATGGTCTACCGTCCAGCGGATCTAGTAGGTTTTCTGTAAGGGCGTTTGTGCACTACACGAAATTTTACCTTTCAGATGTAAAATCTCATACCTATATTTCTGCATCACGTGATATTTACTTAAAAATCGGACTGACGGACCGTAAAATTCCTTGTAGTTCACAAACGCCCTTAGTGTAGTGGTCTGGAAAAGGACTGGAGTTACCGACATAGCTTGCAGACATGAGTAAACATTTTAAGGAAACATTTTTTGTGTGTTGTTTGTCAGGACGCTGAGCGGCAGCGGCTCGCTGCGCTGCGCGTCGTCGGGCAGTCTGCGCGCGCAGCCCGCGCTGCACCTAGCTATGGGTGAGGGATTTTTTACTGGTGGCAAAAACATTCGTCGTACATTTCAAAGGAAAAAACGGAACCCTTATAGGATCACTTCGTTGTCAGTCTGTCAAGACCCGTTTTCTCAGGAACGCGTGGAGGTATCGAGTTGAAATTAAAATACGTAGGATCCAAGGTCCCCAGGACCGCTAAAAAAAATCAAGCTTCTAAGTCAACGCAATAAAAAAATACGGCCATTAATGTGACATATTTTGATACTCGCAAATAAATCAAAACATTTAGAACCTAGAATCATGAAATGTGACAAGAATCAAGGTCTCGTAGCACTAGTAAAGGAAAAAATCTAGTAAAGAAGTATAGAAAAAAAATTGAAGTTATATGTGTTTTTTTTTAATTGACCGTGACGTATAACGATGTGTGGGAACATGTTTTTCAACTGCAATGTTATGTTTGTTCCTTGGATAAATAATTCATCCCAAATAAGGCCATTTTTTTATTTAGGTCAAAATAACAGTGTAAATACATTCCCTTTGCATATTCCATGGGAAGAAGACGTGAGTATATTATATTATAATCTATATCTATACTTATAATAAATCTGTAGAAGTGAAAATTCTGTACATTGAAAATATCAAAAAAATAAATGGCAGGGGGTGTTACTAGACCGACACCAAACCCAAAAATTTGATTAAATTTTTTTTTGTCTGTCTGTCTGTTTATTCAAGCATCACGCAAAAACTACCGGTTCGATTACGATGAAACTTGGTATAATTATTCTTTAATATCCTGGGCACCACACTGGGTACTTTTTATCGCGGAAAAGTATCCTATCCTACGGTTGGGGGGTGTCAAAGTTTGTATGGAAGAATTTTAACGCGCTGTCCGATTAACTCGAAACTCAATATTTATACTTAAACCCAAAAATTAAGAATAACGTGTATCAGGATTTTTCGAAATTCAACCCCTAAGGGGGTAAAATAAGGGATGAAAGTTTGTATGAAAAATCTTATTCCTTGAGGTAATAAACATGAAACTTCGCACGAATAGTTTATCTAAATAAATTATAAAGATTGTAGTTTTTTGTTTTTCTAAATTACCCCCTAAAAGGTTGGGGGGTGTCAAAGTTTGTATGGAAGAATTTTAACGCGCTGTCCGATTAACTCGACACTCAATATTTATACTTAAAACCCATGGGGATGTATGGGGTAATTTCCGACACTCACGCGGGCGAAGCCGCGGGCAGCAGCTAGTGTTTAATATAAACAAATTAAATGTATTGTTTCAGACAACTCTCGCCCGGGCACATGTAGAAGGGAGGGCGGCTCGCGGTCAGCTGACGCGGCGCAACACAGGTCATTATACTATTAAATAATTATTATTATTACATATAAACACACATAACATCACGCCTGTATTCCCCGAAGGGATGAGCAGAGGTGTACATTTAGTACACCCACATTTCGCCAGTTATGTTTGAGTCCCATGTAATAGGGGGCGAGCCTATTGCCATCAACTGGGCACGAATCCAGAATCCGGTCTGCTACTGAGAAATTCAAGATGGAAAAATCCAATAAAACTATAAACTAACTATACTAACTAACCATTAGATATTCCTCAATATAATATTATTTATTTATGTCAGTTACGACAATTTGCCGTTTCACATCACTTTCATACGACTGACAAAGACAGATATATTTGTCAATTTGTGATTTCAATTAATATCTATACAAGGTTCTTCAGGCGCGTGATGTGAGGAGCTCGTGGCTACGTAATAACGGCCGTACGGGTCGATCCATCAGGTTAAGATACGCTTGTCGGGATTGGTCCGTGGATGTGTGACCATCTTTACATATCGATACTCCTCCGTGCCTCGGAAAGCATGTTAAGTCGTTGGCCCCGGCTGTCATTCGTGGATCTTTGACAGTCGTTACGGGTCGTCAGAAGCCCGAAAGTCTGACCACCAAGGGATATCGTATTACTCAGTTACTGGGTTGTGGAGGTCAGATAGGCAGACGTTCCATGTAAAATACTGGTATTCAGTTGCATCCGGTTAGACTGGAAGTCGACCCCAACACAATTGGGAAAAGGCAGGCAGATTGAAGGTTCTTTTGGCGCGTGGCAAAAATCGGAACTAAAGCCGTCATCTTATTTTTTTTTCAATATAATTTCCCAAAAATGTTTACCACCAACGACCCGTCTGTTTTTAACCTTCGAAAAAAGGTGCAGGTTCTCAACTCGAAGCGAATACAGGGTCAAATTAAATTAGCTAGCGAAACTCTACTCAATATCTAAACATGATAAAATAGAAATTATTTTATCTTGTCCAGATATCGATACCTATCACGTCTGCGGCTCTAGTTAATTAAATTTGAACTTGTGTATATTTTATATGACCCCGCATAACTTAGTACGATTCTTTTTTAAATATTATTCTTTTCCCCCCCACAGACAGTCCCTCTCGTCGTGCTCCAGCCGCGCGTCCGCGCCCGGAGCCGCGCCCGCGCGCCTGTCCGCGGCCGTGCCCGACGTGGCCATGGCACCCAACGCCAACACACACCTGCTCACTGCCAGGGACTACTTCCGACATGCTCCACACAGAGGTAAGGGCACCTAGTTCATTGATTCAGGCGTGACTTGACGGAAATCCATTATAAAATACAATAGACGTAGATATAATTAGTAACATATTCCGCTAACTATTGCTAAAGAGTCATAAAAATTCTGTAAGAAATCAACACGTGTTTCACCTCTCAAGGAGGCATCCTCAGGATGACGAACTATTGAACTGTAATTTGTGTGATCTCTGATTTGTAAACACTTGCATGTCTCCTACACTTGTTCCCCGGCTGTAGAGTGTCTTAGGAAGGTTTATAATATTATGTTGTTGTATGTTTCAGAGTACAGTGGCGGAGGTGTGTTGCAGTTAGACCTGGGAGATGGCGCCACGCACACACCGCGACCCGGTGCGTATTATATTATTATTTTAATAAAAAAGGAATTACTTATTATACAATTTTTGAAAATAAATCTTTAAAGTATCGTTAGTATTGAGTCCTGATTCATGTCTTACATTGAATAAAGCCTGTGCTCAGTGGGAATCTTCTCAAGAATAGGTAAAAAACGAATTAAAATCAAAACTCATTTATTAAAAGTTTGAGAATTAGTACTTTTTGAATGTTAAAAAGACATAAGACAGTCCCCCGGCACGCGCGCGCTTCACCACTTCCTAGTGCTGCAGCTGGGAACTAGAAGTGACGCAACACACTGTCCAGCAATACAGCTGTGTGTAATCTTATTAACTACACTAAAAAACTACCCCGGTGTTCCATCTCACACATACGCCACGCCGCCATGTGTGGGGGCCCGGCCGGCCCCGAGTGCGTCGCGTCGCCCGCCACACTTTTAGGGCACCTAACCTACACTTGTAGACCTGCGTCATACTTAGAACACTAGCATTGAAAACTTAAAACATCATGTTTATATGACAGGGTCGCGCGCACAGCGAGCGGGCGGAGCTCAAAGCAGTCGGCACCACAGGGAACACACGCCAGTGAGTTACTTATTGTAATATTAATAGCGGTCTCACACCCGTGTGCCTAGCACACGCGGTGCAACTCATGGCTAGGCTAGCTCAAGCCTAGGTCAGCTCAAAGCTAGGCCAGCTTAAAGTTAGGCCAACTCGATGCTAGGCTAGCTCAAAGCTAGGCCAACTCAAGCCTAGGCCAACTAAAGGCTAGGCCAGATCATCACTAAGCCAACTCAAACCTAGGCCAGCTCGAAGCTAAGCCAGCTCGACGCAAGGCCAGCTCTAATACTTAATTCTACTATAAGAGGTGGTGGTACAGTAGAGAGAAGAATGACTGGTCTAGCGATCATACTGAGTGTGGGCTCCTGGGTTCGATTCCCTGGTCAGGCAAAGTGCTATTGGGGTTTTTCCATTAGGAATTGCTCATGAGCAGTCCGGAATTTGGAAGTAGGCAATGTGATATCTCTCCTCTGTCGTGCCGGCCGTGTGTGACGACACACTGAGGGACAGAGTGTCCCTGTGTGTTCTACATCGTGTTTCGTGAAGGTAAAGCTAATGGCGCGTATATATTGGTGTTACAGGCCATGTCATGTCTGCGGAGCCGCGCGGACGAGGACGAGCTCCGAGCGGCCATCGAGCTGTCTGTGATCAGAGGTATGAGCTTGTTGTGATTGTATTCAAACTCAAAGCATTTATTTCAAACACACCAATTACAGCACTTTTGAATTTTCAAAGGGGTCACAGCGACTTTTCTCCTTCATGGAGCAGTTTTTAGTGGCAGCACGGGACTCTCAGTGACGAATAGTCGCGCTATAGTCATAGGAACTTCATAGCATTAACACTACACGTTTGATTGGCAGCTTACTCGTCTTCCCGCCCCCCGGCGAGCGCGGCCCCGCGCGCGGCCCCCCCGGGCCCGCCGGCCCCCCCGGGCCCGGCCCCCGCGGCCCCCGCGGCCCCGCGCGCGCCGGCCACACTCCCTCACGCGGCGCGGCCGGAGCGCCACACGCTGTCCGCACACAGCCAGCACGCCCCCACACATCAGCCCAACAGTGAGTCTGCGGGCCTGACTACCTACCTAACTATAAACCCATAGATTCCATACCAATAAGGTGACATCTCCAACGCCACATGCAAACTACGCGTCAAAAACCTGACGTCACACAGATCCTGCATCGCGCTATTAGAGTTTACCGCATCAACATATATAAAACTTCCCGACATTAATTCTGTAATAAGAAGTATGCATGTTTTTTATTTTTTTATTCGATAGCTTACATCGACATATTATAAATAGTATATTTTATCTGTAAATGAAATTAAGTTAAGGACTGTCTCCTAAGACTGTTTTCCTGTAACTAGTTAATGTACCTGCCCTTACTGCCCCATCTCGTATAACCCTATACCCTGTGTATAATCTACAAAAATAAAAACATTTTCAAAGTATACACAGAAATCCTACCACAAAAACGTTCATCATTCTCCTGATCTTATCCCAATCTATTTGTGTTCGGCGCAACAAGTCTTTTTAAAAGCTTTTATTTAACTTCACTTGTATGTATGTCCTGGAATATTGCAATCAACACTTCCACTGAAGCTATCGGGCTGAAATTTGGCATACGTGTTTGGTTCTCGTGACTATGCATGATAAAAGCTTTTTATCTTTTTAAAATTTTAAAAGCTTTTATTCTTCCACACTTCTCTATCAGTCACCCCCTTTCTAGCCATATCATCTTTCACACAGTCCATCCATCGTTTCTTTGGTCTTCCCCTACTCTTATAGCCATCGACATTCATACTCAAAACTTTCCTCACGACACTTTCCTCCACAAAAAAACTGCATTTCATTGACTCATGAACATGTTCACAGGCAGTAGGAGTCGAGCGAGCGCGTCTCCGCAGCGACTGACTGAGCTGCACACTCCCACTCCACAGCATCTAGCGCGTGAGTTACATTACATCACGCCTTCCCACGTGTGCCCCGCAGAGTTAGGCAGTTGTACTATCGCGGACACGCATATCTAACACACACATGTGCACTGGATTTTGTTTTCAAAGTGGTTAGATATGAGTGACCGCGATGGTACCTATAGTACACCCACATTTTGTCCAATGTAATAGAGGGCGAGCCTATCCTAGCTATCAACCAAATGGTTAAATACCGCATTTAATTAACCGCAATTATCAAAATGACGTCAGTTGGTAACAAGGATTTCAATAAAGCTACAGACACATTACTGTGTTGTGACGTGACGTGACGCGGTATACACCAAACAAACGAATCTGTTCGGAACTGCGTCAAATCACAACGAGTTTTCATTAAACTAAGTTCACCATATTGTTCATAATTTGTGGCGGTGGGGTCCTGATGTCCTAAGATACAGGCCTCGGCTTAGTTTAGGCATCAGTATCCCACAAATTATTGTATTTTGCACCTAAACTTGGTGTTATAAACTGCTGTATAGTAATTTGTGGAAGAGAAATAAATACATTTTTATTTATTTATTTTTTATACACAGTAATATAAATTGGGCTTAACTTGTAAGGCAGAAAAGTGTCTTCGAAACAATTGGTATTCTTAAAAATGTAGTTCCAGAACTCGTATGATTACGCATTGCGTTATTATGATGATATCAGCAGGGGACTATTTACTTGTGTTCCAGTGAGCCGCCTCGGCAGTGGGTCGGGCGGCGCGGGCCCGTCCCGCAGCCCCAGCCCCGCCAGCCCCGCCGGCCCCGCCAGCCCGCGTGCGCACGACGCCTACCGGCACCAGCAGCTCAACCACCCGCACTACAGGTACACGACTCATATGACCCACGACTTACAGCTCAACTGCACTCACTCTGGTGGCCTGCGAGCCGTATTAACGTGAGCGTTAAGCGATTTCTGAGTTTTCTAGTACTCAAAGCTCAGTTCGTCCGATAGAGGTTATTGATACTTATAAGAAACAGGATCGATTGGCATCAAAAAAAGTTTTTGTGAAAACTGCCCATTTTCTTGCTGATTGTACATTTTTTTTCAAAATCTGTGAATGCAGATCAACATTTTTCAAAAAGTTAAGGACAGTCTCCTAAGACCTTTTTCCTGTAGCTACAAAGGTTAAGGTAGCTCCCTTACTGTCCCATCTCCACGTCCACCCTGTGTGTTGTTGATATATCACTTCATGACTTTTTGTCCTCTAGAGGGCGCCATATTCAATTTAATGTGACATCACTTGGCCTATAACCAGCGGACGACCGAGTAGTTTAAAAGTTATGAAGGAACAGATTAACACACATACATACATACCGGTCAAAATCATAACCCTCCTTTTTGCTTCGCCGTAGTCGGGTAAATTGTTTCATAAAGTCCAGAAATAATCTTGGTCAGATCATTTGAGGACCATGTAGATTTATCATAAAGTCAGGAAAAAACTACCATTACATTCCACATTGGTCACTCTCACAACATTGTTAGTCTCAATCATAATAATTTAACTTAATATTAATTCAAAAATCAATATAAATACAATTCAAAGAAATATATGTCAATAAAATTCATTAATAATATTAGGTAATGTCATAATAGAAAGTTGAATAATATATATTACCTTAAAGTCATTAAAATAATAATTACATTTAGTTTGAACTAGTATTATCTTTGAGAAACTCATCAATGCTGTAATAACATTTCTTCAATAACAATGACTTTAATTTTCTCTTGAATTCGTTCGGATTCATAGAGATCGGTCGGTCGGTGTCGGAGATGGACTGTTATGACAATTGTTAATGCTATTGCTAATGTCATCATCTATATCTAGTTTTGAATATCTCTCTATAATATTTATAATAACGCTATTCCAGACTGGAGCCGTCGTACTCGGGCTCCAGTGCCGGAAGCAGACACACGTACGCGTGAGGCGCAGCCAAGCCGCAGGTAAATATTATGATAAAGCAAAACTAGTAGTCTAGACATTATCTTGCTCAAACCACGTGATCATGCAGATTATTGCCTGAAATGGTATTTTGAGGAAAGAACCACACAGATTTGAGTTGACCTGTCCAGTCAGTGCATAGAATAGAATACGCCGAAACGCCGATTATAGTGAAAACCATAGATCTTAAGAACTTATGTTACCTATTCTTGCAAATAAATATATCATTCATTATTGTAAAACATGCGTATACATCAAATAATATGTGCATGGTCTGCAGCCGTTTTACGATGTAAACTAAACGTAGATATATATAGTAACCTATTCTGCTTATCTATTCCTAAAGAGTAATAAAAATCGACACGTGTTTCACGTCGCAACGCGGCATCCTCAGACGACAATTGATTTGTCATGAACCGGAACACGACGTATTGCCACGCCGAGCGCCGGTCTGCGTCAGGATGACTGGACCAAGGAAGATTTTGGAAGTTTGGGCAATACCAAGTTTTAGTACCTATTTGGTACTA
This sequence comes from Eupsilia transversa, assembly GCA_914767815.1. Taxonomy (NCBI): domain Eukaryota; kingdom Metazoa; phylum Arthropoda; class Insecta; order Lepidoptera; family Noctuidae; genus Eupsilia; species Eupsilia transversa. The sequence continues at coordinate 6,715,029 of OU611902.1, forward strand.
TTTGGTACCAGACATCAAATAATTGGTACCTCGCTAAAGGGGGAAAACTATTACGAGGAAAGTGGCCAGCCATTCTGACTTCAGAATGGCTGGACCAAGCAGGTTTCACCTAGTTGTAGGCGTTATAATTAGTTCATCTTTTCGTTAAAATTTAGTACCTCATTGGTACCTCAACATATGTTTTTCCTAGATTTTTTCGATAAGCCGAAAAAAAGTTGCAACTAAAAGAAATTTTGCAAGTAATCTGGAGCACGTTGACTTCACCTAGTGCGTTATAATTAGTTTATCTTTTCATTAAAATTTAGTACCTCGTTAGAACCTCCACATATGTTTTTCCTAGATTTTTTCGATAAGCCAAAAAAAAGTTACACCTAGAAGAAATTTTGCTTGTAATCTGGAGCACGTTGATTTCACCTAATTGTAGGCGTTATAATTAGTTTATCTTTTCATTAAAATTTAGTACCTCGCTTAGCTTCTCGCTAAAGGGGGAAAACTATGACGAGGAAAGTGGCCAGCCATTCTGACTTCAGAATGGCTGGACCAAGCAGGTTTCACCTAGTTGTAGGCGTTATAATTAGTTCATCTTTTCGTTAATATTTAGTACCTCATTGGTACCTCAACATATGTTTTTCCTAGATTTTTTCGATAAGCCGAAAAAAAGTTGCACCTAAAAGAAATTTTGCAAGTAATCTGGAGCACGTTGATTTCACCTAGTGCGTTATAATTAGTTTATCTTTTCATTAAAATTTAGTACCTCGTAGGAACCTCCACATATGTTTTTCCTAGATTTTTTCGATAAGCCAAAAAAAAGTTACACCTAGAAGAAATTTTGCTTGTAATCTGGAGCACGTTGTTTTCACCTAATTGTAGGCCTTATAATTAGTTTATCTTTTCATTGAAATTTAGTACCTCGTTGGAACCTCCAAATATGTTTTTCTGAGATTTTTTCGATAAGCCAAAAATAAGTTACACCATAAAGAAGCGTTATATAAGAATGTTTATTTTTTTACATTTCCGAAAATATTATTTATACACTAATAAGTTTTAATATTACATTATACATCCATATTTATTGAATGATAAATACTCAATAATCTTTGAATCTTTGTAAAATATTTTTATACACATTATTATACGTTTTAATATTACATTTAAATCCATCTTTATTGAATGATATAATATAATGGCATTTGAAAAAGTGACCTTATTAGGGTTCCGTAACCGAAGGATACTAAACGGAACCCTATTAATAAACCTCCGCTGTTCATCTGTCTATCTGTCAGCGGGCTGTATCTCATTAACCGTAATAAGTAAATAGTTGAAATTTTCAGATTGTGTATTTCTGTTGCAGTTGTATCAAAAAAAAAAAAAGAAAAAAAAGTAAAGAATTAAAGTATACCCCATACAAAAATCGTGTTTTCTTAAACTCAAGTTTTTTTTTTTAATACAACTAATATTGTACGGTGGTACGGAACTTTTCGTGGGCGAGTCCAACTCGCACTTGCCCGGTTTTTTTTAAGCCAGTAGGTACTTTATGACGAAACTAAACATGTTTAAAATAAATAAATAGGAATCTAAAAATATAACAAAGAAAACCGGCCAAATGCGAGTTGGACTCGCCCACGAAAAGTTCCGTACCACCGTACAATATTAGTGTTTTTTGCTTATCGAAAAAATCTAAGAAAAGCATATTTGGAGGTTCCAACGAGGTACTAAATTTTAATGAAAAGATAAACTAATTATAACGCCTACAATTAGGTGAAATCAACGTGCTCCAGATTACAAGCAAAATTTCTTCTAGGTGTAACTTTTTTTTGGCTTATCGAAAAAATCTAGAAAAAACATATGTGGAGGTTCCAACGAGGTACTAAATTTTAATGAAAAGATAAACTAATTATAACGCCTACAATTACGTGCTCCAGATTACAAGCAAAATTTCTTCTAGGTGTAACTTTTTTTTGGCTTATCGAAAAAATCTAGGAAAAACATATGTGGAGGTTCCTACGAGGTACTAAATTTTAATGAAAAGATAAACTAATTATAACGCACTAGGTGAAATCAACGTGCTCCAGATTACTTGCAAAATTTCTTTTAGGTGCAACTTTTTTTCGGCTTATCGAAAAAATCTAGGAAAAACATATGTTGAGGTACCAATGAGGTACTAAATTTTAACGAAAAGATGAACTACTTATAACGCCTACAACTAGGTAAAAACCTGCTTGGTCCAGCCATTCTGAAGTCAGAATGGCTGGCCACTTTCCTCGTCATAGTTTTCCCCTTTAGCGAGAAGCTAAGCGAGGTACTAAATTTTAATGAAAAGATAAACTAATTATAACGCACTAGGTGAAATCAACGTGCTCCAGATTACTTGCAAAATTTCTTTTAGGTGCAACTTTTTTTCGGCTTATCGAAAAAATCTAGGAAAAACATATGTTGAGGTACCAATGAGGTACTAAATTTTAACGAAAAGATGAACTACTTATAACGCCTACAACTAGGTAAAAACCTGCTTGGTCCAGCCATTCTGAAGTCAGAATGGCTGGCCACTTTCCTCGTCATAGTTTTCCCCTTTAGCGAGAAGCTAAGCGAGGTACTAAATTTTAATGAAAAGATAAACTAATTATAACGCCTACAATTAGGTGAAATCAACGTGCTCCAGATTACAAGCAAAATTTCTTCTAGGTGTAACTTTTTTTTGGCTTATCGAAAAAATCTAGGAAAAACATATGTTGAGGTACCAATGAGGTACTAAATTTTAACGAAAAGATGAACTACTTATAACGCCTACAACTAGGTAAAAACCTGCTTGGTCCAGCCATTCTGAAGTCAGAATGGCTGGCCACTTTCCTCGTCATAGTTTTCCCCTTTAGCGAGAAGCTAAGCGAGGTACTAAATTTTAATGAAAAGATAAACTAATTATAACGCACTAGGTGAAATCAACGTGCTCCAGATTACTTGCAAAATTTCTTTTAGGTGCAACTTTTTTTCGGCTTATCGAAAAAATCTAGGAAAAACATATGTTGAGGTACCAATGAGGTACTAAATTTTAACGAAAAGATGAACTACTTATAACGCCTACAACTAGGTAAAAACCTGCTTGGTCCAGCCATTCTGAAGTCAGAATGGCTGGCCACTTTCCTCGTCATAGTTTTCCCCTTTAGCGAGAAGCTAAGCGAGGTACTAAATTTTAATGAAAAGATAAACTAATTATAACGCCTACAATTAGGTGAAATCAACGTGCTCCAGATTACAAGCAAAATTTCTTCTAGGTGTAACTTTTTTTTGGCTTATCGAAAAAATCTAGGAAAAACATATGTTAAGGTACCAATGAGGTACTAAATTTTAACGAAAAGATGAACTACTTATAACGCCTACAACTAGGTAAACACCTGCTTGGTCCAGCCATTCTGAAGTCAGAATGGCTGGCCACTTTCCTCGTCATAGTTTTCCCCTTTAGCGAGAAGCTAAGCGAGGTACTAAATTTTAATGAAAAGATAAACTAATTATAACGCCTACAATTAGGTGAAATCAACGTGCTCCAGATTACAAGCAAAATTTCTTCTAGGTGTAACTTTTTTTTGGCTTATCGAAAAAATCTAGGAAAAACATATGTGGAGGTTCTAACGAGGTACTAAATTTTAATGAAAAGATAAACTAATTATAACGCACTAGGTGAAGTCAACGTGCTCCAGATTACTTGCAAAATTTCTTTTAGGTGCAACTTTTTTTCGGCTTATCGAAAAAATCTAGGAAAAACATATGTTGAGGTACCAATGAGGTACTAAATATTAACGAAAAGATGAACTAATTATAACGCCTACAACTAGGTGAAACCTGCTTGGTCCAGCCATTCTGAAGTCAGAATGGCTGGCCACTTTCCTCGTAATAGTTTTCCCCCTTTAGCGAGGTACCAATTATTTGATGTCTGGTACCAAATAGTACCAAATAGGTACTAAAACTTGGTATTGCCCAAACTTCCAAAATCTCCCTTGGTCCAGTCATCCTGACGCAGACGAGCGCCGGACACAGAGACTCTTTTTTATGGCTCTTTAGGAATAGTTAAGCGGAATAGGTTACTAAATATAACTACGTCTATTGTATTTTATAATGGATTTCCGCCAAGTCACGCCAGAATCATTATTCATTAACAATCAATTTTCCCGTTCCAGTCGGAGTACGACTCGCGCTACGACTGCTAGCGACTCGCAACAGTCGCGCCACAGTCGCCGGCAACAGTCGCCGCTGCAGTGCTCATAAAGACTATTCGTTGATTAATTAATAACTAATGTTCCACGTTCACGTGAGTGCGCGGTAGTCGTTACCTCGTCCCCTCTCTCTAACACTTTAATATATGCAAGAAATATTAATCAAACAATCTACCTGCCTTTAGTTTGTGGCGACATCTACAACGCCACTCGCGAACTACGCATCAATGACTAGACGTCACACGAATTCTGCATCGCGCTATTAGAGTTTACCGCGCGATCAACATATTATAATATAAGACTATCCGAAGCAGTCTTAGCGTGTGATATCGTATTACCCAGTAACTGGGTTGTACAAGACAAACATTCAGTCGCTCCATGGAACATCAGCATTCAGCCGCATCCAGTTAGACTGGAAGCCAACCACAACATAGTTGGAACGAGAAAAGGAAAAAAATACTGCCATTACATATTTCTGCAATAACATAACTGTGTTCCAGTTCACAGAGAGAGTATCCCTTCCCTCCTCCTCCCCCTCCCATCCAGTCCTATGATCTCATCAGTTAAGTATATAAATATATATATATAAACTGTATAATATAGAAAATAGCTACACTGTCAGTGTTTAAAGTTATTATAAATAATATTATGTTGTTATATTGGTGAAGACATTCTGTGGGATAATGACATTACTGAACTAGAAGTATTGCTGTCTCGTTCTAACAAGTATAATTGGAAAGAGATGGAGTTTAAAGTAAAGTTTTGCTTGGAAGATTAAGTGCCTGTATCAAATAACAAATGAAGATGTGGCGCAACAAACTCAGCGTACGCGGCGGGCTCGACTTGTCGGGCCAATTCAGTGAGTGTGAAGTAGTCAGAAGATATAAGAGTTACGCGATAGAAAGAGAGGCTACTTCTAGGTGAATATAACTGTAGGTAATTAGCGCTGTGCGACCTGAATTGCACTTTATTGTGTCATAGTAAGAGTAGCTTTTTAATAAAATGATTTTGCGGAGTGAATCTTCTGTACTTTGTACTATTATGTATTCTGTGCTCCGGGGTCAGTCTCTTTTAAAGTTCAGACATAATCTTTGTCAGATCACGTTTCAATGTTAGGTTGGGTTAGAGGGTCATCAGTTTATAATTTATTTATTACCTCTCATGTCTAGAAATTCAAAACAAAATAGACCAAAAAACATCCATCAAATCAAAAATCATGCTTTGAAAATGACATCACTTTTTGGCCCCACAAACTCAAACTCAAAGCATTTATTTCAATTAAACCATTTACAGGCACTTTTGAATTGTCAAGGAGTCGGTCAGTCAGAAATATGAAGCTAGTTGCCCATTCCAAAGCGTAGTAGGTACCTATGGAGAAGAACGGGCAAGAAACTCCACGGACACTCTTTTAAATCAAAAAATTGTTACAAAAATTGGTTACATCATTCATGTTGAAATTACTTATACATGTGAGAACAATGTAGAAAGACGTGCATGATCAATTAAAAAATTACAAAAGACAATTTCACATATCTATGCGTCCTAAGTCCAGGGCAAGGACCAGAATCACCGATATTTACCTTGAAAATAGTTTGAGAATTGCAACAATCAATTTCCCTTGTGTTGCGGCCCGCCGAACCACAATCAAAGTATTCTCGGCCCTTGACTTCAAAAAGGTTGAATACCCCTGCACTCTAATGCGTAATACACGATCAATCATAATCTGAATCGTTTTGAAACAGATTAATAATCCATTGCTATTATGTTCCAAAAAAAAATCTGCTCAACAACGTGATTATCGCAATGAGTGTTGAACTGTCAAAATGAAACAGATTAGTCTCAATCGTTTACGAAAATTGGTTACGCAATTAGATAGCTGGTTTGAACCATCCCTTTATAATTATGCTTGCTAGTAAAATATAGGAGTATTTTTAGTTTCGTACAGTCATTGGGCTACGGTCAAGATATATTTATAAACACGTTGATATTTCTAAATACGCGCAGGAGCTGTAATATTCGCTACTGTGCTACAAGTCACAAGTTCAATCCTATACAATATCAGCGTGAATATAATGTGTATACTGTCAGTATACAAGGTCAAATTAGATTAGCTAGAGAAACTTCACCGACGTACGTTATGGGTATCGATATCTAATAGCAATAAAATAAAATAAAGGTGTGACACCGTGATCAGCTGTTTTACTTAAAATTATGATTTTTAGGAAATATGTACTGAAACCCTTGTCTGTGAAGTTTCTCTAATTAATTTGAAGGGATCTTGTGTGTAATAAAATTAACTGTATAATATAGATATATTGTTAATATTGCATGTATCTTAAGGGTGAATATCGTTATCGCGAAATAATGATCAGCTGTCCCATACATTAGGCTCGAATAGGTATTGAAGTTTTGTATGGAACAGTTGATAGTTTTTTCGCGATAACGATGTTCGTCCCATGGAGAAAGTTGTTCAGTTTGATAGTGTGTACAGTCAGCAACAAAAGTCGATTATCACTTCATTTTTTTAATCTTAATTATTGAGCAAAATATTTTAGTTTTAATTGGAACAGAAGTAAAATTTAAAGATGAATTTGAAGCTATTATATGAAAGCTAAAAAGCAGTTTATCGAACCATTTCGTGTAAATTGTGATGTTATGTAAAAGGGTCAGTATTAATGGGGTTTTAGGGAGGGGCGGAGTCTTCTACTACAGGCATTATTTGTCTAAAAGAAGATTCCGAACACAACAATTAGTAAGACCAATTATTTGACACAATTTTTTTTTTTTTTTTTTAATAGACTTGTGTTGCTGACTGTACCACACTCCTTAATATGACCACACCTTTTTGATACATGTTGTATATTATAAGAAGCCCCAGTTTTAATGTCTTCTGTCAAATCGCTAATCAAATAAAATTGTTGTTATTTCGGCTAAAAGAGTAGGAGAAGACCAAAGAAACGATGGATGGACTGTGTGAAGGATGATATGGCTAGAAAGGGGGGTGACTACCGAGATGACGACTGATAGAGAAGTATGGGATGAGAAGACTATAATCTTTGCAACCATTGTATTTAACTTTTGACAGTTAGGAATGCTCGATTTCTAAGTTTAAATCGATTTAACTTTTCGGTTATACCCACGTCACGTCACTATTATTAAAAAAACAAAGTGCCCATAAAGCATTGCATTTTTTCACTAACGATTTTAATGTAATAATTACGAAACTTCATAAGCGTGTATTTGTCAAAAGTTAAATAAAACGTTGGAAATAGTATAATAAGAAATGTACTAGTGGTTGGTGCACCATTTGCACCAACCACTAGTACATTGGGATGAGGTTGCTTATGTTAAGTTAGCAAGCGGTTTGACAGCAGGCGGGTCAATTTGACCGGATTTAAACTGTGGGTAAATGTATAAATATAGGTTGTAAGACTGTATGAAAAGTTGCATTGTATTTGTGTTTGAGTTTTGTTTAAATTGATTGTGTTGTGTTACTGCCATTGATGGTTCTGTGTACGGCTTCTCAATCCGGTGTAAACTTATGTTCCTATAACGGAATTGCGAATCAAAAAGAAAGCATAGTATCACGCCTGTATGATCATTCTCAGGGTGTCAGGCAGAGATGTGTAACACATCCACATTTCTCCAGTAAAGATACGGTTTTCTAGAAGAACGGTGGCCGCCACATAGCGTCTGCAATGTACCGGTGAATGACGTCACTGAAACGTGTTTAAAGTTTGGTGACACTTAGGGAGCGTTATTTGACACCGTAATGACGGCTGTAACTGTGGCGGCCACCGCTCTTCTCGGAAACCGTAGCTTTACCGGATACCTGCACCCTAATTACGTAACACACTATCAATCACAATCTGAATCATTTTGAAGGATATTGCTAATCCTTTTAATTGGTTCATATGTTCGAAAAGTTTGTCTGCTCAACAACGTAAATAACGCAATGAATGTTGTTGAACTGTTAAAATGAAAGTCATTGCTACTGTTATTGTGTTACGCAATACCCCGCTGATTTCAGACTGTTGAGAACTTCAAAACGGGATAACGCATCTAAGATCGAAAGAACTGTAAGCATACTCAAACTCAAAGCATTTATTTCAAATAAACCATTTACAGACACTTTTGAATTGTCAAGGAGTCGGTCAGTCAGAAAGACGAAGCTAGTTGCCCATTCCAAAGCGTAGTAGGTTCCTATGGAGAAGAACGGGCAAGAAACTCCACGGACACTGTTTTACAAGACCACTACACAGTAACACCACACATTGAAACACAATAAATAAATAAATATATAAAACTAGTAATAAAGTGTACATACTAATATAATATACTGACATATATAATGACAATGACTGTGTCACTGTTTGACTGTTTGTCACAAGATTTTGACTAAAATTCATTCCGTTTTGACGTTTTTGAAGACTTGAACGGTAACTAATCACTGTTTATATAACTAGTAAAAAATAGTCATCAAAATAGGCTGAGATTCAGCATTTTTCAACGTCAAAATTACATAAAACAACACCCCAAAACGCGCACCCTTCACCACTTCCTAGTGGTTTAGCTGGGAACTAGAAGTGACGCAACAAACTGCCCAGCAGTACAGCTGTCTGTTAATTCGTTAGTTTATAATGTGTTACTTTTTTTTTCAGAATCGTTAGTGAATCGATTTCTGTTATTTTTAATAAGTACCTATACGTATTTTTTTAATCCCATAAATAATTAAAACTACGTAAATTATTAACAGTCACACTTCCGCTGTACCGTCAAAACAAACTAAAATGGACGTAGATTTGTAATGACCACAGTTTTCTCCCGCAACCAGTAAAATCAAAATAAAATACAGTGAATATATTATGATTACATAACATAATATTCTAATAGCTACTATGCATGTTATTTAAAACTTATTCATTATTTAAATATACATAAAGGAGTCAAGGAACAAATTCATTTTTTTTTTTCATATTTCATTCATTACTTATTTTACAATTCGTTATTTTATATTATGAAAAGTTCCTCCATGGGAAGCAGGCGTGAGGTTATGTGTGTAACGGGGCGAGCCTGTTGCTAGTTGTATATACGGTGACGTAGAACAGTTATATTATTGGTTACAAAAATGCTATGTTAAAATAAAGTTTGTTGTATCATTCTGTTTTTGTATTGTAAACATTTTATTTTATAAATAAACTACTTGTTTGTTATAACTACAGCTGTCTACAACTTCCTACGGCTTCTTAACTAGCTTCCGCCAGTGGTTCCGCCCGCGTCATATCTTCATAGATTATAGTCTATGTTACCCGGTGATAAGTAGCATTCTAGTGCTGAAAGAATTTTTTAAATCGGTGCAGTAGTTTTTGAGTTTATTCATTACATGATTACAAACAAAAATTATGATAACTGAGACCACTCCCACGTTCCACTTTATTGTCGTTTTCTTTTTTACGAAAACAAGTTTTAAATGTTATTCCTTAAATCTATACTAATATTATAAAGAGGTAAAATTTGTTTCTTTGTAAGTTTGTATGTAGGGGTAATCTCCGGAACTACACGTCGGATTTGGAAAATTATTTTTGCATTGGGTTCCAATTCAAATATTTGCACCATTTTCTAATTATCCGTGTTTTCGCAATATCCCTAGGGTTTACGCGAAAATTCGAATTATCAAATCTCCCTACGATAGAGTTGTCCGATAGTTGTGGACGGCTGTTCATGTTGTGTACAAGCTCTGCACTGCCATTTATGTTAAATTTTTTGGAGCTGTGTTTAACTCGTTAGTGTGGGAGTGTGCTCAAGAAGACTGTCTATCAGGCGCCAGAGTTTCTGTTGAACTTGATGGCATATGGCGAGACTTTTGCTGCGATGTTATGGCCACTTCAAAATGGCATAAATATTTAATCGAACCTCTTCTAATTCCCATTGTGCGCTCCTAAAAATATTATTGATCACTCTAATATAATGATTTCACCTATTTTTGTGAACCTCAAATAATTCTTATTTTTGGGCCCTAAAAATACTAAATAGACAAGTAAATGCTACCAAGTTGCATGTAGATGCTTCGCTCGCTCGGCTTGCGCGAGGTAGGTTACAGTTCTGACCTCACCCTTTTAGTCGGGCTACAAGAAGCAACGGGGAACACAAGCATTTCTATACAGGGTCTAATAAAATTAGCTAGCGAAACTTCGCAGACGCAAACATCGTTATCTTAAAGCAAAAAAAAAATGATTTGATGATTTTTTTTTGGGGTCCATCCCGTCACCGTCATTAGACCCTGTATGTCTTAAATAAATGTGAGATAAAGAATGAACTCTAGTTGACGTCTCCGAGTGCAAAGTTAAATAACGACGAGAATTCAAAGTTATATATTTGTTGTTTGAAAGTTACAATGCAGTGTATAATATTAATGTATAATACATGCGCGATGACTCTTAAAGGTTCTATTATAATGTATAATAACGTTGTATAAAGTTATACTTGTAGATAACAACAGTTGAGTGTTTTTATAAAACGTAGAACATTGAGCCGTTTGTGTGTGAGCTGAGATGTGCGTGTGTGGTCTCGTGTCCTGACATTGAGCCGGTTGTGTGTAACCTGAGATGTGTGTGGGCTCGTGTCCCGGCTGTTGTTACGACAGATCATTATTATTATGTATAAATTAAATATTTATTCACAACTTTTAGACTTTTTATTTTTCCTATATTGGCATACCCTAACCAAAACGATGTACAAAAGATACACAATGATGCATTATAAAGCGCATTTGACCCTTTTATTACTGCAAAGCCGTATACAGAAAGAAAGCTGGAAACCGGCGCCGATCTACCAGCGCTTATAGGAACCGGTCCACGCAGGTAACCGGCGCAGGTATTTATATGAACAAGCGCCGAACGTCGCCGACAAGTTCCGAGAATCTTGTGGTCTAACACAGGATGGCCGGAACATTGACGTCTAAAAATAAAATTTAGTTCCTCGTGTCGTGGGGTATCCGAATAACCCACATGAATTTTCCGCGATTTTTCATAGTTTTCGAGTTATTAATTTTTGAGAATTTTCGTCCTGTCCAATTTAAAAACAAATCTCTATTTCATATATCATCGAAGATCGAAGGGCACGCTGGATGATACCTACCGTTTTTATCAGTTGCGGGAGGCGGCGGTATGCATGCCAGCCAGTATGAATAGGTACTTACTTTGATCAACTTCGCGAGTGGCCCAGGCTTAAAATCTATCTGTCAACGTCAAGCGGTCAACGTCAATTTGCTTGTTCGTCAATTTTCAAGCTGTTTGTTTTATGTTAGTGCTTTGGTGTGGAGTATTATCGAAATACAATCGAATTACTGGTAGTAGATGGTTGGATGGGATTAATAAACTATCTCCTATGAATTACCTTACACCTGGACTGTTTGGACTACCAAGAGGGACATAAATTTATTAACTTTTATTTTGAAAATCTATAGAAATTAGAAGTCAGTATAATAATAAACGAGCCTCCCTCGTTATTTGTAAATGCAACACTTTCTGAATATATTATAAATGTGTTGAACTAAATAACATAAATTATACTTTTTGAGTTATAAGATGGAGAAACTGCCAAGGTGTAGGATATGTTTAGCAGAAAATGTTCGCATGCATGTAGTGGTCAACAGGAACTTGCACGAACTATATGAGAAGCTGACTGATATTCCAGTAAGTTGATATTTTTAAGAAGAATTTATTATGGGTCGGTGGGTCGTCGTAGGGATGTAAATTACCTGTAAGTACTTGAGGTTTTAAATGCCTCTCCTATGCGAAGATTCATACTACATACTACTTACTTACATGAACTTTCGGTTGGTGGGTCGTCTTTCTTCAGTCAGAGGAAGTCTTAGGGAAAGATGGAAATCACTGACATTGGTTAAGGAAAACAGCATGAGGAAACCTGGACATATAGGTAATAAATGTGACTTTAAGTCGCCAATCTCCCTTGAGCAAGAATGGTGTTGAATGCTCATGCCTTCTCTATAAGATAGCATTAAGGACAACCAACTGTTTGCTTGGACCATTACTATTTATTACAAGTATTTTCTTCATAAAAACAAAATAGTATTTTAGCATAGTGTGTTTTGTTGCAGTTTGTAACTGAAGACAGTAGACCGATTCATGCTTGTTCCTTTTGCTGTGCTAAACTCAAGCAATGCTACCGATTTCAGACAAAATGTCTGGAAGCTGAACAGCTGCTCACTCAGATGATGAATGAGGTTATGTATGCTTTATCAAATGTAATTATTACTTGTTAAATACTCCACATAAAGCTGCTACTTCTGTATGTAACTTGTATGTGGCAGTTTGATAACAGTCCTCTCTCTTGTCAGCGCAAGCTATGCAACAATAACTTGTGCAGTGGTCAGTGAGGTTGGTAGCATCGCCGACTCTACAGGGTTCATTGGACATACTTAAGTATCCTCACTTGTAGCTCTTTGGGCTCTCTCTTTTGATTCACCATAGTATAATGAAAACAGGTTTAAAGGTGCTCCTAGGACTTTGATCGCTAGCATCTATTACTAAGACTATAACCATCCTTTTACAGCCCAGTTCTTTAATAAACCAAAACCAGTTCAGTTGGTTCATTACATCTCCAATAGTCCACATAAGTACACTTGATGAAAGTCAAACAGAAAGCATTGCTATCAAAGAAGAATTACCAGCTGTTTGCGAGGGACTACATATTATTGAGCCAAAGAAGGAACATCAAATTGAAGGTATGTTTTTAAGAACAAAAATTACAACAAAAAGCGTGCTGGCTGTGGGTGACTGGGACTCGTGCCTCTGGCTTCAAATTCTACTGTCACGCAACATAGGCACTATGCTGGGTTACACCACCTTCTGGCTTCCTACTTGTCAGTTTCTGGGCGCTGCGCCTGCGGTGCTTCGCATCGCTGCCACTGCGGTCAAGCTGTCGACTACCTTGGACACCATGGACTTTCTTGTAGTAAACGCGCAGGCCGGATAACACGGCATTACTGTCGTGCTCTTGTCAGCTAGGGTTGCTAGCTGTTTTAGAACCCAACTAAGGCTTGGCACACGACGAACCCACGACGGGAAGAGACCAGATGGAATGATCATAAAGCCTAGGAAGTAAGGCACGCCTATGGGGTCTGAGTGCCCACTTGGTTTTTCGAGAAATCGCCAAGTGGTTGATCGACTCTTCACGTGACTAGACGGCGGGCATATTTTTCGGCCATAGCATCAGCATCGCCATACAACGTGAGAATATTGACAGCAATGCGGATGAATTATTCGAAGCCGAACGCGGACTATTTTGTTGAACTTTATTAGAACGTTTGTGTAGAACATTAATTTTATGTACCTCTTACGGTTTACGCGGCGCACGCCAGTCCAGTCCCAGCCAGCTTGATTTTTTTCCACATTTTCATCAATCATCATTATATTTCAGTCAATTTCCACGAAACACGTGTCTCAGACCCAGAGGTGCCGGGTTCGATTCCCAGTTGGGGCAAAATTTTCTGCTCGGTTTGGTTGGTGGTAGGACTTGTTTTAAGTCCGCCTGGCTAGCTACCACCATCTTATCTAAGTCTGTCACCATAACAACAATGTTACCAACATTGTTGTGTTCCGGCAGTAAGGGGTAAGATAGCCAGTTCCTCTGTGGTAGAGGATTCCGGGTGAAGCTCGCTTCCACCTTCGGCCTGATCATCACTTACCATCAGGTGAGATTTAGGCCAAGAGCTACCCCGTTGTGGTTAAAAAAAAAAACAAAATGAAACCTAAACGTTTCTCATGAATCACTCCGTCCATTGATGTAAACCGTATGCAAATCCGATGGGGAGTTTTTAAGTTTATCGCGTTCAGATAGACAGACACGGCGACAAGTCTTTTAATGTGTAGTGAAGAGTAATACTCCTGACTGTTTTTATTTACTTACAGAGCTAGAACCTGAAAATTCAGACAATAGCTGTCTATATGTAGCAGATATACCACCACGCAACCCTGAGTCAGATTTAGAAGATGATGAACCTTTAATGAAGTTTAAAATTGAAGTGGAAATAGAACAAGAAGTATCTAAGAAGAAACGAAGAGCCAGGGAGACGAAGAGTAAGTATTAGTTAGTTAATCTATAGGTAAGCAAACAGGCCAATGGCTCACCTGATAGGAAGTGGATAGCGTTACCTACAGGGCGTACCTGCTCACATGTGCAATGTTGAATTCTATCCTTAGGACTGTATCTCGAAGTCACAAATTAATGTTGAACTAGGCCCATCCATCGTTCGCGGGGGGAGCTTTATACCTCACTATTCCCGCGGCCAGCACCAGCCGGGGATCGTGGAAGACGCACAAGGTCCCATGATCCCCGCTCCAAGTGTGGGAAGGGAACACCGGGGTGGTTTTATAGTCAGTAAGAGTCTGACAGACCCCTCCGCCTCCCCTGGGGCGGAGGACATACATGAGGATTTTTCACCACGGAACAAAAAGAAAAAACTAGCCAAGTGCGTGTCGGACCACGCACAATGAAGGGTTCCGTAGCTAAGATGAATTTACCCAAGAACAAACTTAACATTGTAGTTGAAAAACATGTTCTCCCATACGAAATGTATGGGAGAACATGTTTCATGTATTTGCAACTGCAAATATAAGTTGGTCGATAAATTTTACTCGTTAACTAGTAGAGCCTACTTAGCTGTGATAGTTTTCTTTTTAATTTCGATATATATATATTACTGTGAATTTTTCCTCATATCCAGAACTTACCGTTAAGCTGGCAGGAGGGGGGGGACACTAGATCTAACAAAAAATAACACTTTAAAGCTTAATATTTTCGCAAACGGATCTTTCAATCCAAAAATGGTTTCAACAAACTCTGAATATTTTTGAACGACCTTTCCAAAGATACCCCACACCACGGGATAGACGAAAAAAAAAACATCCCCACTTTACGTGTTGGGGAGATACCCATTTTTTTTTTCGTCATTTTATTTTACCACTTTGTCGGCGTAATTAATATGTACTCATGCCAAATTACAGCTTTCTAGTACTTACAGTCTGAGCTAAACCGGGGACAGACAGACGGACATGGCGAAATTATAAAGGTGTTGACTACGGAACCCTAAAAAGGACCAAATCAATAAACTGTAAAAATTATGTTATGCTAGCTTTTGCCCGCGGCTTCGCCCGCGTGGATATCGGAAAATATCCCACGGGAACGTACTCATTCTGCCTAGCCTTTTCCCAATCATGTTGGGGTCGGCTTCCAGTCTAACCGGATGCAGCTGAATACCAGTATTTTACATGGAGCGACTGCCTATCTGACCTCCACAACCCAGTAACTGGGTAATACGATACCCCTTGGTAAGACTGGTTGTCAGACTTTTGGGCTTCTGACGACTCGTAACGACTGTCAAAGATCCACGAATGACAGCCGGGACCAACGGCTTAACGTGCTTTCCGAGGCACGGAGGTGTCTCGGTATGTAAAGATGGTCACCCATCCACGGACCAACCCCGGCAAGCGCAGCTTAACCTGATGGATCGACCCGTGCGGCTGTTATTACTTAACCACGAGCTCCTCCTACCGTACTACCGGGATTAAATGTACTATATGTGTTGGCCGCTACACAGAACAGATATGGATTTTCATAGAAACATTGCCGGCCGCATCGTCATTTATTACCTGTACAGCAATTTCGATTTATCTCGAAGAAGTTTCCTCTTTATAATATTAGTATAGATATAGATAAATATTGTACCTACTTATCAGCTTTTTATTCACAGGGGCGATCTTTGCGAAGAAACCAAAACTAGACGCACGAAAAACAAAACTAGAAGATGCAATAACAGTCGAGCAAACGAAAGGAAACACATCAGGCCCGAAAGTTATCCGGACAACTCAAAAACGTTCGTCCAAAGCTGGCACTTATTTCAAAAAGCCGTATAATTGTGAACAGCGCAGTTTTAACCGAGTAAAAAAAATTATAAAACGTTCTCATACACAAATTGGTGAAAAACCTTACAAATGTGATGTATGTCAGAATAGTTTTAATTACAAGAGTAATTTAACACAACATAGTCGTATACACACTGGCGAAAAACCTTATAAATGTAATATATGTCAACGTAGTTTTAGAGTAAAGGATAAATTAACTAAACATATTCGTATACACACTGGTGAAAAACCTTTTATGTGTGATGTGTGCCAACGTTGTTTTAGTTGCAAAAGTGCTTTAACACAACATAATCTTATACACACTGGTGAAAAACCTCATAAGTGTAATATATGTCAACGTAGTTTTAGTCAAAAGGGTAATTTAACACAACATATTCTTATACACACTAGTGAAAAATCTTATAACTGTGATGTATGTCAACAAAGTTTTAGTCACAAGCGAAATTTAACAGAACATATTCGAATACACACTGGTGAAAAACCTTTTCAGTGTGCTTTATGTCAGCGTAGTTTTACTTTAAAGGGTTATTTAACTAAACATATCCGTAGACACACTATCCGTAGACAAAATGGTGAAACCCCTTATAAGTGTGATGTATGTCAACGTTGTTTTACCCAAAAGTGTCATTTAACAAAACATATTCGCTTACACACTTTTCAAAAACCTTTTAAGTGTGATGTATGTCACCGTAGTTTTGGAGACCAGGGTGTTCTAACAAACCATATTCGTATACACTCTGGGGAAAAACCTTATAAGTGTGATGTGTGTCAACGTAATTTTACTTACAAGAGAAATTTAACAAACCATATACGTATACACATTGGTAAAAAACCTTATAAGTGTGATGTATGTCCACGTAGTTTTACTTACAAGAGTAATTTAACAAACCATATACGTATACACACTGGTGAAAAACTTTTCAAATGTATGTGAATGTAGTTTTAGCTAATTTATTTATGAAATCACTCTAATACACTCTGGTGAAAAATCTTAAAAATTCGAACACGTTGTGACGAACAATCTTTCAAATGTGATAAACACAAATGGGTTTGAACCATAATTATTGGCCGTTTCGTAACAACTGCATGTCTTCCGATTTATCCTTATTTAAAAAAAAAACTGTAGTAGCAATGTTAAATAGTGAATAAATTAAATTATAAAGTTTGCTACTTTTAGTTTTTCTAAAGGAGAATTGGGGGGGGGGGGGGCGTGAAAGTTTGTATGGAAGATCTTAAGGTACGGTCTGATTAACTCGAAACTCAGTTTTTATACTAAAAGTGGAGTGCCTGGAGCGTTAAGAACAAATAGAGAAAAAGAAGTAAATTATGTAAAAATAAATTATTCATAAAATATTTAATACTAGCTGCCCGCTCCGGTTTCGCACGGGTAGCAGTACTTATCTACGGTACTAACCTACCTACCTACCTATCTCACTCTACCTACCTGCCTACCCTACCTACTACATACATACCTACTTACATACATACATATCTAGTCTTCTTAAACCTACCTACCCTACCCTATCTACCTACTCTGCCTACCTACCTACCCTACCCTACCAACCTACCTACCATACCCTACCCTACCTACCATACCCTACCCTACCTACCATACCCTACCCTACCTACCTTACCTATACACCTACCTTACCTTCCCTACCCGACCTACCTACCCTACCTGTACATATTATTTTATTTATATTTTAAGTCTAAGTTTTTATATTCGGTAACTATACAATAGATAAGTACATCCTCAATACAAACACGTTTATACCAAATTAAAGTAACTTTGATTGTCACTGAATAGTACTTACACAATCATCGTAAGCTGGGTACCGTACAGTAACACATATTGGTGCTACCACTTTTATTATTGATCTTGTGCCTTGCACAAATGATCACATAATAAAAAATATATCTGCAGTCATCATTAAGACATATTAATGGATGCATCAATAAATCTGATATTATCGCTGATAATTATTCGCATTTATAATATCCTTACCAGGATATTATAGATGCGAAAGCGCAATTTGGCACATGGGTAAACCATGACCTGGAGAAGGACTTATGATACTTTTTATCCCGATATTCCTACGGGGCTGGAGAATTATGCGGGTTGCAGCTAGTAGTTATGCTCGTACCAAAAAACTGACTATTATGGTGAAAGCTTCAGGGTATCAGGTTATTTATGTTGATATAAATATGATTCGCGGCCGTATCAAATATTTATTTATAGAATTGTAACCATAAAAATCATCAAAATAATGACTATTTCATAAAATCATGACATTTGAGGATTATTCTCTAACTGATGGAGTTGTAATTCTGTAAAGCCATATTTGTTACGGTCGCGAATTATATTTTAATCATCATACAACCTGACAGCGACCTGCAAATTACAAAAAACGTAAGAGAATTTGAATTTCGCCTACCTTGGCGCATCCCTTAAAACTAAAAAAAAAAGACGACTTAAAAGCCTCAGTAGCCAGGTTAAAAAAAAGCTCTGACAGCGTCAACTCGTCACTAACGTCAGTCAGTGGGTCATCCCCTCCGTTAGGAGTATATGTCATGTTCTGTGGACCACAGAACATGTTGCCAACTCAGCACTTAAAGTGCCAGATTTGGCACTATTTTCATGTGTCTAGCACTGAAATTTAAGAAACAGCACCTATCGCAAAATCTAGCACTAATTTTGATATGTTTGCTTACTCACAAAATGCAATAACAATGAAGATAAAAATGATATACCTCAAGATATCCTTAAAAAAATAGGCAAGAAAGATATGTACACATTTAAATTTAAAAAGTCTGCTATAAGTGTAAATGAGCCACAGCCCTCCACTTCAACAGCTGTACAAGGAACCGCAGCAGAGACAGACGGTACAAGTAGTGAGGATGATGATTGGATTTAACGATAATAAGATTTTTAATATTTCGATTTTTTTAAATTTTGATGGTCACATCCTCCAATTTAACTATATATTTTTTTTATTTTTGTTTAAATGTAACATAACATAACTTTGATATTAATGTCATGACAATTTGAAAATTAAAACTTTTTATTCTACACGTTATTTTTCTTATTTCATATATTTGGCACTATTGTTAAAATTTTATACCAATTTAGCACTTTTTGAGATGTTACTTAGCACCCAACCGTGGCATTGAGTTGGCAACGTGGTATATGTGTTCTGTGGTCATCCCGTTGATCCCGTTGACCGTTCACACGAGTACCTACTTTTAATAAATTAGGATAAATAATAGGTTCTGTGCCGTCTATGTTCTGTGCTGTGATCCATTCAATTCCAATATAAATAAAGTACTCTGCTGTGGGTCCATTCCATTCTTCAAATATCTTCATCATAGCATTCACAATAGCATTTTTTGTTGTTTGTTGCACAGCACAGAGTACATTCTAATAATGATTTGTTGTACTTACCAAGGATAGTGTTCTGTGATTTGTACCGTTTTACCTGGTGTTACGTGCTTTGGTTAGTGATGCTTTGTTGTGAGGTATTATCGAAAAAAACGTAAACTAACATTTTATAAGTAGTAGATAGTGTTATGGGGCTAATCAATTAATTCATTATCTGGACTGTCTAGACTACCTACGAGAGATATAAAAACAAATTACTAACTTCGATTCTTAAAATTTTCCTGAATTACTAGAAGAGTTATAATTTAAGTGATACTTTTTGAGATAAAGGATGGAGAAACTAACAATGTGTAGGATATGTTTAGCAGAAAATGTTCGCATGCATTTAGTGGTCAACAGGAACTTGCACGAACTATATGAGAAGCTGACTGATATCCCAGTAAGTTGATATTTTTAATAAGAAATTAAGTGAACTACCTATTAAGAGGGTTTATTCTGAAAGTTGGCAACGTCGCAAATAGATGTCAAATATTTCGCTGTTTTGATTAATTTGATAATATTTCTGTATGGAAATAAAAAATGTGGCTAACTAGCGAACTAGAATATTGATTATGAAATGCAATAATTAATATCGTAACACCGAATAGTTAGTTTTAGATGTAAAAAAAGTATTTGGTAACTTTCCAAATGCCTTTTTTTCACCTAAAACGGGTACAACATCAAATTCAATGTTATAATTGCAATTCATTATTTATATTCTAGTCAATTGGTTAGCCACATTTCTTATTTCCATACAGTATTATTTCCAAATTAATCGAAACAGGTAAATATTTGACAGCTATTTACGACGTTGCCAACTTTTAGGATGCACCCTCTTAAGGTTTCTTATGAAAATGGAAATCATTACATCAGTGAGGGAAAAAAGCGTGAGGAAACCTGGACTTAAAATCAATAATATGTTTAATATGTCGCAAATCTACCTCATCCATCCATCGATTTAATGGTTATGAGTAGGGGAGAGGGGGGATGTTTTTTTCTTTTTAGTGGACTTTGTGTTGGGGGGTTATTTCATTTTTTTATTTTTTTATATTCATAAAAAAAAAATACTTTAAGACGAATTTTCTTGCAGTTTGTAACTGAAGACAGTAGACCAATTCTTGCTTGTTTCTTTTGCTTTGCTAAACTAAAGCAATGCTACCGATTCGTGAGAAAATGTCTGGAAGCCGAAAAGCTGTTCGCTCAGATGATGAATCAGGATTATGAGGTGAGATATTTTTCAACGCCCATTTAGTATAATGTGAAAGTGATCCCTCTGAAGCACATACCTTGTGACTGGATTTCACTCCAACCATACCGTTGAATGTTGATAGGTATGCTTTAGTCAGATGTCATTATTACCTGTTAAATACACCACAAACTTGTATGTGGCTGTTTGATAACAGTCCTCTCTCATGTTGGCATGAGCTATTCGACAACGACAATACATACCTTATGCCGTGGTCAGTGAGGATAGAAGCATGGCCAACTCTCCAGGGTACATAGAACCTGCTTATGTATCCTCACTTGTGGGGTCTCTTTTCAGTGCCTTTTATATAATAAAAAAAGGTTTTTGCTTGTGGGACTATGATCACCATCATATTTTCCTAATACTATAATTATCTTTTTACAGCCCAGTCCTTTAATAAACCAAAACCAGTTAAAGTTTTACGGTGGGTTTATTCAATCTCCAATTGAGCACATGAATATAATTGATGAATGTCAAACAGAAAGCATTGCCATCAAAGAAGAATTACCAGCTGTTTGTGAGAGACTAGATGATAATATTGAGCCAAAGAAGGAACATCAAACTGATGAAACAAGAATTCAAGATATATTTATAAGTAATATATTTATTTTATTTTGATCAAAAATGTTTTGAACTACTGCAAAGTTTTGGTGTAGGTGTTTAGTTTAATTTAACATTATACAGTGTGATTCTTCATAATGTGCACATATCGAAATGGGGAATCTATGCTTCATTTTATCGACGGAAAAAATCTATCTATACTTATAATAAATCTGTAGAAGTGAAAATTCTGTACATTGAAAATATCAAAAAAATAAATGGCAGGGGGTGTTACTAGACCGACACCGAACCCAAAATTTTGATTAAAAAAATTTTTGTCTGTCTGTCTGTCTGTCTGTCTGTTTGTTCAGGCATCACGCAAAAACTACCGGTACGATTACCATGAAACTTGGTATAATTATTCTTTAATATCCTGCGCACCACACTGGGTACTTTTTATCGCGGAAAAATATCCTATCCTACTATCTATATCTATACCTATTAATAAAAAGACAAGTCCTGACTGACTGACTCATCAACGCCCAGCCCAAACCCTTGGACCTAGAAAGCTGAAATTTTGCACAGAGGTTCCCTTTATAATGTAGGCAAGGAATAAGGAAGCATTTTTTGAAATTCAACCCCTAAAGGGGGGTTGGGGGTTGTCAAAGTTTGTATGGAAGAATTTTAACGCGCTGTCCGATTAACTCGAAACTCAATATTTGTACTTAAACCCAAAAATTAAGAATAAAGTGTATCAGGATTTTTCGAAATTCAACCCCTAAAGGGGTAAAATAAGGGATGAAAGTTTGTAGGAAAAATCTTATTCCTGGAGGTAATAAACATGAAACTTCGCACGAATAGTTATCTAAATAAATTATAAAGTTTGTAGTTTTTGTTTTTCTAAATTACCCCCTAAAGGGAGGTTGGGGGGTGTCAGTGTTTGTATGGAAGAATTTTAACGCGCTGTCCGATTAACTCGAAACTCAATATTTATACTTGCGGCTTCGCCCGCGTGAGTGTCGGAAATTACCCCATACATCCCCATGGGTTTTAAGTATAAATATTGAGTTTCGAGTTAATCGGACAGCGCGTTAAAATTCTTCCATACAAACACTGACACCCCCCAACCTCCCTTTAGGGGGTAATTTAGAAAAACAAAAACTACAAACTTTATAATTTATTTAGATAACTATTCGTGCGAAGTTTCATGTTTATTACCTCAAGGAATAAGATTTTTCATACAAACTTTCATCCCTTATTTTACCCCCTTAGGGGTTGAATTTCGAAAAATCCTGATACACGTTATTCTTAATTTTTGGGTTTAAGTATAAATATTGAGTTTCGAGTTAATCGGACAGCGCGTTAAAATTCTTCCATACAAACTTTGACACCCCCCAACCGTAGGATAGGGTACTTTTCCGGGATAAAAAGTACCCAGTGTGGTGCCCAGGATATTAAAGAATAATTATACCAAGTTTCATCGTAATCGAACCGGTAGTTTTTGCGTGATGCCTGAACAAACAGACAGACAGACAGACAAAAAAAATTTTAATCAAATTTTTGGGTTCGGTGTCGGTCTAGTAACACCCCCTGCTATTAATATTTTTGATATCTTCAATGTACAGAATTTTCACTTCTACAGATTTATTATAAGTATAGATTAAGGAACATTTCCGTATCTACCTGTAACTCTGTATGACTGCGGTGTTCTTCTAATTTATGCAACGGAGATTGATGCAGTTTTCACCATAATTTAGAGAATTTATTCTGGAATGTGTATGAGTGTATAGTACATTTCTGTCGAGGCCAGCAACTCAAGAATTGATGGACGATCGTGAAAATGTGGGCCGACGCTTAGCCGAGGCACACATACGTGAGTCCATCAATGCCTGGTTGCGGCCAAGGCTTGAATAGTGCTTTTCTCAAATAATGCGCGGAAATTCAAACAGTAAATTATTATAAATTCCAGAATCAATGACAGACAACGATAATTTTTCACGCGCCAATGCAATGTGTTTATTTGTTTCTTCTTGGTTGTCGTGTCTTGAAGTAAAAAGTTCGTTCCATTTTTAAATAACACGACAGATGTGTTTTCATAGTAATTTATTTGGCCGCTACACGGGACAGATATGGATTTTCATAGTAACATTGCTGGCCGTTTTTGACCAGTACAGCAATTTCGATTAATCTCGAAGAAAGTTGTCAAAATAATGTTCGAATTTCCAAGCATGTTTGAGAAAATACATTTATATTAAACTTACATGAATAAACATATCATGTGAAGCAGGGGCGGCAGTTGATAATTTTCTGTTTTTGTTTACAGAGATAGAACCAGAAAATTTTGATAATAGCTCTCAAGATGTAGCAGATATACCACCATACCATTCTGAATCAGATTTAGAAGATGATGTACCTTTAATGAAGTTTAAAATTGAAGTGGAAGAAGAACAAGAAGTATCTAAGGAGGAACAAAGAGCCAGGGAGACGAAAAGTAAGTATTAGTTAGTTAATCTATAGGTACTGGCGTAGGCGTAGTTGGGTTTTAGTTTTTATAACTTTTATTTTTTTATTCGTGTTTATGTGAATCTTCTTCAAACATTGTACTTATCAGCTTTTTAATCACAGGGGCGGTCGGTGCGAAAAATCCAAAACTAGACACACGAAGAATAAAACAAGAAGATGCAGTAACAGCCGAGCAAACGAAAAAAGACAAATCTAACTCGAAAGTTATCCGGACAACTCAAAAACTTACGTCCAAACCTGGCACTTGTTCCAAAGAGCCTTACAAATGTGAACAGCGTAGTTTTAAACGTGTAAAAAAAATGATACAACACACTCGTACACAAATTGGGGAAAAACCTTACAAATGTGATGTATGTCAAAGTAGTTTTCGTCAAAATTATCTTTTATCACAACATATTCGTGTACACACAGGTGAAAAACCTTATAAGTGTAATATATGTGAGCGCCGTTTTAGTAATAAGAGTCATTTAACACAACATATGATACTACACACTGGTGAAAAACCTTACAAGTGTGATATATGTCAGCGTAGTTTTAGTCAAAACGGTACTTTAAAAATACATTTTCGTCGACACACAGGTGAAAAACCTTATAAGTGTAATATATGTCAACGTGGTTTTATTCAAAAGGGTACTTTAACGAAACATATTCGTCAACACACGGGTGAAAAACCTTTTAAATGTGATGTATGTCATCGTAGTTTTAGTGTAAAGGGTAGTTTAACAAAACATATTCGTCAACACACTGGTGAAAAACCTTATAAGTGTGATGTATGTGATCGTAGATTTTGTGAAAAGGGTAGTTTAACAAAACATGCTCGGAAACACTCTGGTGAAAAACCTCTGAAATGTATTTGAGCATAGTTTTAGCCAATAAGTTAAAAAGTGATTCTTATGCACACTGGTGGAATACTTATAAGTTCGATGTAATATGTCATTGTAGTTTTTTTAGTGTTAATGTTGATCTAAGAAATCATTTTCGAACATTTTCTGCTAAAAATCTTGTATAGTATAAGACATTTAAACGGCACATTACTATTAGCAGTTTTCAATGAATTTAAAATAAAATAATGGCGGAATGGCCTGTCTAACTGATTTGTTTTATTACGATCAATTCTCATCTTGATAAGTCTTCAAGACTTCAGGCCCGTTCACACGTATCATAACCACACAACATCACACAGACAAAATGTGGGCAAGCAGTAGGTAGTTACGTGTAAATAGTGCCGTTAGCATAATGAGGCCGCTATGGAGAACATAGGATGCAAGATCACAATTTTTAGTATCCAGCTTCGAATAAATTAGGTTTTCTTTCTCTTTGACCGTTCATACAGAAATGGAAGTAAGTTTATCGACTTAAGCAGAAAAAATTGAGTATAAAGAGAATATATAATTTAGCACCCCGTGGAATAGCTCTCTCAGAGAACGCTAAAACATGCACGAATTCATTCAATACAAAGTCAGAGTCGATAAACATACAGTATGAGCCCTATTTTTTTTTACCGACTTCCAAAAAGGAGGAGGTTATATATGTTTTTTTTTTTTTTGTGTATGTCCGTCGATATTTTCGTCAATTGTGGACGGATTCTGAAAATTTTTTTTTTTTTGAAAGGGTATGCTCTCAAGGTGGTCCCATATAAATTTTATTAACTTAACTTGAGTACTTTTTGAGTTAGCTTCATTAATACGTATTTTTCCCACTTAGCCTATATGGACGATCTTTTAACATCTTCCTGTCACTGTTATTTACATAGCAGGTCTTGATATTCGAACTAGTAGGGGGTAGGAACCACAGCTAAAAAGTGAAAAATAAAAACTTTTTACAAAAAAAACTAACCGACTTCCAAAAAAAACACTACAACGCTTAAAACGAAAATTCAAAACCAAAGACACCGACTTCCGAAATTAAAGTTATTTTTCACTTTCTAGTGTTTAATTTTCAGGAGCAGTAATATATTTTTCTCAAACATGCTTGGACATTCGACCATTATTTTGACAACCTTCTTCGAGATAAATCGAAATTGCTGTACTGGTCAAAAACAAGTGTCGATGCGGCCAGCAATGTTACTATGAAAATCCATATCTGTCTTGTGCACCGGCCAAATAAATTACTACGAAAATTCATATAGCTGTCGTGTTATTTAAAAATGGAACGAACTTTTTACTTCAACACATGACAACCAGGGAGGTAACTTATCAAAGATTTTATTTAAATTTCGATTTAAAGTAAAGAAGAAACAAATGAACACATTGGCGCGTGAAGAATTATCGCTGTCCGTTGTTATTCTGGAATTTATAATTAAGTACTTTGTTTGAATTTCCGCGCATTATTTGAGAAAAGCACTATTCAAGCCTTGGCCGCAACCAGGCATTGATAGAGTCACGTGTGTGTGCCTCGGCTACGCCTCGGCCCACATTTTCACGATCGTCCATCAATGCTTGAGTTGCTGGCCTTGACAGAAATGTACTATTAATTATTTGAGTTTTGACTCTTGACTACTCTTTCTTCTAAATTAGACATATTTTCTACCTATACTTACATATAATAAAAACTTTTTTCCAAAAAAATACAACCGCCTTCCAAAAAGACACTACGGCAAAAAAGTCACAGACATATAATATATGTCTGTGAAAAAAGTCAACTAAAAAGGTATAAACAAGTCACCTCAGACAGACAAATTAAAACTGCGGAGTCATACGTGTTAGGGAATAAATCGAATGGATTACGTGTGACTCCGGATTTTTTAGTTGTCTGTCTGAGATGACTTGTTTATACCTTTTTAGTTGACTTTTTTGCCGTAGTTGGGTTTTAGTTTTTATACTTTTATTTTTATTTTAAATTATTTTGGGGTAATAATATATATATTTTTGAAATGTGCTAATTAAGACTTTTCATTTGATACCCAACATGGCACCATTAAAAAAACTTTTTTTTTTAGTTCATGACTTTTTGTCCTCTAGAGGACGTCATATTCAATTTAATGTGACGCCACATAGCCTATAACCAGCGGACGACCGAGACGCTTCCAACTACCCGGTATATTACTTTCCTCTATGCTTCCAACGATACCCCATTTGTCAAGTTATGATGAGCAGTTTAGAAGTTATGAGGGAACAAATGAACATACATACATACTTACATACATACATACATACATACGTACATACATACCGGTCAAAATCATAACCCTCCTTTTTGCTTCGTTGTAGTCGGGTAAAAATAACTTTAATTTCGCAAGTCGGTGGCTTTGGTTTTGTAGTTTCGTTATTTGCCACCGACTTACGAAATTAAAGTTATTTTCAACACACTTGTTCGTAAAGTGCCTCTCATTGAATCGCTTTTAGGTTTTTAATGCAGTGTATTGAGCACTCGTGCTTTTTACTTTATATTCCCGAACTAGTGTGGTAATGTGAGCCACAGATAACTATTTACAATCATAGACACGATTCTTGAGCGCTGACCTTCACCTGCGCAGAAGTGAGTTATTGGGTCCCTTTACGTATTTTGTCATAAGTGTACGATGCGCAAAGCGATCCCCACTCTTCCGCCGAGCGTTCAAGAACCGTGCCGGTATCCTAGTCGTAGTAATGTCCTTGCAGTGGGTATGGAATTAGTAATTACTAGGTATCATGGCAACATGGAATTAGTATTTAGGGCGATGCCCCACGGGCGTTGCCGAGCGGCCGTCGCAACGCAATGATTTCAACGCAGTCTATTCACCTTCGATTTGCTATTAAATCCTGCGCTGCTGCTCCGTCGTTTCAACGCAGCTATTCTCCTTCGATATGCTATTAAATTCTGCGCTGCCGCTCCGTCGTTTCAACGCAGCTCCCTTCCCCACCTCGTCTCCCTCTTATCCTTGTGTGTTGCGTCGCCGTACGTCATTTCATTATATGTAAGACTACGGATCGTTACCGCTTAGTCGACGCAGGGCCAACGCAACGCATAGACAACGCCCGTGTGGCAACGCCCTTAGCAGCGCGTGTCATTTCAGAGTGGACAAGGTATAATACCGTAAAGTAAACACGTCTCAATTGCCATTAACATTTGATAACCACCATATTTCGGCGTTACTTGTCTCGTCAGATAGTTTTGGCGTACTTTCTACGTCATTGTGCTGCCACTTGTATTATGCCTTCCACAAATGATTACAAAATAATACATCATATCTGCCATCATCATGAAGACAGATAGTAATGGATGCATTATGAAATCTGATATAATCGCCGAGCTGTTCATAATATTTCATTTAGGCTCGTACCAAAAAACTGACTATTGATCTAAAAAAAGACGACTTAAAAGCCTTAGTCTCAGTGACCGGTCATTAAATACGTACCCACAGAAACAAAATTGAATCTACATAGGGCGCGTTCCGAGTTAGGCCATAATCGCTCACAGCGCTGACATCAATATTTTGCGTTCCGATTTAGATATTACGATTATGACAGCTGTGGTCTGTCATCAATTCGGAACGCTCGTGAACGCGCGTACAGTGCTCGCTCAACGTCAAAATTTATAACATAACTTAATTCTATGTATAAACATCAGAAATTTCTTTTTCTTCTTTGGTTAAGTGGCGACGGTAGCCAGAGGCACAATTTAGAAAAAGCCACGTTAGTTTATAGATATGATGCGACTCAAAACAGCGCTGCCAAAAATGACAGTTCAGTCAACTGTCATTTTTGACAGTGATCACGGTGATATTAGTAATAGGCATGGTCGGCGTTATCGCAAGATGGCGCCATGACGTCATTTATGACGTTTCATGGGTCGGCGTTATCGCGCTAACGCCTATTCGGAACGGGTGTTAGCACGCTCAAATCGATTACATTGTAACTCGGAACGCAGCCATAATATGTCAATCAAATTGTCAATGTCAACGTCAAGTAGCTTGTTTTTGTTTTTATTGGTACTTTATTGTTGAGGTACTGGTAACTGGTACTTTATTTTCATAGCTTATTTGTTGTACCGCCGAGTGTACCTAACAAGTCTGTGTTTATGTGATACTTTTTGAGTTAAAAGATGGATAAACTGACAATTTGTAGGATATGTTTAGCAGAAAATGTTCGCATGCATGTAGTGGTCAACAGCAATTTGCATGAACTATATGAGAGGCTGACTGATATTCCAGTAAGTTGATGTTTTTAATAAGAATTAATTCGCTATTTGGCTTTTTTATGGAAATGGAAATCATTGCAATACATATAAGTGACGGAATAAAGCGTGAGTAAACCTGGACTTCAAATGTATGATATGTTTAATAAGTCGTAAATCTGCCTTGAGCAAGAGTGGTAATCAATACTCAGAGCATTATGGATGTATAGAAATTTTCTTCACTAAAACAAAATAGGGTCAGTGGGTCGACTTAAGGGTAGTGTATGACTAATTTTGTTGCAGTTTGTAACTGAAGACAATAGACCAATTCTTGCTTGTTTCTTCTGCTGCGCTAAACTAAAGCAATGCTACCGATTCTTGAGACAATGTCTGGAAGCCGAAGAGCTGTTCGCTCAGATGATGAATAAGGATTATGAGGTGAGGTATTCTTCAACAGCCATTTAGTATAATGGAAGTGATCCCTCTGAAGCACATACCTTTTGTGGCCGGATTTCACTCCAACCATAACGTTGAATTATGATATTACACTTTAGTCAAATGTAATTTAAACATGTTAAATAACTCTCACTTGTGGGGGCTCTTGTCAGTGACTTGTATAATGAAATTAGGGTTCCTTGTTGACTACGGGACCCTAAAAAGGTTTGTGCTCGTGGGACTATGATCATCAGTCTAATTTCCTAAATACTATATTCATCTTTTTACAGCCCAGTTCTTTAATAAACCATAACCACTTACAGTTTTTCAATGGTTTTATTAAATCTCCAATAGAGCACATAAGTATACTTGACGAATGTCAAACAGAAATCATTGCTATCAAAGAAGAATTTCCACCTCTTTGTGAGGCACTAGATGTTATTATTGAGCCAAAGGAGGAACATCAAATTGACGGTATGTTTAAAAACAAAAACAAAAATTCAATAACAATAATTTATTTATTTTATATTGATCAAAAATATTTTGAACTACTTCCGTTTGAAGTACCTACATTAAAGATACACACAAAGGTCTATTCTCGTACTTTAAATGTGAATGTTTTCACATTCAAGTCGCAAACTGTCAGACTTGTCAAAAATGTTGGTAAATAATAATTGATTGTATTTTTGTTAGTTTTGCGAATGAGATGGGAAATGCGAACATTCTTAAATTAAAAATTACGGGAATTGTCCCTCTGATAGAATTAAAGTCACTTTCCGTGTCTGTCTGTAACTCTGTATGACTGTTCTTGTAACTTACGCAAAGGAATTTGATGCAGTATTCACCATGATTTACAGAATGTATTCTGGAATGTGTATAAGTACAACACATTTATTTAACTACACCCATGCTTTATGTAAATCCTTTATAAAACATTCTGAAACAGTTAGCTTATTGCCAACATTACACAACCAGTGTCATACATTGATTGTAAGTCAATGTTGTCATAGTAAATTATCCAAACAAGTGTTATAATGTAATTTTCATTATGCAACTGTTTCTATTTTTAGGGTTCCATAGCCAACAAGGAACCCTTATAGTTTCGCCATGTCCGTCTGTCTGTCTGTCCCCGGCTTAGCTCAGAGACTGTTACTACTAGAAAGCTGTAATTTGGCTTGAGTATACATATTAATTACGCCGACAGAGTTAAATAAAATGATGAAAAAAAAATTTTTTTCTTCTATCCCGTGGTGTGGGGTATCTTTGGCAAGGTCATGGGATAGTAAAAAAAAACCCTCTTTGCGTGTAGGGGAGGTTCTGTTTTTTTTTTTTTTGTGATTTTATTTTTCTACTTGGTCGGCAAAATTAATATGTATACTCATGCCAAATTACTTACAGCTTTCTAGTACTAACAGTTTCTGAGCTAACCCGCGGACAGAAAGACAGACAGACGGACATGGCGAAACTGTAAGGGTTTCTTGTTGACTATGGAACCCTAAAAAGAACATTGTCAGGCACGCGCGTTTCACTACCACAGCGGCGTAAATAAAAAAAAAAAATTGGTATAGTTTAATCGAATTCACGTCTTATCTCGCCATTTTTGTTCAATAAGAGTACATACACATACACGTACATAAACTCACGCCTTTTCCCCCATGGGGGTAGGCAGAAACTACAGAACGCCACCTGCTACGATCCTTACAAACTCCTTTTGCTTCGTTAACGTTCATACATCTGGTCATACACGCACGCCGGTTGCGAGTACTACTACGCACCTGACCTTTCTGAAGAACATCACCAATAAGGTCACTATAATAATGTCCTATAAATGGTCAGTGTATGTATGTGTGTATGTATTGCAATTTATTACTTTGTTGTTTACAAAATGAGTGATACAAGTTTTGATAACACACCACCAGATATTTCTAATATGGCAAAGGACATTACAAACCAATTATTACCAGTAAAGTCGAGAAAACAATATGAAAAGGCGTACCAAGATTTCATGAATTGGAAAGCATCAAAGAGTTGTACATCATTTTCTGAAGATGTGCTATTAGTATATTTCCAAGAATTATCAGAAAAATTCAAATCTTCATCCCTATGGACCGTCTATTCAATGCTTAAAAGTACGCTGAGTATTCATCACAACGTGGATATATCAATATATTCAAAACTTATTGGCTTGTTAAAACGTAAAGCAGAAGGCTATACAGGGAAGAAATCGAAAACGCTTTTACCTAATGAAATAAATAAGTTTTTAAGCGAAGCGCCTGATCACCTATATCTATCAGTAAAGGTATGTAAGTTATTTTGTTATGTTATAATCTTATTTTTCTTTGTAATACGATGAATCAATAACAATATCTTTTATTGTTATTGTTACAGATTGCGCTAATATTCGGGACCATGGGCGCATGCCGCCGTCAAGAATTATACGCTTTGTTATATACCGACGTACAGATAAATGAAGCTATAATTCTGGTCAATATAAATAATACAAAAACCAAAATAAACCGCACATTTACTATTACAGGCAAATATTTAGAACTTTGCAAAAAATATGTAGCACTGCGTCCGAATCCTTGCAGCAATCCGGGTTTTTTTTTAAACTACAGATCTGGAAAATGTACATCACAGAGGATCGGCATAAACACTTTTAGCAATTTAGCCAAAACAATTGCTAACTATTTAGAACTTCCCAATCCTGAGTTGTATACCGGGCATTGCTTTCGCAGAACATCTGCCACATTATTAGTTGATGCCGGAGGAGACATAGCAAGTTTAAAACGGCACGGCGGATGGAAGTCCACATCTGTTGCTGAAGGCTTCATTAATGAATCTATAGCTAACAAAATCCGCGTGTCGAATCAAATTGCAAATTCGATAGAAAATAAAAATAATGAAGTGGTGATTATAAATATTCCGAATACATCAGGATCTGCCAACATTCAAAGGTGCACATATTCAAGTGCACTTCAATAATTGCACGATCCAAAATCTCGATCTTATGGGGTGGTAAAAGGGGTTCCATCTGGAGGATGGAACATCTTGGGCATCTTTGAATCTAGCACTGAAATAGCAACTATAAAAAGATTAAAACAAATTGATTCGCAGGGTAAATGGATTGACAGCGAGTCAGTGAGAGTTGGCTTTAAAAGTAAACATTTACCGCTCCATATCTATGCGTATGAGTGCTGGTTTAAGGTAGAATCTTACGTGTTCCCTGTGACTCAATGCTCGGGATGCTGGCAATTTGGGCATGTAATAAAATATTGTCCTACGAAAAAGAAACTATGCCCAAAATGTGTGGGTGATCGTGTGAATTGTGATCTTAATAATATCGTTTACCGGTGATCACCTTGTCATCGACAAAACATGCCCTTTTTATTTTAAAGAAAAAGAGATTAGAAATGTTATGAGTAGTGAGCAGCTTACATACCGAATGGCACTTCAGAAAGTTATAGAAAACCGACAAAAAAATAAATACGCAGCAAATGATACATCTAAAAACCTTATAAAACCTACAAACTTAGACTTCCGAGCTGAAAACTACGCTAGTATTGTCTCAGGAAACAAAACAGGATCAACACAAAATCAAGAAGAATTAGTTGAACAGTCAGCTCAAGAAGAACAAACGGAAGTACCACAACAAGATCAATAAGATAGCATAGAGAGTACAACACATACAGCTCAGAGAAATGGAGGTAGGGGAAAAAAAAAAATTAGGAAAAGGCAGAATGCTCCAAAACAAATCTATCGGAAAAGAAGTACCTAAAAAAACTCCGACTAAAGAACCCAGGGAAAGAAACGAAAAATCACGATATAAGTTTGAAATTAAAAAGTTTTTAATAAGTTTAAAAATATTTACAAGTCGGAAGTTTCTTTTGAGGATAAAATTATATTGGTAACTACAATATGAAGAAATTAAGGAGATGTTACTTGGTAGGTTTTTAGATGGAGAGGTTTTTGGAAAATTAATAGATATTTTAGATGGATGTACACGCAAAAATATAAAAAATAACTTATTTCAATGGAACTCTCAAAGTCTCAGTCATAAACTTATTACCTTTTCTGAGCTCCTAAATCAGGAAAATATCCAAATAGCAATTCTGAGTGAAACATGGTTAGGTAGTGAAACTGATATTCATATTAGTGGCTACTAGCTGCTGCCCGCGGCTTCGCCCGCGTGAGTGTCGGAAATTATCCCATACATCCCCATGGGTTTTAAGTATAAATATTGAGTTTCGAGTTAATCGGACAGCGCGTTAAAACTCTTCCATACAAACACTGACACCCCCCAATCCCCCTTTAGGGGGTAATTTAGAAAAACAAAAAACTACAAACTTTATAATTTATTTAGATAACTATTCGTGCGAAGTTTCATGTTTATTACCTCAAGGAATAAGATTTTTCATACAAACTTTCATCCCTTATTTTACCCCCTTAGGGGTTGAATTTCGAAAAATCCTGATACACGTTATTCTTAATTTTTGGGTTTAAGTATAAATATTGAGTTTCGAGTTAATCGGACAGCGCGTTAAAATTCTTCCATACAAACTTTGACACCCCCCAACCGTAGGATAGGATACTTTTCCGGGATAAAAAGTACCCAGTGTGGTGCCCAGGATATTAAAGAATAATTATACCAAGTTTCATCGTAATCGAACTGGTAGTTTTTGCGTGATACCTGAACAAACAGACAGACAGACAGACAGACAGACAGACAGACAGACAAAAAAATATTTAATCACATATTTGGGTTCGGTGTCGGTCTAGTAACACCCCCTGCCATTTATTTTTTTGATATTTTCAATGTACAGAATTTTCACTTCTACAGATTTATTATAAGTATAGATAACATCTATAGATCGGATAGTTATGGTTCCTATGGAGGCGTCTCAATTTTACTACATAAATTCTTACGGTCTCACCAATGTTCGATTCGAGTTTATGTGCGTTAAATTGATAAATTGTAAAGATATAGAAAATGTTGTAGCTATTTATTGCCCATCTTCTGTCCAAACGCAGTCTTCAGACTGGGAACAGGTATTTACTTTGTTCCTCAAGGTAGCAGGTGATATAATAGCAGGCGATTTCAACGGTCATCACACCAACTGGTCCGTTAAAACGGATACTTACTTACTTAAAATGATAGGTACTAAATATAGGTACTTACTTAAAATGATCTCAAGACTACTTTTAGTTTCGCTTATAAAAAATTTGTACCATGCTACATAGCTGGATTTGGGCCCAGTTATTGGAGCGTTTATTTCTGTAAGTATCTTATAATCAACTTATAAAATGTTACTAAGCCCTATAATATACTGGACGAAGCGCCATAGCTTCTATAATGATACGAGACTACACAATTACAAGCACAAATGCGCTTTTTAGTATCTGACATAAGTATCTTACTAAAGCAATCTTGTTTATAATGCACTAGTAATGTACTTAGTTATTAGTTATAAGAATATTTTAAAAGAGGTTGTTTTGTGGTGAAAAATTGTTTTGTGGAAAATCTATACTTATAATAAATCTGTAGAAGTGAAAATGCTTTTTTTTGTCTGTCTGTCTGTTTGTTCAGGCTTCACGCAAAAACTACCGGTTCGATTACGATGAAACTTGGTATAATTATTCTTTAATATCCTGGGCACCACACTGGGTACTTTTTATCGCGGAAAAGTATCCTATCCTACTATCTATATCTATAGGTACCTATTAATAAAAAGACAAGTCCTGACTGACTGACTGACTCATCAACGCCCAGCCCAAACCCTTGGACCTAGGAAGCTGAAATTTTGCACAGAGGTTCCCTTATAATGTAAGCAAGGAATAAGGAAGCATTTTTCGAAATTCAACCCCTAAGGGGGTCAAATAGGGGATGAAAGTTTGTATGAAAAATCTTATTCCTTGAGGTAATAAACATGAAACTCCGCACGAATGATTATCAAAATAAATGATAAAGTTTGTAATTTTTTGTTGTTCTAAATTACCCCCTAAAGGGTTTGGGGGTGTCAATGTTTGTATGGAATAATTTTAACGCGCTGTCTGATTAACTCGAAACTCAATATTTATACTTAAAACCCATGGGGATGTATGGGGTAATTTCCGACATTCACGCGGGCGAAGCCGCGGGCAGAAGCTAGTACTTAATAAAAATGTAAGTTTTTATTACTAGTATTTTGTATTATTGTAGAACATCATGGGGAAGTAATTTTTAGTGTGAATGTGTACTGCAATTTAGTTAGTTTCACGATCTCCTGCGAAAAATAGCACATTAGTATATTGTTGTAAATAAATTATTTTATCAATTCTTTTGAATAATCGCCATGTTTTGAACTTGCTCTTCATTAAGTACTTTGTAGAACCGTTGTAGGTAAATTAGTACTTGTAGCAATTTCAGTCCAGATAACTCGCCTCCATTTTTTTACCCGACTACGGCGAAGCAAAAAGGAGGGTTATGATTTTGACCGGTATGTATGTATGTATGTATGTATGTATGTTCATTTGTTCCCTCATAACTTCTAATCTACTCAACATAATTTGACAAATGGGGTATCGTTGGAAGCGTCTCGGTCGTCCGATGGTTATAGGCTATGTGGTGTCACATTAAATTGAATATGGCGCCCTCTAGAGGACAAAAAGTCATGAACTAAAAAAAAAAAGATTTTTTAATGGTGTCATGTTGGGTATCAAATGAAAGGGCTTAATTAGCACATTTCAAAAATATATATATTATAACCCCAAAATAATTTAAATAAAAATAAAAGTAATAAAAACTAAAACCCAACTACGGCAAAAGTCAACTAAAAAGGTATAAACAAGTCATCACAGACAGACTTATTAAAATTCCGGAGTCACACGTAATCTATTCGACTTATCCCCTAGCACGTGTGACTCCGGATTTTTAATTAGTCTGTCTGTGATGACTTGTTTATACCTTTTTAGTTGACTTTTGCCGTAGTTGGGTTTTAGTTTTTATTACTTTTATTTTTATAAACAAAATAGGGTTCCCTTGAAATATGCCTGCTAATGTTTGTTTTTTTTTTAAAGATGTAATTAATAAGATGGTTGTATTTCTTGATGTCGACTGTTTCTTGACCAAATGTTCATTGATTTTACTGACAAATATGAGATGGCCTTGGACCAATACACATTTTGTGTTATCCGAAAGCTGCAATGGGTGTGGATTTCCAGTTTTAATAAACAATATGTATAGACCTACTCATTTCATTTGTAGTCAAGAAAACATTGATGTTTACTAATAAAGTTATTGATCTAGTAGCTTATAAGCTTTTTTGATCATATAGCGCTCTTATCAAGTACAATTAGATTTAAAAGACTCTCGAACAAAATAATAACGGCGCAAACTTATAGTGATCTCAGCTAAACAGGCTATAATCTCTTGTTCTCTCACAAAATGCTGTTATAGGATCAAAATATTATTCTGGATTATTTAGTTTTACTTTAAACAAATATAGGAGACTTATTCCTAAAAGTGTCCTAAAAGGTCGTGTCAAGTCCTGTCGTCGCCCGGAGGGGTCGGTGCCAAATTACAGCTTTCTAGTACTAACAGTCTCTGCGCTAAACCGGGGACAGACAGACAGACGGACATGGCGAAACTATAAGGGCTCCTTGTTTACTACGGAACCCTACAAATGAAGTCTTAGAACGCGAATTCAATATCCATGAACTAGAAAAATGTTTTAAAAAAAAGGATTCAGGTCCGGGCGAGGATGGTATGTCTTATTCTATGATCTTTAATCTACCCGTCTTTATTTTGTTTTATTTGCTTGATTTATACAACAATCTTTAAAAAAATTGTATTGTACCGCAACAGTGGCGTCATATCCAAATAATTCCAATTCCTAAAGCTAGTAATTCTAATGCCGATCCAAAAATTAAGACCTATATCTTTAATCTCATGTTTATGTAAAAAAAATGATTTGATGATTGTAAAATGTTTAGAATGGTACGCTGAGAGAAACAAAATATTATCACCATGCACCGTTGGTTTTAGAAGATCTTATTCATGTCTCGAGTCAATAACCCGTTTGGTCACTTATATCCAAATTGGATTTTCTAGAAATATCCCTACATTAGCATGCTTCTTAGATAATAACGTTTCCATTGACGTAGCAGTTAGTATTCTAGATAAGCTTAAAATTGGATCAAAATATTATGTTCAAAGTCGAATTGACTATGGGTGTTTTATTTATGATTGTAGCGCAAAATCTCATGTTTCCAAGTTAGATAAGTTACAGAATCAAGCCCTGAGAATTGTA
The DNA here is from genome assembly GCA_914767815.1 of Eupsilia transversa. NCBI lineage: Eukaryota > Metazoa > Arthropoda > Insecta > Lepidoptera > Noctuidae > Eupsilia > Eupsilia transversa. Next base: position 6,752,723 of record OU611902.1, read on the forward strand.
GGTGGATATATTAGAAGTTCCCCAATCCATGTAATGGAATCTGATTTGAGTATTCCCCCTTTAATTTTAAGAAGACAATATTTAGCTTATATAAAAATAATGTCATGGTTAAATAATATGACAGTTAGCTTGATTGCGGATCTGAATGCCCTTTGTAGTATCAAATATTGGGAAAACAAAAAAGTACCCTTATTAGTTAATAGTACATTATGATACAAGTGTGCGGTGTTGGTCATTACACTCGAGACGGTATTGTTCGATAAGGTAGCCGAGAGTGTAATTATCAATGCACACGCGTTTCATACGACGTTTTTCAACACACTTGCGAGGAAAAAACAGACTTGTAACAATCTAGGCTACAATAACGTGACTATAGAGATGATACATTTAGATTTATAAAGTTCAACTGACCTTTGTTGCCAGGGTACTGACTATCCGGAGCTTATTTTAAAAACTTTTCTACGTTGATGGTGCAAAACTTTAGATTTCGTATTTTTGATAATTAATTATTATCAAAAATACGAAATCTATCACACTAACACAACAAAAACGATAACAAATATCTATGGAAAATAGCGCGCTCGTTTTGTTTTTTTCCCGCTAGCGATGCGCGCGAAAATGTTAATAAAGGCACTGACAAAACCGCTGAACAGCCTATATGAAAAATGTAATAAACACAAAATAATGTTTTGAATACGCAAATTAAGGTTAGTATGTAGTGAAAAATATATAGTTTGATGAAATATTATATTAATTTATCATTTTTTATTTATTTATACAAAAGGCATATGAATGCATGAATGCTTTGATGAGATTTTTAAAAAAAAGCGCACATCTCTGCTCGGGTGATATTGTATAGGATACTTCATAATCATTCCATGTATACATAGTCCGGCTTCCATAAATATGGACATAGAAGTTTTATTAAGATTACATTACTCCCAAAAATAAAAGCGTTTTCATTTTTGACAGAATTTATGGTCAGAATAGTTTTTTTTTTACCATAACTAAACGCCCCAGTTTGCCTATGGTATTCTTCACCTTCACCAAAGTCACCAGCTTCACCAAAGTATTTTTTTATTAAATAAAACTTCCATGCTGCCATGATAGTACTTACTAACTCCATACTGCCATGTCATACTAGGTATAGGTACTCCGACTAGTAAATAGTTATCTGTGGCATTACCGCACTAGTGCGTTATCATAAAGTAAAAAGCACGCGTGTTTAATACACTGCATTATGAACTTAAAATCGGTTCAATAAGAGCCACTTTACGAGCAAGTGTGTTGAAAAATATATAATTGATGTAAAGCACATAGATGTACTTTCAACAGATATTCATAAAATGTATACGTTAGAAACTTGGAAAACTGTTATTGAGACTAAAATAGTACATTTCTGTCGAGGCCAGCAAATCAAGCATTGTTGGATGATCGTGAAATGTGTACCGAGGCGTAGTCGAGGCACACATACGTGAGGCCATCAATGCCTGGTTGCGGCCAAGGCAAAAATAGTGCTTTTCCCAAATAATGCGCGGAAATTCAAACAAAGTAAATTAATTATAAATTCCAGAATCAATGACGGACAACGATAATGTTTCACGCTCCAATCAATGCAATATGTTCATTTGTTTCTTCTTGGTTGTCATGTGTTGAAGTAAAAAGTTCGTTCCATTTTTAAATAACACGACAGTTATGAGTTTTTATAGTAATTTATTTGGCCGCATCGTCACTTGTTTTTGACCAGTTTTTTTTTTTTTTTTTTTTTTTTTTATCCACAACGGGGAAGCTCTTGGCCAGAATCTCACCTGATGGAAAGTGATGATCAGGCCGAAGGTGGAAGCGAGCTTCACCCGGAATCCTCTACCACAGAGGAACTGGCTATCTTATCTCTAACTGCCGGAACACAACAATGCTTTTAACATTGTTGTTATGGCGACAGACTTAGATAAGATGGTGGTAGCTAGCCAGGCGGACTTAAAACAAGCCCTACCACCAACCAAACCGAGCAGAAAATTTTGCCCCCACTGGGAATCGAACCCGGGACCTCTTGGTCTGAGACAGGTGGTCTAACCACTAGACCACAGAGGCGGTTAAAACCAGTACAGCAATTTCGATTTATCTCGAAGAAGGTTGTCAAAATAATGTTCGAATTTCCAAGCATGTTTGAGAAAATGTAATTTATGTTGATCTAGAATGTGTAAAGGAACCCAAATCGAATTATAATCCAAATTTGTTAGTGTTCGATGTTGTAGCTGAATTAAATTCTATGTATTGTAATTGGCACAATTTTTTTACAGATGGTTCATAGGGTACTTCCGGTCTAGGTTTCGGAATATTTGACCAAAGCTTAGGAGTACTTGAAAGCTGATGCTGAAATGGAAAGGGAACGGAGGGCGTTGGCTGTCCGATGCATATGTTGGCCCGCAGGTTTGCACGTTGTACACCAGAAGTAAAGGTAACTCTTTTTAAGGCTTTTTGTCAATCTTTGTACACGTGCACTCTGTGGATTCGGTATACGCAAAGGGTCGGACGCCCTCCAGAGTTCAATTTAATAATGCCTTCAGGGTGTTGTTGGGGCTTCCACGTTACTGCAGTGCATCAGGAATGTTGTCGAAGCACATACTGATGGTTTTAATACCATTCTTCGAAAAAGGATTGCGTCCATGATGCGCAGAGTGCGTGGGAGCGTCAATAGCATTCTGAAGGTTATCAGTGAGAAGCCATGTTGCGCCATTATGGCGCATTGGGTGCGTCAGGTGAGTGCAGATATTATATGAATAAAGTACATTTGTAACTAACATAGCTTATAAGTAGTGTGTATTACTAACATAATATGGATCAAGGTCTGAATTAAAGTATTTTTATTTATTTTTAGGAACTTATCTTGGTTTTGAAGTAAACTGTAATGTATCGATAATGACACTGGAACTCATTGCAATTTATCAAGCGATGTTTTATAAATAGCAGAATTTAAAAAGAGTCGTTATTCTTTCAGACAGTAAAAGCGCACTCCAGCATATAAAAAAAAAAATTGCTCGATGCGCCTCTGGTCTCAGAAGTGCATCGATAGCATATGATATACTTGAAAATATTATTTTATTATTCAAGAATAATACAGAAATTAAGTTGCAATGGGTTCCAGCTCACATTGGACTACGTGGTAATGAGGAGGCTGACCGATTGTCTAAATTAGCAGCTGTAGAGGGCACAGCAATTGACTACTTACCTGATTATTGGGAATACATAATATCTAAATATAAAGTAATTTGTTATTAATCCTGGAAACAACACTTTGATAGTATCAGTCAGGGAAAAGGTATATGGTATAGGAGCATACAAGGCGAGCCTCCTCGTGTGCCTTGGTTCGATGTCGATCAACTTAGTAGGAGTTATGGTAAATTAATGTTAAGACTTCATTCTTGACACTATCCATCAGCGAAGTTTGCATTTCTTATGAAAAAAACTGATTCACCGAATTGCAGAGAATGTAATCAGATTAAGGACGAGCAGCAGTTACTGATGGATTGTGTCCGCAACAAGCGCGAGAGGGAAGCACTTTTGAGAGAATTGGACTTAAGGGAAATTCTATCCCAACCAACATCAGAAGGTGTCAAAAAGTTATGTCAGTTAATAGCAGTCCTTCATCGGTGACTTCTATCTTTGTTTAACTGTTTAGTATATTTTGTGTTTTTTATAGTTTATTATACTTACTTACTTTAGTTTAGTATACTTCATACTACAATGTTAAAAGACACGATGGGGTTGAAATATCTATTTCGATAAAAACCCCCAAAAAAAAAAAGATTAAATGTAATAATTAAGTACAATAAATAATTGTATTATTATTCAGAAATTAAACCTTCAATGTATTTACATAGAGTACCCGGTACCGGCCATCAAAATAAAATACCGCGGCAGGTCGCAACATTCCCACCTTGTTTTAGAAATACTTAATACCGAACTTGGATTCTTTAAGGAAAATATAAGCAGCAGCTCCATACTTCGCACAAAAATTTATTGACTAAATAGACGATACCAAAATATGTAGTAGGTATTAATAAAACATTTTTACTATTAATAAATGTGTATTATTTTACCTAATGGAACCAGCTTGGGTTTAAAAGAGTGTTAAGTGGGTCAAGAAGGGCCAGTGTGGAAATTACCGGGTCATAGCAGAACAATGTTTGGGAAACACTGCCCTGTGGTTTCAGTTTCAGAAACTTTTATAGAGGATTCATATCATGGGTTTAGATGGTAATAAAACAGTCATGGATGTGATACTGTGGGAATGAATATTAGATAAAGTGGCAGCACACAAGTTATGAGGGATGTTAGAAGATGGGTATGGCAACATTGTGCGAGAGAGATGGAACGATAGAAAAAAAGATTGCCGACGGTTATGAAAAGACGAAGACGAATGTGCATGATTAAAAATTATAAAAAACATATAAGAAGTGTCAAGAAACTTGCTTTTCTCAAACATGCTTGGAAATTCGAGCATTATTTTGACAACCTTCTTCGAGATAAATCGAAATTGCTGTACTGCTCAAAAACAAGAGACGATGCGGCCAGCAATGTTACTATGAAAATCTCCATATCTGTCCTGTGTAACGGCCAAATAAATTAAGTACTATGAAAACTCATATCTGTCGTGTTATTTAAAGATGGAACGTACTTTTTACTTCAACACATGACAACCAAAGAGGTAACTTATCAAAGATTTTATTTCAATTGCGATTTAAAGTAAAGAAACAAATGAACACATTGGCGGGTGAAAAATTTTTCGTTGTCCGTCATTGATTCTGGAATTTATAATTAATTTAGTTTGTTTGAATTTCCGCGCATTATTTGAGAAAAGCACTATTCAAGCCTTGGCCGCAACCAGGCATCATGGACTCACGTATGTGGGCCTCGGCTTGGCCTCGGCTCACATTTTCACGATCATCCATCAATGTCCGAGTTGCTGGCCTCGACAGAAATGTACTATTTTATTTTACTACGATCCCTACAATACTATTATTATATAACCCACATTCGTGTTTTAATACCACTTATTGTACAACAGTTGCATAAATAACTATTAAACTTACATGTAATGTAGAAATCACGATATTTTATCAAGTCTTAAAAACCGTGCAAAGCAGGGGCGGCAGTTGATAATTTTCTGTTTTTTGCTGACAGAGATAGAACCGGAAAGTTTTGATAATAGCTCTCAAGATGTAGCAGATATACCACCATACCATTCTGAATCAGATTTAGAAGATGATGTACCTTTAATGAAGTTTAAAATTGAAGTGGAAGAAGAACAAGAAGTATCTAAGGAGAAACGAAGAGCCAGGGAGACGAAAAGTAAGTATTAGTTAATCTATAGTTAATATGGTTACCAATCAATTTATGCTAGTCACAATGCATAGTATTATGGTGAAGTGGAGCTGATGGTCAGGTACCAAGAGAACTCCTCAAAAATTAACGTCGAGAATCGAGAAAAGAAATATTTTGTAAAAGGTGATGAGCAGTTGCCATTAGGCCATTGTAGGCATTGGCTTAGATACATTACAAACCGACCCACTAAAAAGACATAAATAAAAACTTAAAAAAAAAATACAACCGCATTCCAAAAAGACACTACAAAGTGAAAAATTACTTTAATTTCGGAAGTCGGTGAAAATAACGAAACTACAAAACCAAAGACACCGACTTCCGAAATTAAAGGTATTTTTGAACGTCCTTTCCAAAGATACCCCACACCACGTGATAGACGAAAAGTAGAGGAGGTACCCTAAAAAAATATTTTCATCCCACCATCTCGGAAAGAGTATTTTTAATCTTCAATATCTGAGTGGAAAAGCCGTTTTTATTCTCTAGAGGATAAAGTAAATTGAATTTAGAACATCGTGTGCACTAAGTTTGTGAATTAAAAAAAACATTAAACCTATTTACTGCTACCTCTATGGTGCCGAATATATCATACAACTTTTTTTTAATTTGTTAAAAACTCAGACTCGGAACCTTCTTGGTGTTCTTTTTTCAATTTGCTTTGTACGCGGTTCTTTACGCGGCATTTTTTCACGTCATTGTTAAACCTTATATTAAAAACAAGAAACTTGAAAACAAGTGAAAAAACTAAAATGAGTGATTCTAGCGACGAGGAAGTTTGCTTGACGCCAACAGAATTAACTGAAACTGTTAATAATGCGCAAATGAGCTTTCTCCCTCAACAATCACGCGAGAAGTATTTAAAACAGTACGATATGTTCAACACGTGGCGACTAGCAAAAGGAGCCAAAACTTTCTCAGAAAACGTTTTGCTGGCATATTTTATAGAATTATCCGAGAACAAGAAAGCAAGCACTCTATGGAGTACGTATTCGATGCTAAAAGCAACAATAAAGATGAAAAAAGACAAACATATCGATACCTATCCTAAATTAGTGGCATTTTTAAAAAGAGCCTCATCTGGTCATCAACCAAAAAAATCGAAGGTTTTCACAGTATCTGATATTGAAAAGTTTCTTAACGAAGCACCCGATTCCGTATATTTGGCGGCAAAAGTAAGTCAGTTGCACATTCAGTATCTACTTAAGTATATTAATCTCAATTAAATAGTATACTTAGTAGATGTTGATAGGCATAATTATGCGTTCATATCAATTTTATTCATTTATCTACTACAATACTCTTTACGTTACAGGTTGTTCTTATTATTGGAATAAACGGAGCATGTCGAACTAATGAACTAACACAACTTAATGTCAAAAACATTGAGAAACATTCAGATGACTTACTATTAATTAATTTACCTAATACAAAGACAAAAAGAGACCGCAACTTCGTCATTCGCAAGGAATACGTAACGATTGTTGAGAAATATCAAGCCTTACGCCCGCCTAACACTCCAATCAATCGATTTTTTCTACAGTATCGCAATGGAAAGTGTGTTAGACAGCCTATGGGTACTAATAAAATTGGCAGTATCCCACGAGAAATAGCAACATTTCTTGAACTTCCAGAACCCCTGTTGTACACGGGTCATTGTTTCCGACGAACTTCAGCCACACTTTTGGCTGATTCCGGAGCTGATCTCCTGTCCCTTAAGCGCCACGGAGGCTGGAAGTCCAATGCAGTTGTAGAGGGATACATAGAGGATTCCATCCAAAATAAGTCTAAAATATGTGAAGGCATCGTAGGAGCCATTACACTGAAAGAGCCTCAATCGGATCCTTGGACTGGCCCTTCTACATCAAAAATAAGCCGTTATGAAACACCTAACCATCTCCCTCTCTCTCCAACATTCACGCCAAGGGAATCCGATGAATCGGTACAACTATTAAGTATGACAGATAGTTTACCGAAAAACAGTACACAAGTGACTAACACCAATATTACAGTACCAAACAAAAATATTACACTCAATTTAAATAACTGTAGCAACGTTACTTTAAAATTTTCTTAATTATACCTTAGTAATATTTTGTTATAATTTAAAGATTATTCTATATTACTTACCTGTCATAATGTAGTAATTAATACCTAAACTGAAATAAAAGTGTACCTATCTTGTGATTGTAAACGTTTTTTTTTTTTGCATTTAGTCATTTCCTCGCTGAGGTGGAATGAAAAGTTACGTGTTGCACTCGAGTGCAAAGATTTTTCACCTCGTGCTCTTTTGATTCCCTCGCTAACGCTCAGGATTCTAATTTTGAATCACTCGCTACGCTCGTGATTAAATTTTAGAATCCTTCGCTTGCTCGGTCATCAAAATTGAACACGCGGTTAAAAAGCAACTTTGCACTCTTGTATAACAAATAACTATTTTCATCCCACCATCTCGGAAAGAGTATTTTTAATCTTCAATATCTGAGTGGAAAAGCCGTTTTTATTCTCTAGAGGATAAAGTAAATTGAATTTAGAACATCGTGTGCACTAAGTTTGTGAATTAAAAAAAACATTAAACCTATTTACTGCTACCTCTATGGTGCCGAATATATCATACAACTTTTTTTTAATTTGTTAAAAACTCAGACTCGGAACCTTCTTGGTGTTCTTTTTTCAATTTGCTTTGTACGCGGTTCTTTACGCGGCATTTTTTCACGTCATTGTTAAACCTTATATTAAAAACAAGAAACTTGAAAACAAGTGAAAAAACTAAAATGAGTGATTCTAGCGACGAGGAAGTTTGCTTGACGCCAACAGAATTAACTGAAACTGTTAATAATGCGCAAATGAGCTTTCTCCCTCAACAATCACGCGAGAAGTATTTAAAACAGTACGATATGTTCAACACGTGGCGACTAGCAAAAGGAGCCAAAACTTTCTCAGAAAACGTTTTGCTGGCATATTTTATAGAATTATCCGAGAACAAGAAAGCAAGCACTCTATGGAGTACGTATTCGATGCTAAAAGCAACAATAAAGATGAAAAAAGACAAACATATCGATACCTATCCTAAATTAGTGGCATTTTTAAAAAGAGCCTCATCTGGTCATCAACCAAAAAAATCGAAGGTTTTCACAGTATCTGATATTGAAAAGTTTCTTAACGAAGCACCCGATTCCGTATATTTGGCGGCAAAAGTAAGTCAGTTGCACATTCAGTATCTACTTAAGTATATTAATCTCAATTAAATAGTATACTTAGTAGATGTTGATAGGCATAATTATGCGTTCATATCAATTTTATTCATTTATCTACTACAATACTCTTTACGTTACAGGTTGTTCTTATTATTGGAATAAACGGAGCATGTCGAACTAATGAACTAACACAACTTAATGTCAAAAACATTGAGAAACATTCAGATGACTTACTATTAATTAATTTACCTAATACAAAGACAAAAAGAGACCGCAACTTCGTCATTCGCAAGGAATACGTAACGATTGTTGAGAAATATCAAGCCTTACGCCCGCCTAACACTCCAATCAATCGATTTTTTCTACAGTATCGCAATGGAAAGTGTGTTAGACAGCCTATGGGTACTAATAAAATTGGCAGTATCCCACGAGAAATAGCAACATTTCTTGAACTTCCAGAACCCCTGTTGTACACGGGTCATTGTTTCCGACGAACTTCAGCCACACTTTTGGCTGATTCCGGAGCTGATCTCCTGTCCCTTAAGCGCCACGGAGGCTGGAAGTCCAATGCAGTTGTAGAGGGATACATAGAGGATTCCATCCAAAATAAGTCTAAAATATGTGAAGGCATCGTAGGAGCCATTACACTGAAAGAGCCTCAATCGGATCCTTGGACTGGCCCTTCTACATCAAAAATAAGCCGTTATGAAACACCTAACCATCTCCCTCTCTCTCCAACATTCACGCCAAGGGAATCCGATGAATCGGTACAACTATTAAGTATGACAGATAGTTTACCGAAAAACAGTACACAAGTGACTAACACCAATATTACAGTACCAAACAAAAATATTACACTCAATTTAAATAACTGTAGCAACGTTACTTTAAAATTTTCTTAATTATACCTTAGTAATATTTTGTTATAATTTAAAGATTATTCTATATTACTTACCTGTCATAATGTAGTAATTAATACCTAAACTGAAATAAAAGTGTACCTATCTTGTGATTGTAAACGTTTTTTTTTTTGCATTTAGTCATTTCCTCGCTGAGGTGGAATGAAAAGTTACGTGTTGCACTCGAGTGCAAAGATTTTTCACCTCGTGCTCTTTTGATTCCCTCGCTAACGCTCAGGATTCTAATTTTGAATCACTCGCTACGCTCGTGATTAAATTTTAGAATCCTTCGCTTGCTCGGTCATCAAAATTGAACACGCGGTTAAAAAGCAACTTTGCACTCTTGTATAACAAATAACTATTGTTCATGATTTTATTTTACCACTTTGTCGGCGTAATTAATAGGTATGTATAGTAATGCCCAATTACAGCTTTCTAGTACTAAGGCTGCATTTCCACCAAGGATGAGCGAGCATGCGTAGCGAGGGATGTCCGTAAAACTAACCAATAACAACGCTAGCTCTGCTCAAGCTATGACAATGATGTTATTGGCTAGTTTCACACACATCAATCGCTACGCATCCTCGCTCATCTCTGGTGGAAACGCAGCCTAACAGTCTCTGAGCTAAGCCGGGGGCAGACAGACAGACGGACATGGCGAAACTATAAGTTCCTTGTTGACTGCGGAAACCTAAAAAGAAAATACAACCGAATTGATAACCTCCTTTTTTTGGGAAGTCGGTTAAAAACTACTTACGACTACAAATGCCGTGGACCTCTCCAGTCTCCAGGGCATTTGTAGTTTCATGCACTTGTATGTCTCGCCCCGCGGTTGGATATGGGGTCACTCTCACTATGCTTTGCGCTACAAATTTGTTGACAATGGAAGACGCCACTATTCAGGGTGTGCTACGGGAAGGCCCCTTTGTAGCACCTTCAATATCTCCGCGATTAGTAGGTACGGTAAGGAGAAGATCAGTTTCCTACACCTTGTCCATACATTATAGGGATTTGATTGTTGAAAACTATTGCAGTAAGTAAATAGTATCTCTTTAATTTGTTTCAGAAAGTTTCACATATTTATCACGAAGTTCTTTTCCTATTGATATATTAGAGTTCAATGGAGTCAACTCTGATAATTTTATTTCTGAGAGCCAACTGGTAACTAGTGTATCGCTACAAGAAACTAATGATTTGTCACCAAATGTTCCAGCAACTGAAGTTTTAGATATTTCTCATAATCATGTTATTGAACCATTCATACCGGCGATAGAATGTCCTACATCGCAATCTTTGAATCATAACGATGAACAGACTAATGATAATCCAATGTTAATGACGCCGCCAAATCAGCAAAAAAAAAAAAAAAAAATCTTCACCAAGTGTTTCATACGTAAATGATTTAGAGGCTATTTTAAGTAATATTGAAACCCAGAACAGTTCACCAGGTATTATACCCACAGAGCCGGAAAAAAGAATCATGGCTCCTACCGAAATACTTACAAGAAAAAGAAAAAGAAATCGTGATTTATGGAAAGATCGCAAAAACAAAGCACTAAAAAATTCTGGTCAAAGCTATGAAAGTGTCAGAACTAACAAAAAGAACCCAGAAAAATCTATTGGACCACCTTGTAACTGCAAATTGAAATGTTATGAAAAGATAAATGAAGATATGAGGAAGAACATCTTTAAGAAATTTTGGGATATCGGCGACCATGAAAGACAATGGGATTTCATTAATTGTTACGTACAGACGGAACACGTTAAAAAAATTAAAGAAGAACGTAAACATAATCGTACTCGAACATTAATATACCAACTTCCTGATGATACTAATTTGAATATTAAAATTTGTAAAACCATGTTTTTAAATAGTTTGTCTGTTACGCAGCAAGTAGTTTATACAGCTATTAAGAAATTAGAGGGTAATAATAATATGAAAGATAATAGAGGAAATCATAAAAATAGGCCAAGGAAGATGTCAGAGGAGACTGAGAAAAGCATAACCGACCATATAAACTTCGAAAGAGTTGAAGCGCCCTACGTTCGGAAAGATAGCCAGAAAGAATACCTTTGTGAAACATTAAATATATCAAAAATGCATCGACTATACTTAGAATGGATGGACACAAACACGCAGTATAATATAACATGCAAAGCAACTAAACGCCAGTACGAAGTCATATTTAACACAAAATTTAATATTTCCTTCCATAAACCTAAACTAAAATAGTACATTACTGTCGAGGCCAGCAACTCAAGCAATGATGGATGATCGTGAAAATGTGAGCCGAGGCGAAGCCGAGGCACACATACGTGAGTCCACCAATGCCTGGTTGCGGCCAAGTTTTTTATAGTACTTTTTTCAAATAATGCGCGGAAATTCAAACAAAGTAAATTAATTATAAATTCCAGAATCAATGAAGGACAACGATAATTTTTAACGCGCCAATATTCTATTTGCAAGCGAAACGAAAACTTAAATAAAATCTTTGATAAGATACCTCCTTGGTTGTCATATGTTGAAGTAAAAAATAAAAGTATAAAAACTAAAACCCAAGTACGGCAAAAAAGTCAACTAAAAAGGTATAAACAAGTCATCTCAGACAGACAAATTAAAAATCCGGAGTCACACGTCTTAGGGGATAAATCGAATAGATTACGTGTGACTCAAATCGAATAGATTACGTGTGACACACTAACTTCACTTGTATAGTACTTACGTCTTGGAATATTGCAATCAATATTTCACCCACTTCCACTGAAGCTATCGGGCTGAAATTTGGCATACGTATTTGGTTCTCGTGACAATGCATGATAAAAGTAAAAAAAAAAACAAAAATTAAAAGCTTTTTTATGTACTGTGAAATTGAATTTTTTGCAACTAATTTTTTACAAATACTAACTAATTATGTTTGTTACCGACTACACTACTTCGTCAGTTATGAACCGATTTGGAAAATTCTTTTTTTTTTTTAAAGGATATACTTCCCAGGTGGTCCCATTGTCATCAAGTAAGGATCTGATCATGGGATCCTGGAAATTCCATCGTGGTTTTTTTATTTTTATATTCACGTTTTATTATAGTCACGTTATTGTAAGAAAGGTTATTACAAGTCTGTTTTTTCCTCGCAAGTGTGTTGAAAAACGTCGTATGAAACGCGTGTGCATTGATCATTACACTTTCGGCTACCTTATCGCGCTCGACTGCGGCTCGCGCGAACAATACCGTCTCGGGTGTAATGACCAGCACCGCACACTTGTATCATAATGTACCTACTATTATCTATACCCTAAGTCATCAATTCAGATAATTTATGTAAACAAAGGTGATAACAGATCAAAAAAATATCGTCTTAATGGTAATTCACATAAAATGGCGGAAAACAAGGTTAGATTTGCTTTTAAGTACTGATTTAAAAAATAATAATTAAAAAATTATCATACCGTGTTAATTTTTATAAGTTTTCGGTTTTAAACAAAGTTATTAAAAAAAGAAAATTTTGTGGTATAAAATATTTTATGATACTGGTAACACTACAGGAGCTCCCAAGTCCCAACATTCTCAAATTTCGTTTGACATAATTACAAAGTTATGAGATTTCTTTAGAAATAAGCATTGCCTTTGTAACGTATTTTTCTGTTCCTTTCTTCTTGTCTGTTTGTATGTGTGTGCATAAATGGTTAAATAAATAAATAACATAAATAAAGTCGCGTCTTTTCACAACATTCGTTTTCTTTTCCCGGATAATACTATTCGCTGCGTCTTTGTTAATTGCGCTTTATTATCATCGTGTTAAGTGTTTCATCTTGTTGACAGTGACATTTCTTTGTTTACTTACTTAAATTATCTGAATTGATGACTTAGGGTCAAGGGTATACACGCGATGATATGAATCCTCTATAGTTTCTGAAATAGCTATTGCCAACATTAACCGACCATAAGTCCGTACCTCGGGTCCGTACCCGCCACCGCCAAACGTGACGTATCGTATTTTGGAAAATGTGTCAGATGTGTCCACAGAACACATATACTCCTAACCATAGAGGAAAGTAATATACGGGCTCCTAACGGATGTGTCGGCGTGGGGGTCTGCACCCGCTGTCCGCAAGGAATCGAAGGAGCAAACGAGTTGCATTATGAAACTTTCCTACTGAGGAAATGTTTTTTTAATTTTTTTTATAATAAATGATTATGACTATTACGTGAAAAAATTAAAAATAATGAAAGTGTACTATATTTTTTTATAAATACTATCCTTCTAATTTTTTTTGTACTATCTTTTTCAACACACCTAAATCCAACGCAGCAGACCCAGGAAATGAGTGAAATGCATTTCCTGGAACTTGCCTGGTTTTTTAAAAGTTCGTAATAGGCCTGTGCACTGACATGGCACTGACCCACAGAAACAAAATTGAATCTAGAGTGCGTTTCATCAAATAGTTCCTATGGCATAATGTTGGCTCCACTGTTATAGGACGAACACTCAGAACAATAAAGTTATTGTTCTGAGGACGAACACGAATATTTAACAGTAGAGCCAACGTTACAGCAAAGGAACTATGATGAAATGCCTCCCCTGAGTGAAATGCTCTCTACGTCTCTACAATGTCAATCAACTTGTCAACGTCAAGTAGGCCAAGTAGCTTGTTTTTGTTTTTGCTTACTTTTTTTCATAGCTTAGCTTGTACTGTACTGTACTTGTTGTTGTACACTTCTTGTACCTAACAAGTCTGTGTTTATGTGATGCTTTTTGAGTTAAAAGATGGAAAAACTAGCAATTTGTAGGATATGTTTAGCAGGAAATGTTCGCATGCATGTAGTGGTCAACAGCAACTTGCATAAACTATTTAAGAGGCTGACTGATATTCCAGTAAGTTGATATTTTTAATAAGAATTAATTTAGCTTTTTTATAGAAATGGAAATCATTACAATAAATTAGTGACGGATAAAAGCGTGGGGAAACCTGGACTTCAAATATATTATATTTTAATAAGTCGCAAATCTGCTTTGAGCAAGAGTGGTAATCAATACTCATGCCTTGTCTGTAAGATGCGCACAGAGAGCATTATGGATGTATAGAAATTTGTAAAGATGTAAAGAAAAAAATAGGGTCAGTCGGTCGACTTAGGGGTAGTGTAAGACAAATTTTGTTGCAGTTTGTAACTGAAGACAGTAGACCGAATCTTGCTTGTTTCTTCTGCTGCGCTAAACTAAAGCAATGTTACCGATTCTTGAGACAATGTCGGCAAGCCGAAGAGCTGTTCGCTCAGATGATGAATAAGGATTATGAGGTGAGGTATTCTTCAACAGCCATTAATATAATGTTGATGTGATCCCTCTGAAGCACATACCTTCTGTGACTAGATTTCACGCCAACCATAACGTTGAATTAAGTATGTAAGTACACTTTAGTTTAATGTAATTTTTACATTAATTGACTAAAGTGTACTATATATATACTCTCACTAATTGTCCCACTCTTTTCAGTGAATTGTATAATAAGGGTTCCTTGTTGACTACGGAACCCGAAAAAGGTTTGTGCTCGTGGGACTATCTATGATCATCACCTAATTTCCTAATACTATATTCATCTTTTTACAGCCCAGTTCTTTAATAAACCATAACCACTTACAGTTTTTCAATGGGTTTATTAAATCTCCAATAGAGCACATAAGTATACTTGACAAATGTCAAACAGAAATCATTGCTATCAAAGAAGAATTACCAGCTCTGTGTGAGGCACTAGATGTTATTGAGCCAAAGGAGGAACATCAAATTGACGGTAGGTTTTAAAAACAAAAACAACCATTCAATAACAATAATTAATTTATTTTATATTGATCAAAAATGTTTTCAACTACTTCTACCTAAGTTTTGGTAGTATTATGTTCAATAAAACGAAGATTTCCAAGTACCTACATTAAAGATACACAATAGAAGGTCTATTCTTGTATTAAGAATGTGAATGTTTTCACATAAAAGGCGCAATCTGTCAGACTTGTTAAAAATGTTGGTAAATTGATTGTACTTTTGTCAGATTGCGAATGCATTCTTAAACATTAATACGGGAATTGTCCCTCTGGCAGTGTTAAGTGTATTCTATGTATCTCTTTTATTAAAAAAATGGTGTTGTACCTTCGAAATCCTGCAGTCACATGACAGACCATGCACTCCTATGACCTCAATGATGTACATCAACTTAGTAACAACATTATATTATGAAATTAAAGTTGCTTTCCGTGTCTGTCTGTCTGTCACTGTATGACTGTTTTGTTCTTCTAATTACGCAACAGATTTTAATGCAGTTTTCACGATCATTTAGAGAATTTATTCTAAAACTTCTTTTTTAAACTTATATGTTACTAGCTGCCCGCCCCGGCTTTGCACGGGTAGCAGTACTTATCTACGGCGTACCTACCTACCTACCTAACTACCCCACCCTAACTACCTGCCTACCCTACCTACAACATACATACCTACATACCTACCTAACTACCCTGCCCTACCTACCTACCTACCCTACCAACCTTCCTACCCTACCAACCTTCCTACCCTACCTACCTACCTACCTACCTACCCTACACTACCCTACCAACCTACCCTACTCTACCTACCTTCCCTACCCTACCTACCTACCCTACCCTACCTACCTACCCTACCCTACCCTACCCTACCTACCTACCCTACCCTACCCTACCTACGTACCTACCTACCCTACACTACCCTACCAACCTTCCTACCCTACCTACCTACCTACCCTACCCTACTCTACCTACCTTCCCTACCCTACCCTACCTACCCTACCCTACCTACCCTACCCTACCTACCTACCTACCCTACCCTACCTACCTACCCTATCTTACCTACCTACCTACCCTACTACTTACATACCTACTATTTAAACTATTATTTATCGTTAATTTGTTTGTTCAAACCGTCATAACTTCAGAACGAAAAGTCCGATCTGACTAATTTAAAGTGGAATTTACACGTTCATAATGAAACTTAATTTTCAAACCATTTAAATGGATAAGGATTAATATTATGATAACATTATCACCACTATTCGATTCCATCCGTATTTGAACTTAATAATTTATACAAAAACTGTTATTGTGGCTACTAAATAAATTCATAATTTACTTATTTTTGGACCAACAAAGATTATGTAAGCAAACCATTAGTCAGGAATGTGAAAGTTGTTATATTTTGAGTTTTTCTGTGTGTAATCGCCGGTCAGTGAATAATATTCATTTTTAAGTAGTTATACCATCATTTTACATAAGATTTGCGATATAAAACATCTTACAAAGTTATTTTTAGACCAAGAAAACTTACGTAAAATGCCGTGAGTACTATACTTGAAGTTCGTAATTTTTTGTGATTTTTATTTTCTGTTTTCTGTTGAAAACGCTGTTATTAGATAACTTATCTATTCATACTGTAACCTGCAAAATATCGCGTAAATTGATACAGTAGTTTTATTAGAAATCGACATAACACAAGACCTCATAACATCCTTTGTTTATAAATATACCTTTCGTTATACGAGTATTGTTTACACTTTAAAGTATAGTCTGTTTATTTAACAAGCTAAACCACTTAACGTTATGGGCCTTGAGTCGAAAGAAACAGAATATAAGATAAGCCGGTAATAAATCAGATAAGGGTCACGTGACTACTCGGGATTTGAAGGATTGTTTACGTTATCGCGCGCGGGATGAAACAGGTTAATTATAATAGTTAGGCATATACCATCGCGGACTTTTTTGTGAGCAATCATGAGTAATATATTAATATAAAGAACACTATTTTAAATATCATCAATACTTTTCGCAGCGCACGCGATGTAAATAATATTTTAGGTATTTTTTTTACACCTTGGATTACATAATTGGAGTTTTAATAAGGATCCCTAATTATTTTGAAAATATAGCCTATGTCACCCGGGGATAGTGTAGCTTCCCAACAGTGAAAAAATTTTTCAAATCGGTTCAGTAGTTTCGGAGCCTATTCGATGCAAACAAATAAACAATCAAATCTTTCCTCTTTATAATATTAGTCTAGATAAAGAAATCACAATGTTTTAAAGAGTCTTAAAAACCGTGCAAAGTAGGGGCTGCAGTGTGTTATATATACTTACTTGGCGTCCATATTGCAAACTGGCGGTCGTTGTGAGTCTCTCAAACTCTTTGTGGGGTACCCTCACTTGTAATAATAATCAACTGTCAGTCCACCGTCAAGTGTCAACTATCTGTCAAACACCACAAGTTGATAATTTTGCTTTTGTTTACTTACAGAGGAGTTAGAACCGGAAAGTTTTGATAATAGCTCTCAAGATGTAGCAGATATACCACCATACCATTCTGAATCAGATTTAGAAGATGATGTACCTTTAATGAAGTTTAAAATTGAAGTGGAAGAAGAACAAGAAGTATCTAAGGAGAAACGAAGAGCGAGGGAGACGAAAAGTAAGTATTAGTTAGTTCATCTATAGGTAAGCAATCAGGGCCCGGACAGGAAGTGGTTAGCGTTACCTTAAGAGTGTACCCGCTTACATGTGCAATGCGAGTGTCAAAATGTGTTTTCTAAAAAAAAAGTCTCCCACACCCATCGAGTAGGGTATCAAAATGAAGGGTTTTCTTGCGCGAGTGTCACTGGTTATAATAAAATTATAAAAAAGCAAATTTTGTGCCCAAAATGTTATGTATGTGTAATGTATGTTATAATAAAAGATTTTAAAATTTAAAAAAGATAAAAAGCTTTTATCATACATTGTCACGAGAACCAAACACGTATGCCAAATTTCACCCCGATAGCTTCAGTGGAAGTGGTTGAAATATTGATTGCAATATTCCAGGACATTACAAGCGAAGTTAAATAATAGTTATTTATGCAACTGTTGTATAATACCTAATTATATACAGTTGCATACAAGACTTTTTATCACCTTGTCGGCGTCATTAATATGTATACTCATGCCAAATTACAACTTTCTAGTACTAACAGTCTCTGCGCTAAGCCGGGGACAGACAGACAGACAGACTGACATGGCGAAAATATAAGGAATTTCAGCAAAATTTCAGCTTTCTAGGTCCAAGGGTTTGGGCTGGGAGTTGATTAGTCAGTCAGTCAGGACTTTTCTTTTTATTAATAGGTATAGATATTATAGATAGTAGGATAGGATACTTTTCCGGGATAAAAAGTACCCAGTGTGGTGCCCAGGATATTAAAGAATAATTATACCAAGTTTCATCGCAATCGAACCGGTAGTTTTTGCGTGATGCCTGAACAAACAGACAGACAGACAGACAGACAGACAAAAAAATTTTTAATCAAATTTTTGGGTTCGGTGTCGGTCTAGTAACGCCCCCTGCCATTTATTTTTTTGATATTTTCAATGTACAGAATTTTCACTTCTACAGATTTATTATAAGTATAGATATCGTACGGTGATACGAAAACCTTCGTGTGCAATTCCGAATCGCACTTTGCCGGTTTTTTTAAATTCACTTTTTGCGCAGTCGAGTTAATTTTTATTCGTGTTTATGTAAATCTTCTTCGAACATGGTACTTACTTACCAGCTTTATAATCACAGGGGCGACCGTTGCGAAGAAACTAGACACACACAGAACAAAACAAGAAGATGCAATAACAGCCGAGCAAACGAATGGAGACAAATCAGACTCGAAAGTTATCCGGACAGCTCAAAAACGTACGTCCAGACCTGGCGCTTGTTTCAAAGAGCCATACAAATGTGAACAGCGCACACAAATCGGTGAAAAACCTTACAAGTGTAATATATGTGAGCGCTCTTTTAATTATAATAGTCATTTAACGCAACATAAGGTAATACACACTGGTGAAAAACCTTACAAGTGTGATGTATGTCAACGTAGTTTTAGTCGTAACAGTAATCTTACAAACCATATTCGTATACACACTGGTGAAAAACCTTTTAAATGTCATGTATGTCAACGTCATTTTAGTGAAAAGAATAATTTAAGAAAACATATTCGGCTACACACTCGTGAAAAACCTTACAAGTGTGATGTATGTCAACGTAGTTTTCGTTTTAAGAGTAATTTAAAAGAACATCGCCGTGTGTGTACTGGTGAAAAACTTTATAACTGTGATGTTTGTCAAGATAGTTTTAATTTAAGGAGTAATTTAATAGACCATATTCGTAAACACACTGGTGAAAAACTTTATAAGTGTGATGTATGTCAAGATAGTTTTCATTTCAGGAGTAATTTAACAGACCATATTCGTAAACACACTGGTGAAAAACCTTATAAGTGTGATATTTGTGAGCGTAGTTTTAGACTTAAGGGTCATTTTACAGAACATATTCGTATACACACTGATGAAAAACCTTATAAGTGTGATATTTGTGAGCGTAGTTTTAGACGAAAGGGTACTTTAGAAAATCATTTTCGGACACACTCTGGTGAAAAACCGTATAAATGTGATGTATGTCAGCGTAGTTTTAGACAAAAGGGTCGTTTAACACAACATATTCGTATACACACTGGTGAAAAACCTTACAAGTGTGATGTATGTCAGCGTAGTTTTAGTCGTAACAGTACTCTTACTAACCATATTCGTATACACACTGGTGAAAAACCTTTTAAATGTCATGTATGTCAACGTCATTTCACTGAAAAGAATAATTTAAGAAAACATATTCGGCTACACACTCGTGAAAAACCTTACAAGTGTGATGTATGTCAACGTAGTTTTAATCGTAACAGTACTCTTACTAACCATATTCGTATACACACTGGTGAAAAACCTTTTAAATGTAATGTATGTCAACGTCATTTTACTGAAAAGAATAATTTAAGAAAACATATTCGGCTACACACTCTTGAAAAACCTTACAAGTGTGATGTATGTCAACGTAGTTTTCGTTTTAAGAGTAATTTAAAAGAACATCGCCGTGTGTGTACTGGTGAAAAACTTTATAACTGTGATGTTTGTCAAGATAGTTTTCATTTAAGGAGTAATTTAATAGACCATATTCGTATACACACTGGTGAAAAACCTTATAAGTGTGATATTTGTGAGCGTAGTTTTAGACTTAAGGGTCATTTTACAGAACATATTCGTATACACACTGGTGAAAAACCTTATAAGTGTGATATTTGTGAGCTTAGTTTTAGACGAAAGGGTACTTTAGAAAATCATTTTCGGACACACTCTGGTGAAAAACCGTATAAATGTGATGTATGTCAGCGTAGTTTTAGACAAAAGGGTCGTTTAACACAACATATTCGTATACACACTGGTGAAAAAAGTTTATAAGTTTGTTATAATAATATGTCAGCGTAGTTTTAGTGTTAAACAGTTCTATTTGCAAGCGATATCGAAATTTAAATAAAATCTTTGATAAGTTTTATCCTTGGTTGTAATGAAATGAAATGAAATTGTTTATTCTGAAAATAGGATATCGGAATCACTTTTACCTCCACGTCATATTAAAAAAATATTAGAGCTAAGCTAGATGAGGTCGGCGTTTCCTCTGACTCATCTGACTACTCTGAGAAGAAAGGCCGAAACAAACTCAGAGGTCACAGTCTCTTTTAAAGTCCAGACATAATTTTGGTCAGGCCATATAGATTAGTGACTGAAATGGTCGTTTGAGGAAAGAAGGAGCTCAGCCATGTCATGTGTTGAAGTAAACAGTTTGTTCCATTTTTAAATAAAACAACAGATATGAGTTTTCATAGTAATTTATTTGGCCGCTACACAGGACAGATATGGATTTTGATAGTAACATTGCCGGCCGCAACGTCTTTTGTTTTTTATCAGTACAGCAATTTAGATTTATCTCGAAGAAGGTTGTCAAAATAATGCTCGAATTTCCAAGCATGTTTGAGAAAACTATATTTTCTATAAAAAAAATATTTTTCTCAAACATGCTTGGACATTGACTTGACTTTCTATTGTATTAAACTTTTAAATTGTCAAACAAATTATAATAAGTATTATAATTTGACAATAGAAAGTCAAGTGGTTTAGTAAATATTATGTTTTTACCCGTCTACGGCGAAGCAAAAAGACAATAACGTAATTATTTTTGCGTTTTGTAACGTTCAACTGACCATTGTTGCCATGTACTGATTATCCGGAGCTTCTTTTAAAAACTTTTCAACGTAGGTTGGTGTTACTTTAGATTTCGTATTGATAATATTATTTTGAATATGTATTAGTCTATGAAAATAACCACACAGCGAAACCAGGAACAAATATTTATGGAAAATGGCGCGACGGTTTTGTTTTTCCGCAGTTGTAAATAAAGGCACTGGCAAACCCGCTAAACAGCCTACACCTATTAAAAAATTAATAAAAACAAAATTATATTTTGAAAGACAGAAAAATGCGTGTATTGGAATTTCAGCAGAAAAATACACCTTATATTACTATAAGTACAGTAATCAAATTGTAAATGGTTAAATAATAGTACATTATGATACAAGTGTGCGGTGTTGGTCATTACACACGAGACGGTATTGTCCGCGCGAGCCGCAGGCGAGCGCGATAAGGTAGTCGAGAGTGTAATGATCAACGCACTCGCGTTTCATACGACGTTTTTCAACACACTTGCGAGGAAATAAACAGACTTGTAAGAATGTATGCTACAATAAGGTAATTATAAAGTTCAACTGACCATTGTTGCCATGTACTGATTATCCGGAGCTTCTTTTAAAAACTTTTCAACGTAGGTTGGTGTTACTTTAGATTTCGTATTGATAATATTATTTTAAATATGTATTAGTCTATGAAAATAACCACACAGCGAAACCGGGAACAAATATGTATAGAAAATGGCGCGACGGTTTTGTTTTTCCGCAGTTGTAAATAAAGGCACTGGCAACTGGCAAACCCGCTAAACAGCCTACACCTATTAAAAAATGTATAAAAACAAAATAATATTTTGAAAGACGAAGAGATGAAGAAAGATTTTCAGCAGAAAAATACACCTTATGTTACTATAAGTATAGTAATCAAATTGTAAATGGTTAAATAAAATATAATAAATAATGGCAACATTCCGTTCAGTCGGCATGGACATGGCATAGAGTCGCGCGCCGCCACCGAAAAACTATACGACCGCATTCCGAGATATGCCCTAATCGCCCACACTTCTCACATCAATATTTTGCGTTCCAATTTAGTTATGATATGATTATGAAAGCTGAGGGCTGTCATCAATTTGGAACGCTAGTGAATGTGCTAATGCTGGGGCCACACTGTCGCGATAAAGCGAACTTAACTCCACGGGCTCTCTTTTATTCAGCGAGACGTCGAGCTGTGTGCGAGAGAGAGCGCGCGCAGTATAGTTTGTCTTATCGCGACAATGTGGCCCCAGCATATCAGTGCTCGCCCAACGTCAAAACTTAAAACGTTACTTATTTCTTTGTGTATAGTATTTCTTTAATTTCTTCGTGTATGTTATTTCTTTTTTGGTTAGGTGGCGACGGTAGCCAGAATCACAATTTCGAAAAAATGCCTATAACAACACAGCCAAATAACGGTTCACGGAACAAACATAAGTTATCCCGCTCAAGCTTATTCGGAACGGGTGTAAGCACGCTCAAATCGATTCGATTTCATTACATTTACATCGTAATTCGGAACGTAGTCTATGACTAACGTTTTGACACCGGAAAAAAAAAAGTACTCTGTGATCAGAGGAGTATATGTGTTCTGTGGTGATCAGTAAATGTAATGAGTGCTAAGATGGAATTTTGTTTACACTGTTATTTTTGGTCATAACTGTGCTTTTTAACATGGAATAGATACATCAAAGCGAGCTGAGCTTGTATTTATTTGCAAGTTCATTGAAGTACCTATGCCAAAAAAACGTTTTCCGAATATGACTTGGCATTTTTATTGTTTTTCCACTGTATAAAAGTTTCGTAGGCCGCTACGTATTTCTCCTTAGATTTTGGTGGCAACAGGCTATCACTCGCGTTTCGTGCCTCGATGAGTATTTCCGGCGGAGTCAAACCTACGTATTGCCCGTGAAGTCGACATTTTTGTTAATTAATCACAACGAAAATGATAGCAAGTAAGTATTGGAAAATGACGAGCTGGTTTGTATTTTCGCGCGCCGCGCCAGCGATTCGCGCGCAGGTTTAAATAAATGCGCTGGAAAAACTGCTAGACAGCCTATTAAATAAACACAAAATAATAGGTATTTTTGTTCTGAATACGTACCTATTAAAAACATTATAAGGTTAATATGTAAGTATCGAAAAATATGAAATAATATATGATGAAATATGTTCATCATATTTTATGTAATAAATATTATGCATAATATAAAGGCATGAAAGTCTCTTTGATGAGATTAAAAAAGCGCACATCCTCTGCTCGGGTGACATAGTGGTTTGCGTATAGTATTATGTTTTACAAAAATAAAAAGCTTCACCAAATTCAATTTCTACAATATAAATTCCATGCCGCCATGATAGTACTTACTAACTCCATACTGCCATGTCATAGGACTGGTATAGGTACTAGGTACTCCGACTAGTAAATAGTTATCTGTGGCATTACAGCACTAGTTCGTTATGGTAAAGTAAAAAGCACGCGTTTTTAATACACTGCATTATGAATCTAAAAGCGGTTCAATAAGAGCCACTTTACGAGCAAGTGTGTTGAAAAATATAATAAATAATGGCAACATTCCGTTCAGTCGGCATGGACATGGCATGGAGTCGCGCGCCGCCTCCGAAAAACTATACGACCGCATTCCGAGATATGCCCTAATCGCCCACACTTCTCACATCAATATTTTGCTTTCCAATTTAGTTATGATATGATTATGAAAGCTAAGGGCTGTCATCAATTTGGAACGCTAGTGAATGTGCTAATGCTGGGGCCACATTGTCGCGATAAAGCGAACTTAACTCCACGGGCTCTCTTTTATTCAGCGAGACGTCGAGCTGTGTGCGAGAGAGAACGCGCGCAGTATAGTTTGTCTTATCGTGACAATGTGGCCCCAGCATATCAGTGCTCGCCCAACGTCAAAACTTAAAACATTACTTATTTCTTTGTGTATAGCCACAAATTTCTTCCTCTTTTTACCCGACTACGGCGAAGCAAAAAGGAGGGTTATGATTTTGACCGGTATGTATGTATGTATGTATGTTCATTTGTTCCCTCATAACTTCTAAACTACTCATCATAATTTGACTAATGGGGTATCGATGGAAGCGTCTCGGTCGTCCGATGGTTATAGGCTATGTGACGTCACATTAAATTGAATATGGCTCCCTCTAGAGGACAAAAAGTCATGAACTAAAAAAAAAAGATTTTTTAATGTGGTCGTGTTGGGTATCAAATGAAAGGGCTTAATTAGCACATTCCAAATATATATATATTATAACCCTAAAATAATTTAAATGACAATAAAAGTACCTAATAAAAACTAAAACTCAACTACGGCAAAATAAATGGGGTACCGTTGGAAGCGCTTCGGTAGTCCGATGGTTATAGGCTATGTGACGTCACATTAAATTGAATATGGCGCCCTCTAAAGGACAAAAGTCATGAACTAAAAAAAAAGTTTTTTTAATGGTGTCATGTTGGATGTCAAATGAAAGGTCTTAATTACTTAGCACATTTCAAAAATATATATATTATAACCCCAAAATAAATTAAATAAAAATAAAAGTAATAAAAACTAAAACCCAACTACGGCAAAAGTCAACTAAAAAGGTATAAACAAGTCATCACAGACAAATTAAAAATCCGGAGTCACACGTAATCTATTCGATTATTCCCTAAACACGTGTGACTCCGGATTTTTAATTTGTCTGTGATGACTTGTTTATACCTTTTTAGTTGACTTTTGCCGTAGTTGGGTTTTAGTTTTTATTACTTTTATTTTTATTTGGTTAGGTGGCGACGGTAGCCAGAATCACAATTTCGAAAAAATGCCTATAACAACACAGCCAAATAACGGTTCACGGAACAAACATAAGTTATCCCGCTCAAGCTTATTCGGAACGGGTGTAAGCACGCTCAAATCGATTGGATTTCATTACATTTACTAATTCGGAACGCAGTCTACGACTAACGTTTTGACACCGGAAAAAAAAAAAGTACTCTGTGTAAATGTAATGAGTGCTAAGATGGAATTTTGTTTACAATGTTATTTTTGGTCATAACAGTGCTTTTTAACATGGAATAGATACACCAAAGCGAGCTGGGCTTGTATTTATTTGCAAGTTCATTGAAGTATGCCAAAAAAACGTTTTCCGAAAATGACTTGGCATTTTTGTTGTTTGTCCACTGTATAAAAGTTTCGTAGGCCGCTACGTATTTCTCCTTAGATTTTGGTGGCAACAGGCTATCACTCGCGTTTCGTGCCTCGATGAGTATTTCCGGCGGAGTCAAACCTACGTATTGCTCTTCTTCCCGTGAAGTCGCCATTTTTGTTATTAATCACAACGAAAATGATAGCAAGTAAGTATTGGAAAATGACGAGCTGGTTTGTATTTTCGCGCGCCGCGCCAGCGATTCGCGCGCAGGTTTAAATAAATGCGCTGGAAAAACTGCTAGACAGCCTATTAAATAAACACAAAATAATAGGTATTTTTGTTCTGAATACGTACCTATTAAAAACATTATAAGGTTAATATGTAAGTATCGAAAAATATGAAATAATATATGATGAAATATGTTCATCATATTTTATGTAATAAATATTATGCATAATATAAAGGCATGAAAGTCTCTTTGATGAGATTAAAAAAGCGCACATCCTCTGCTCGGGTGACATAGTGGTTTGCGTATAGTATTATGTTTTACAAAAATAAAAAGCTTCACCAAATTCAATTTCTACAATATAAATTCCATGCCGCCATGATAGTACTTACTAACTCCATACTGCCATGTCATAGGACTGGTATAGGTACTAGGTACTCCGACTAGTAAATAGTTATCTGTGGCATTACAGCACTAGTTCGTTATGGTAAAGTAAAAAGCACGCGTTTTTAATACACTGCATTATGAATCTAAAAGCGGTTCAATAAGAGCCACTTTATGAGCAAGTGTGTTGAAAACTATTTTAAAGTACAATTATTGGTTGAATTGCATAATTTTTCGTATTTTTTTTCGACTATCAAAAAAAAAAGAAATTGTTTTATAATGCTGACGGTTAGCGATATTATTGCCTTTCGAATAAGCCTATTTTTATCTCAGTATGATTAAAACTTTAAGAGATATTATTTATTTTGTACTCGCATAGAGAATATTTCAACAAAAAAACTTGCGCTGGTACATAGCGAGGAAGTGTATTTGACCCAAGATTAGAGTGTAAATGTACCTACTTTAATATAGTTTATAGGTATTTAAGTATTTAGAATATCGCTAGTCCATGTCCGGACACACTGTATATTATAACCCCAAAATAATTTAAATAGAAATAAAATTATAAAAACTAATAACCATCAAAAAATCTGGAGTCACACGTAATCTATTCGATTTATCGCCTAACACGTATGACTCCGGATTTTTTATTTGTCTGTCTGAGATGACTTGTGTGATTCGGCGCGAAGAATATCGCATCGTGTCACTGACTCTGGCAGGGCCACCACCAGGGATTTTAATTTTGAAAACACAAAAAATTAGTCGCTAATTAGTCGAAATTTGTCGCCAAATGATCTCTAATGGAGAAAACAAATCTTCGCTAGGTGCCCTAGTTTTTGAGATATAATTAATGTGGCCCTGCTGGGGAGACACTCCAGATCGGCCACCTATAAACCCTTATATCTTTTGAACCAGTGACCGACAAATTCTGATATTTGGCGACAAATTTCGACTAATTAGCGACAATTTTTTTGTGTTTTCAAAATTAAAATCCCTGATGGTGGCCCTGCCAGAGTCAGTGACACTATCGCATCGAGTGGAATGACATTTGTATCTAGGTACGGGCGTTATTTCACGTCACTAGTTACAATAACTGGCTACAGGGCATGTAGCGGAATAGCTAGTTTCGAGTCACACATAAACAGGTGATTTTTGTAACTAGTTACATTACAATGCAGTGATCAGTATGAAGGGAAGTTTATTTGTGTTGGTATTACGTTAATGATGTAACTGCATACGTTGCTACAAAAACTTATTCTTTAAAAAAAACTTAAAGCTAACGTATTACATTATGTAACCATCGATATTTTCGTTTCGCAAATAACTGTAATACTTCGATAAAATCACCATGTTGAATCACCGAATAGAATTTGAAAAATAACTAGTTACTAAAATCAATAGTTTTCAAAACAGGTGACGCGTTCGAAGTCACTAGTTACGTTACGTTTCGCGAAAATCACGTAACGACTCATACCTATTTGTATCACAATGTACTGATAAGAATGTATATATTACTATGTATACTGTGTTTGTGTACTTGTATATAAGAAAAATAATAAACAAAGTTCTTGACATAGGTATCTTTTTAATTTTTATCAGATCCATATAATCCACACAGACATAACATTACGCCTATATTCCCAGAAGGGGGTAGGCAGAGGTGTATTACACCCACATGAATATATTTTTACATTTATGGTCTCAAACTAGGTACACAGAGAAATACAAGAAAATCAAAATAGAAAGGTAAAGAGTACAATATAATGTTCATACATTCACATTTATAAATCATGATAGAAATGATAAAGTAGTATGAAAAAAAGCTACACAAAATAAAAACAAGTTAAATTTAAATAACCCCCGACACAAACAAAGACAATTACAGGTGATGCTGCAGTATCGGTTCAAGGTTACTATGTTCTTCTAATATCATTGAAGTAACAGAATACTAAATTTATCTAATTATCAACTAGAAAAGAGCTGATAATCTTCCAACGGCAGAACCGATTTTCTTGAATTGTAGCTAAGAACATTCTCGATCAAGACACCCAATCAAAATCGGTTCAGCCGTTTGAGAGCTACGAGGGAACAGACAGATACACACGTTAAACTTATAACACCCCTCTTTCCGTCGGGGGTTAATGAAAAGTACAATATAATGCTCATTTATTACGCAGAACTGCAAGAGGCTATCACACACATGAAAAAAAGGCTATAAAAAATATAAAGTACAAAGGTATTTATTACACATTCAAATCTTGATAAAAATGCCAGCAACACTGCGATAGGATAATGTGCTACCATGATACAGTATGCAACTTGAAACAAAAAAGAGCCTCTGACAAGCCGCAGTTAGCTGCAGTTATTATTTATGTTTTGGTGACCCCCAGCCTAGCACAGATCACACAAACACGGCGCTTAGACAGAACAGACTGGATGACCGAGAAAACGATGACTACTAATAATTGTGCGTCTGTGTCTGTCGGCTAGACTTTGTGGCAAAGGTATACTCAATAAACGGATAACACAAAAGTCAGTCAGTATGTATATCCATCAAGTTATACTACTATATTCTATATATAAATCAAAACTAAATAAGCTGCTAATGTCGTCAGTATGTTTGTCACGCTGGAAATGAAAGAGACTAAAATGGAAAAGGCTACCTTCTATGGTATTCCTCGAAACAGGTTTGCACGCAGGGGTAACCTCACAAATGGCGTACGTACGACGGCGTTGATGTAGGGCGCACCAAGTACATCGCTGACGCTTACGCTTGTGGTCAAGTGTGAGTTGATCTGTCTGTCTAGGGAGATGCATCTGAGGCAATGAATGGCCCAAACTGCTTGACCCGGGTTGTGTGGATTTGACTTAAGGGACATGTTGGTGATGGAGACAAAGAATTTGATCGACTAGCTCCAATCGAAACACCATGTGCTCTTTCGGAGTAGACGTCGAACTCTGCAGAAGGATACGGGCATTCAAAATTGAGCAGCCGTTTGAAGAACTTGACATTCCATTTAGTGCCTCTTTTTCTTTCCAGCAGGTATGGTTCCAGCATTTGATCTTTACACTCACCGCCTCCCAAACCCATATTATAATATAAAACTACTTGTGGTTTGTATAGAGGTGGACGTTGTGGTTTCGCCACCGTCTGGCCTATGAAAAGCTGTGGTAGGGGGCTATTGAAACAGTTATCCATAAACAGAGTATAAACTTTGTTGAGAAGAGGACGAACGAGTTTGAGGACGGTGGATGTGCTTTTCAGCAAATTGTGTGGGAGACTAGGATCATAGGAAGTGCCAGCACCGAGGTAGACAAAGAACCAAAGGTAGCCAGTGGAGGACTCACAGAGCTCGAAACTCTTGATTCCATACTGGGCTACCTTGGTCTTAATGTACTGGCGGAAGGATAGGTTTCATTTCCACAAAGTCAAGGATTCGTCATTATACAAATTTGTTGGGATGGGATGTAGTCTTACTGAAACGAGAATTTAAACGATATACGATCGGACGAAGTGAGTGTAAACGGTTAGTCGAGTCTGTCGGTCTGCTACTATTGTCAACCAAATGCAATGCGCGACAGAGATTGGTGTAGCGTGAACGGGAGAACATCTTTCTGAAGATGTTGGTCTGCAAAAGGGGATTTGTGGTAAAACAGGACGTTATAGGGCATCCGAATGATTCCGAGCATCATCCAGAAGGAAAATAGGACAAAAAGTTCATGAACATTCGTGTCATACCAATCGCGGGCGAACGCCGCGGACGAATCAGCTAGCCCTGCGGCATAGCGATTCGTCTCAATGACGATGTGCGCCATGGTGGAGTCGTCCCAGTACTGTCTAAGCGCCTCATACGCGTTTTCGGTTGCGACAACCGCCCCAGTTTACTGAGGAAGGCATGTCTCCCTCGCACTTTGACAGTCACCCGTAGGTGACCATTCAAAATGGTTAAGAAGTCCCTTCGACAGCAAACTCGGCCTCGACCTCGCCGTCATCCGCATCGAACCACTCTTCTTCATTATCTTCAGTCGCTCTCCTTTCTCTATTTAACAGGCTTACCCTTGCTCTCTCTCTCTCATTCACAATACTCATAATCTGTTTCTTTAGACTCTCTGGCACATCATCATCATTCACATGAACTTCCACAATTCTTTCTCCTTCCACCCACTGGGGGCCATCA
The DNA here is from genome assembly GCA_914767815.1 of Eupsilia transversa. Taxonomy (NCBI): domain Eukaryota; kingdom Metazoa; phylum Arthropoda; class Insecta; order Lepidoptera; family Noctuidae; genus Eupsilia; species Eupsilia transversa. Next base: position 6,783,269 of record OU611902.1, read on the forward strand.
CTAGGCTCCCGGTCGCTGCGTGCGGAGCGCCCACTACGTCCCGCCCGCCCCCCTCGCCCCCGCCGCCCCCCCCGGCCACCTCGGCCGCGCGCTCGACGCCTCTGCTGCTCCTGCTGCTTGTAGACCGCCGCGGCCTCATTCGCATCTTTAAGGTCCTGGAACAGCCTATCTGCGTTCAGAAGGATGTTGTAGTCCGCCTCCGTGATGAAGTCATCGAAACTAAGAAAAAAAAAAATGAACATAACATAGCATTACGCCTATATTCCGCGAAGGGTTGGGCAGAGGGGTACGAATAGAAAAAAATATATTATAACCTGTAATTCACGATGATGAGGTACATGACTAATGAATACAAGTTTTAACACTTACGGCAGATCAGGCGAGCCAGAGCGAGCAGCAACAGAGGTCGACGGGATAGATGGTCTCGATCTGTCAAATAAAAGGTTTTCATTTATTATCATTAATTAAAACAAAAAAAAAAACAACTATTTATTTCATTACTCACGCCATGGGCAGCGGGTTGCCTGCTTCGTCGTAGCAGGGGTCAGCCGCTAGCGATCCTGGCTGAAAAATAAGAGCTTAGATAAAATAACTTCAATAGAAAACATTCGTTTCTTGGCCAACGACACCCCTTCATGATTCACACTTGCGATGAACTATACTTATAATCTAAAGTCAAAACATAAACCACACCAAATGTCCGAGTAGCGGGTACATTATAGGCCGAGCTTGTTGCAAAAACTAAAATAAAATTGACTCCAAAAAAATATTCATAAAATCAAAAGCAATAGTCATTTATTCAAACTAGGCTGAGACTCAGCACTTTTTGAACTTCAAAATTACATAAGACAGTCCCCCAAAACGCCCACCCTTCACTACTTCCTAGTGCTTTAGCTGGAAACAAGAAGTGACGCATCAAACTCCCGAGCAGCACAGCTGTCTGTTTAGTTAGAACAATTGATTCTATACAATAGTACGCAAAATCATTTACCTTTCGCAACACAAAACATACATTTAATGATTAGCCATATGTATGTCAGCTAGCACAGGCCAATATACAAACAAAAAACATCGAGAACTAATACTCAAGCAGAAATAAAAAACTAAAGGTAAACCGAACTTAAAATCTAGATAAATGCCTCCAGGCATAAAGGGCGTGCCCGCCCACATATCGCAGTAAATGGAAGTCATAAATGATAAACTAGGACCATCGAAGTAAAATAAATAAAAAGTTAATTACAATATGATCAATTATTGTCGAGGTCGCTAGCTAACTACATATTGCAATACAACTCATAAAAAAACATTATAATGAGTAGATCATGTCAACAATAAATAAATAATAAAAATAAATTGACATACACAGGCAAATAAAATAAACAATTATATGTACTCATATAACTGTCAGTAGGTAAACTAATTCTGGAGAAAGAACATAAACATTGTCTTGAGTTAATCACAGCGACCAACTATTCTTATCATTTAAGTAGTTGTTGATAGAATAGTATGCCTTTGAACAAAGGTTGGATTTTAGTACAGCTTTAAACACATTAAATGGCAAATCTAGCAAAGAAGGGGGTAGCTTGTTATAAAAGGTTATACCAAGCCCAACAAAAGAGTTATGAACTTTATGAAGCCAGTGAAAGGGACTAGAGGGCATAATATTAGTAGGTACATATTTTACCGGGTAAGCAAGATTGTATGGTGTGAGTGTGAGTGGACAACAGGGTGGACACTCCCCCATCAACTCCAAATGGATATCGACATCCTCATCCTCCTCGTCGAAGAGCAGAGCATGGAAGTCCGTACAGGCGTCACCCAATATGTTCGATGTAGACATCTGGAGATAAATAATATACACTATATTATAAACTGGGTGTATTACAAACCTCTACCTGCCCTTCGGGTCATACAGGCGTTATAACATTATAAATGTTTACAACATAATTATTGTGTAAAATAATTTCATCACTTTACTATGCGAACAAACAAAGTAAATAAATAAATAAACAAACTCACATACATACATACAGGTCGAAATGCATTCGAACCATCTTTTTACTTGAAGTCGGTCAAATTTTCCAAAAAGGAAAATATTTTATACTAGCTTCCGCCGTCGATAAAAAATTGCCTATGTCCTTCCCCAGGATTCAAAGTATTCCCGTACTAAATTTCATCAAAATCGGTTCAGCCGTTTATACGTGATGCGCGATCAAATAAACAGACAAACAGCCAAAAATTCTAAAAACTGTTGGAACGTGTTCTGTTATCGATTTTAAGTATCCCCAGCCAACTTTTTTTCTAATATCTTCCATGTACAGACTTTCGAAGAGTTACTTTACTCTTAGTTTCGAAGAGTTACTTTACTCTTAGTTTCGAAGTATCGACCCTCTTCAGCTTTATTTCCTCCGCCTCCGCCCCAAGACGACCCACCGCCACCGACCCTTTATATTATTTAGTTATATAGATTTTGAATTGAAACACGATCGATACGACTGGAAATAATAATATTCATACACTCATCGTCAATTACACACAAAAACTTATCATTGTAAAATTTTGCACCCTTGAGTAACGGTTTTTTCGTAATGGGTCTTTGTCCAAAAAACTCCAAAAAATGATTATATGATGCTATTTCGTGAAAATATTATCTGCCACGGTGTAATAACTACTTATAAATGAATATTTTGCTGTTTACTGTCGATTTTACACAAAAACAGTCGAAATTCATCATAAAATATGCACAACATTCGTCACGTTTTCATTGTTCAAAAATAAGATTTAATGATGCTATTTCGAGCGACATTAAATAAAAAAATGTAAAAACTACTAATAAATGAAAATATAACCACTTACCGTATATTATTATTCAATAAAACGCTTTAATAATATAATTCGGCTTCCGTTGCGACGCGTGCGCTATGTGCTGTGAAAAGTACCACAGAGTACAGAGTACTTTTAAATTAAAGTGGTGGACTGCTGGTGTCAGTCAGGTGTCAGTTATACATAATATGGTACTAGTCTATGGACTGTTGGTGTCCGCCAGTGCTGCCATAGGGAGGAAGTTGAAATCTGTACTTAAATTTAAAAAATCCGTATAAAATTCGTAGGTATAACCAATTTGAATAAAATTCCGTATGAAATCCGTATAAAAATGAAAATATATATAAAATATATATAGATATATTCATATCTATAATCATCATATAATGTTCCCACTATAAAAATACGGTTGATTATAAGAAGTGGTGTTTGTTTTAAAAAAAATCGCTTATTCCATACATTTTAAACTGTGAGTTAGACCCTACGCCCCTACAGGTGGTGGAGATAAATATACGACTTGTAACACAAAACACGTCAAGACATTTACTAATTCGTTACGATGACCTACTTTGTCCGAGGCGAGAGGCTAACTCTCGATTCCCCAAGCCCCGTGTCGTACCATTACAATATTTTGTGGCGTCAGCCCCTTTAAGTAGTCTGAATTTGAAAAAATAACTGTGTTTTCGTGAACATTTTTAACATTTCAGTATTATGTCTCCTATGCATGTCTTCTGATGGCAGAAAGTCGACACAATTTTGTTCCGCACGCAATTACGCATAGTATATTACCTGAATAAAGAAAGTTGGTCATAAAAAGGTTAAGAAGTCTGTCAGTTGGGCAACTCTTTAATTCGTACGTATTATATTGGTTCAAACTATTATCTAAGGTTGGGGAATTCTCCTTAGTCCAATGCAAAGACTATATAACCACGTGGTTATATTCTCTTTGGTCCAATGCTATAAAATTATGTAATGGTACAACAAAAAAAAAACGTTCAATATTCTATCTGCCCTATTACGGTGTTTTCTGACACCGTATTTACATTATTACGGTAGACGGTGAATCAATGCTGGTTTGGGTTTAGTAGTAGTTTACGGTATAGTTGGCAACGCTGACCAGCGTTTCTAATTTTATTTTTATATAAAGAATTAATTTTATACTTTTTGCTGTGTCCTACAGGATCCGTACTTGTGCCTTATGCGCTTTAACTTAACGCCAGTGGCACCCGGAGGCGCCGGTTTCCGCGCGCCACCGTCAAACCCCAGTGACGCCTCCGGGCGCCAGGGCGCCCCGCAGCGAAAAATATTAATTTAAAAAAGAAATAGTGGCACTAAATCGATGCCGATTTTTTCCTACACTGGCAATAATATTGTTAGACCATAGACTTTATAAAAACCTTTTTTCAAAACAAAACCAACAGAGTTCCAAAAAAAATAATCTAATCCGCTACCTATCTAATTGCGTAAAACGCTCAAAACGTTTCGTAAACGATTCCGATGAATTTGTTTCATTTTGACAGTTCAACAACATTCATTGCGTTTGTTTTTTGTATTTACGTTGTTGAGCAGATTTTTTTCCAACTTATGAAGCAATGGATTAGCAATTTGTTTCTAACCGATACAAATTGTGATAGATCGTGTATTACGCAATTAGGGTGCTGTACATAATAAATGATTAAAAAAAAGTGCAAAATAACTGTCATTTCGGAAGTCGGTGTCTTTGGTTTTTAATTTTCTTTTTTTTCCACCGACTTCCGAAATGAAAGTTAGTAAATGATGGAGCCAGAAGGTAGATGTTGGAACTCTTCAGTGTAATAGATTGGGCTTGGTAACGAGGGTCTGATGATGGAGCCAGGAGATGGATAGTGGAAGCTTTCAGTGACTACTATAAACCCCTTAGGGTTTATACACGATCGTACTGACGTACGTCCGCGTTTAGTCTACCACAGATATGCGCAACGCGCCTCTGGCGGAACAATTTCTATGAAAACTTCACGGTATGTTCTAACGTGAAGTTTTCATAGAAATTGTCAAATCACCGGTGTCGCGTCGCGCCTGTTTGCGGGAGCCTTTATTCACTGCCCCAGTAACACATCAAAGCACTTCCTGTGTTACTTGGGTGACCACTGTCTATCTGGTCGGTCGGTACTCGGTAGCTTCATGAAAAATCGTATAAATCCAGCAAGCAATCTATACATGTATATAATAAAGCTGAGGAGGGTCGAAAGTCTGTAGGACATGGAAGATATTCGAAAAAAAGTTGGCTGGGGATACTTAGAATCGTTAACAGAACACGTTCCAACATTTTTTAGAATTATTGTCTGTTTATTTGTGAGCGCATCACGTGAAAACGGCTGAACGGATTTTGATGCAAACTTTACTAATCTGTCGAGAAAATCCCCGGCCAGGTTATAGGCTATGTAATATGACGCCCTGAGGATCCAAGCAAAATGAAAATAGTCAGAAAAAACGAATTAATAGCGCGGGCGGGGTGTAGGGATGCGACGCGGTGTTCCGGGGTCCGAAATTTCACGCGGACGAAGTCGCGGGCAGAAGCTAGTTAATAATAATTATCGACGTACGTCGAAACTATTCACTGTCGTTTTTCGCTGTGCGTCTTTCGTGAATACGGCGCTTGAAACTGCTTGTCAGACATTAGACCTGACTTCCCATTAGTGCTGTGAAAAATAGTACCTACATTTAAATAAAACAACTAAATATTCCGTAGTTATATTTATTTCAATAGTTAATTAATTATCGTAGTGTATTCTAGCACCATCCCGCCCCCCGCAGGCCCGCACCACTCTCTGTACATACATGTATACACTTTCATACATTAACAATACATATCATACTACTAACAAACATTAATTTGTCAATATCTAACGGAATTTAATAGTAACGGTCTTTTAACTTATGCAACAATATTATATAGCTTCATATATGAGAATAGTATATGTTTGATATCGAAATATCGACATTCTGTTTTATTGTGGAGATGGTCTGACCTTTGATTCATCGTGAACTATGATGAGCAGCTTCTTGAGTATATTGGAAGGAAGTATTTAATATCAGTTTATTTACATCATCGGAACATAACATAATCTCATTTCTCTATCGCGATTTATTGCAATCGACGTCTCCTCAGATCATCGACCACGTGTACATCAGTCTCTAGGGGCTGCTCCATCGTCGAAGCCTAATAACTTGGCTATTGATTTATGACTTGTGACGCGAATGCTCACGCTAGTGACACGGATGATGATTCTTGATCTTAGCCTACCCATCATTAAGCTCATGGGCCTGTTCCAGGTACACATTTGTGGGTGATGATTCCGTCAACAGATACAACAAGGGGGTGAATGTCGCATTTCATATTGGAAGGAAGTTCCTTATCGCACGTTATAGATAGGTACTCTCCACACTTGGCGGATGAGAGCTGGACCGAGGAAAGTGTAACATTTTGACCGCCACGACACTTTTGTTACGTCACAAAAGTGTCGTAACGGTTACATTCGCCAAGTGTGCTAAAGCGAAAGGAACTTCGTTCCAACTGTGTGTCCCACGACACTTCTCAACAGATTTTTTGATATTGAAAATTCTTACTATAACATTATCTTTGTTAAGCTTTTCAGAGCAATTTTTACAGAAAATCATATACCTAGTAAAGTATTACAGCCAAATATAAAGTGACCCAAAGTATTGCGAGCATATTACTTATTCACATATCTTTTGCAGTTTGTACAATATATTTTCTTCAAGAATAAAGTGTTAACTATCTTAATGTAACGGCTTCTTACCTTTCTATACAGATAAGCGGGGGTCCTGTACAACTAATACAATGTTAGTTTGTGTATAACTAGCGCTAGTGCGGGCGGGGGCTCGACCTCAAGCGAACTATCTTACATTATACATTTATTTATAATCATAGGGAGACAGTCACATGGCCGTCTTTAAACTGCAATCTTAACAATTTAGCGATTTCGATTTTTAATATTTTTCAAAATACGCAAACTAACGATATTTGGCGATACTGCGGTATTATTTAGGTGAACAGTACGTTGTCATGTAGTTGTGAGAATAGAACACAGTTTTTGAATTGAGAACTTATCTAACTGTCCTTTAGCATTGCATGGCATAGCATATCAACAGGGCCGGATTTAGAGGTCTGGAGGCCACGGGGCAACAAAGGAGTGGTGGCCCCCTGGCCCCAAATTATTTTACAAATAAAATTAACAATTTTTTTCAGTCGAGTTTTTCAATATATAATTTATTGTGAAACCAATTAGATTGTTTTAGTATTTAACTAACTTATATAAATATAATCGAAAACAAGAATTAAGTATCTGAAATTACATTTTACATGTTTGTACGAAGGTAAAGGTAAAACAGGGAAAAGTTGATTACTAGTGTTTACTAGTCGGAATTTGAATGGTTTTTTTTTTCGAAGTCTCTATTGTGGGGGCCCCTCTTTTGTGGAGGCCCCGGGGCTGTAGCCCCGGTTGCGCTCCCCTAAATCCGGCCCTGCATATCAATTGCAATTATTAGTGATATGTAATACATAAATGACGACATTAGTACTAAACATTGAGAACCATGACTATTACTTCTGTATTGATAGCTGTAAGCCACCTTAACAATAAAAAATATCTTCAATTATTAAATGCACATGTCGTTTTAGACATAAATATATTTGCAGGCAATATTGAACATTTATAGTAACTACTAGAGAATGTACCACGCCACTGTCTCCCTCACAGCGTGTTATATCAACAACAGAACGGTTCTGTCGCTGAGTAGATGACATGTCAATAGTTTGTGACTCGCGGCAATGGCAGGGAGGCTTTATAGCAGGACCAGCGGCGCACTGACGAATACATTAGACCTAGATGTATTGTACAAGTCGTGTATCCGAACTTTCATCCCCTATTAACTCGTTGGTAACCACAAGTAAAGCGCGCGTCGCTTCGTGTGAGAAAAAAACTGTAACATAGTGATATGTATAGCGGACCTCGTTATTGCGCCTCCCTAAGGTTGAATTTCACTTGCACGTCGTGAAGCGACAAGATCTATTCGTCTATGTGACAGTTAGTTTCAACGCCACCAGCTGGCGCAACTTTGACAAAAGGTCTTCTAATTTGACAATTAATATAAAATTTATGATAACTCATTCATTGACATTCAGTCACAACTAAAGAAAATATAATCGCTTTGACACTGACAGATGCCCGGACCTGACGTCTCAGTGCTGCCACCTAGTCGACGTCATTACAGAAAACGCCCATTACAAGGTTGACCTTTCAATAAGAGTAAATCGAGTTAATTGTCCGATGAACAGTTTATCAGTATCCATATGTTGCACAATGGACGTAAACAGACTCCTATAATATTTTCTTCGTACGTGATATCCGTGAACGTCGCCGATCCTGCTGCAAACAACTCCACAGTGAAGTTATATCTATCTTATGGTGGATGCGCCAGGATAGCCCGCAAAATTAAAATTTTCTTACGTTTTTTGCCATTTGCACGTCAGTATCAGGTTGTATGTTAATCTAAATATGATACGCGACTGTATCAGCTAATAATTTATAGAATTACAGTCATAAAATTATCAATACAACTCTCTAAGTTCATATAATCCTATTGAAAGACTATTTCATGACATTTGAGGATTATTCTAACTTAAGGAGTTGTATTGCTGATTCTAATGATTATAATTCTGTAAAGCCATATTTGTTACGGTCGCGAATCATTTTATAATCGACATACAACCTGTCACTGACGTGCAAATTACAAAAAACGTAAGAAAATTTGAATGTCCCGGGCTACCTCGGAGCATCCACCTTATAGTATTGTTTAAGCGCGATGACGTTCATACAACAATTGTCTCAGAGACAACTACGCTAAGATGTAACACATTTACAAGTTTTACTTTTGTACTATTTTATCTAATGGAGAATATGGCCGAGATCTATACGCGTTACTTAGCACGTACTTCGACTTGATATATTCAGGACACACATATAGTGACCTTATTGGTGATGTTCTTCAGAAAGGTCAGGTGCGTAGTGCTCGCAACCGGCGTGCGTGTATGACCAGATGTATGAACGTTAACGAAGCAAAAGGAGTTTGTAAATATCGTAGCAGGTGGCGTTCTGTAGTTTCTGCCTACCCCCATGGGAAAAAGGTGTGAGTTCATGTATATATATAGTGACAGAAATAACGTTTTGCCAAAATACGCGTGAAGTAACGTTTATAAATCTCAGACTTAGACTGTGGCCTGAGACGTGACGGAGGCGGACTGGACCCGACCAGTGGCCTAAGTCTACTAATTATAAACGTTACAATGGTCTCTCATTGGTGAGTTTTTGACAGTTTTTCTATGACCTATCTGTCAAAAACTCACCATTGAGAGATCATTGTAACGTTTATAAATGACTAGACAGGCCCCATCTTGGTCGTAATGAGACAACTGTAGGTCGTGTTGTCATGCGCAAATATTAGAGGGATTTTTACCCGCGCTCGCTCCCGCTGTGTGACTGGCCACAGCTTTACAGTGAAGACATATTCGGGCAGAGTGATAACGACACGCTTAAAACATTGAAAATCTGATAAAGTTCTAAAAGAAAATGTGAAATTTATGCGCGTTCTCATTTATTTCTGTCTAAATATGCCTTGATGTTAGGTGACATCGTCAATATACGGGTCAGTTACAACATTTATTTGACAAGGATCAGATAATTCACAGTTTTATTATAACACATGATAGTCAGCTGCATCCGGTTAGACCGGAAGCCGACACGACATAGTTGGAACAAGGCTAGTATTAGTACGATGGGAGGTATGTACAGTGAGGTCAGTTTATGTTTAGTTAAATACTTAGTGCTAATTTCACCGCAACGCAACTGAACGCGATCAGCACATAAACCAAGTTTAAGAGCTGTCAGTGTCGTTATTTTCTATGGAATGTCGACACTGACAGCTCCTGAACTCGTTTTAGATGTGCTGATCGCGTTCAGTTGCGTTGGTGAAATTCACCCTTAAGAAGTTAGTGTGAATAGTAACATAATATGGAGGTTGATCTCAACGAGCCGACATACTTTTCTTTTCATAATAAGTCGAAGTGTAGTTTCTGCAAAAATAAATAAATTGATTTGATTTGACAAGGTGGCGCAGTCAGCAATAATACTTTTCTTTGTAAATAAGAAAAATTGTTCTGTTTATTGTTATATTGTTTATTCGTACGTATCATTATGTTCTGATTCAGCCGAAAAAATAATATCGTTTAAATGGCCGGCGCCAGAATTGACGCACATTTGAGCGCGTTTTAGAATATTTTGCATTACGTTTTCGTAGTATATTATTTCGTAGTTTCGTAGTACTTCCTGCGACAGATTCGCTACGTCTTCTACCATGATTTTACGATGTGTAATAATCACATTCCATGCGATAAACTGTAACATTATAGCATGTTTGAAATGTCTCGTTGAGAACATCCATAGCCTCTTGTAAGTTAAAAACATATAATTAAAAATAACAAAACAACCATATCTTTTTACTTAACATACCAAAAATACAACACGAACAACTATCGGAACTAACTCAAACATATTCAATATAAGAATCCCAAGAAAACTATGCGCTTCAGGATCATCGATTACTAGAAGCTTAGCCTATACTCCGCAGCACGACATGCGCGCTAATTCCGAACCACAAATGTTACCGAAGCGCATAAATTATCTGGTTTTACTGTAAATACTTTTTTTTTAAATCATTTGAGTAATTTCCGATAAATTCATTGTTTTTTTAATAAAAATTAAGATGCCCAAGAGTTCTAACAAAAAAAATTGTTTTATTTAACAACCAAATTAGTTATAATACATAATATTCGAGATTAACTGACGATGATGTTAGTAAATGATCAAATGACACTGATAACGTTATCAACACAAACAAAAATTACCGACCGCTAAACTGATGTCAAGTAATTTGTGTAACGTATCGGCTGACTGATATAACAAAGGCCAATCGCCCTTGTTATATCAGTCAGCTGATCACAGCAGTTCATATGAGTTTGACACTGTTAGCGAATTCTTACATGCATAGTTATGTCAAAAATCAGAAGACCAATTCCGGTTATTAAAAACGTTCGAAATATACTCGCGATGTCAACTTAGCGACAATGAATGACAAAAACTTGTCTAAAATGTTGGGAAGTTAGACTGCTCGCAAGATAGGTCTGCGCGAGTCTAAAATCGGAACGAATCGTATGCCGACGTCTTGTCGTTTATGTAAGGTCAAATTAAGTATAGAATATTAAATTAATTAATAATAATATAAGATTAATAATATAATATAATATTTTAAATATTACATTATAGTATTAAGCCCGCCACCAGTCGCACGCAGACTTATCTTGCGCGGTTTTTTTTACATTCAGACTAAGATTAGGTTGGACTCACACATTCTGAATTCAGAGTCAGAATTCATATTATTAACCAGAATTACAGTATACAATTTTTATTCTGAAAAAATCAGAATGTGTGTGGAGCATAATTAAATTGTATGTAATTCTTTTAATAATATGAATTCCGACTCTGAATTCAGAAAGAAATTCTGAATGTGTGAGAGGGGCCTTAGATTGCTAACGTTCTTAATAATACGGTCAGTCTCTCTGGTGTTAGTAAGTGACAGCAGCAGGACGTCGAGTCACAGTTGGTTAATGACACATTAACTAATACTAGAGTACTTGTCTATTATGGCTTGTTTGAGACGAGCGATGATCGCGAGTGGCTGAACGGTCAACAACAGGCGATTAACACTTCAGTGCTCTAAATCTTACTTATTTAAGTAACAAAATATTTAACTAAAATCAAGAGCGGAAGTAAAATTTTAAGAATTCTTTAAATGCTAAGAAGCAGATTATCAAATTATTGAGATGATGTGTAAAAATTGAAACGTTAATCGACTTTTGGTGCAGACCGTACAGTTTCTGACATATTCCTTGACAAGCAGCGCCATCTACGTTCCTTTCTATCTATTTATCCGTTGCCTCAACTTATGTAGCTCAGTCTCTATGCAGATCTTGCTTCACACAAACGCACGTCTATCATTCCCATTTATACAACTTTCCCAAGAAATGTATGCGCTTCGGTAATCTTCGTGTTTCCGAGTTAGCACGAACGTCGCCCCCCAGAGTAACCCCCACAGAGGCAGTTCTTCTATGTGTAGTACTGCCGCGCTTTGTAGTCGTGCACCAACAGTGCGCTTTTGTATGAAGTTGTCTCTCTGTGGTGTTACCTACTCCCGTCTCAGATCGTCATTTGTCTCTCAAAATTCTTGAAAAGACTTTTGGAATTACATAAAGTTGTTAATCTATAATTTTGTGAACATGGTAATACAAAGTAGCTAAGTACTTCCATGGTTGTAGCAGCACTATATTAGATCTCATAATCGCGCGTTCGTAATTCCGAAAATAGCCGATGATTCCAGACGCATACTTTTCTTAAGAAACTTGTATCTTATTGCAACGATATAGAGTTGCATACGGCGCGCTCTTGGATTACAGGATCTGTATTACAGTATGTGACGTGACGTGTGAGCGTCGCTCGCGCATGTTCACAGGTCGGTCTCGGAGGCGCGCGTGTCGAGCCAGTGCCGCGGCCGCGTGCGCCGGCGCCGGCTCGAGCCGCTCTGGAACAGATAATGTTTTAAATAGAATCCATTTTGCAGATAAGTTTTTTGTACGGGAGAACATGTTTTTCAACTATAATGTTAAGTTTGTTCTTGGGATAAGTTCATCCCAGCTACGGAGCCCTTCATTGTGCGTGGTCCGACACGCACTTGGCCGGTTTTTTTTGTTTTTTTTCGGCAAGTCTATCCACCGTAAAGTCGGTAGAAGTCTCATTTCCTACGAAATGTATGGGAAAAGTTTTTTGCGATTTCTGACTCGTAAAAAGACTAGTAGTACTCAAACCTTCAGTTGGTCCTTATTTGATGCTTATAAGAAACAGGATCGATTGGCATCAAAAAAAGTAATTATTTGCTAAAATCTGTGAATGCAGATCAAAATGTCTCAAAAAGTAAAGGACAGTCTCCTAAGACCGTTTTCTTGTAGCGACAACGGTTATGGTAGCTGCCTTTACGGGCAGTAATCTCATAAATGCACCCTGTATAAGTGTAGTGGTTGTACCTTGTGTTCGTTGTTATTGTTGTTGTTGTTGAGCGAGACGTGCGCGAGCGCGTCCTGCACGGCGACTGCGGCCTCCATCTCAGCCGCGCTACATCCGCTTCCGGCCGCGCCCAGCTCCGACTCGTCGATGTCTGTAATACAATGATAATACGTTATTATAATGTTGTTATCAGGATATAACTCAATTAAAACAGTCATCAATACTTTGAATTTGAGTGTGGTATATACTGACCGTGGTAGGAGAACAGTTTGGGCGCGGGCTGCGTGTCGCGCAGGGCCACAGTGTCGGCCTTGAGTGTGGTTTATACTGACCGTGGTAGGAGAACAGTTTGGGCGCGGGCTGCGTGTCGCGCAGGGCCACAGTGTCGGCCTTGAGTGTGGTATATACTGACCGTGGTAGGAGAACAGTTTGGGCGCGGGCTGCGTGTCGCGCAGGGCCACAGTGTCGGCCTTGAGTGTGGTTTATACTGACCGTGGTAGGAGAACAGTTTGGGCGCGGGCTGCGTGTCGCGCAGGGCCACAGTGTCGGCCTTGAGTGTGGTATATACTGACCGTGGTAGGAGAACAGTTTGGGCGCGGGCTGCGTGTCGCGCAGGGCCACAGTGTCGGCCTTGAGTGTGGTATATACTGACCGTGGTAGGAGAACAGTTTGGGCGCGGGCTGCGTGTCGCGCAGGGCCACAGTGTCGGCCTTGAGTGTGGTATATACTGACCGTGGTAGGAGAACAGTTTGGGCGCGGGCTGCGTGTCGCGCAGGGCCACAGTGTCGGCCTTGAGTGTGGTATATACTGACCGTGGTAGGAGAACAGTTTGGGCGCGGGCTGCGTGTCGCGCAGGGCCACAGTGTCGGCCTTGAGTGTGGTTTATACTGACCGTGGTAGGAGAACAGTTTGGGCGCGGGCTGCGTGTCGCGCAGGGCCACAGTGTCGGCCTTGAGTGTGGTATATACTGACCGTGGTAGGAGAACAGTTTGGGCGCGGGCTGCGTGTCGCGCAGGGCCACAGTGTCGGCCTTGAGTGTGGTATATACTGACCGTGGTAGGAGAACAGTTTGGGCGCGGGCTGCGTGTCGCGCAGGGCCACAGTGTCGGCCTTGAGTGTGGTATATACTGACCGTGGTAGGAGAACAGTTTGGGCGCGGGCTGCGTGTCGCGCAGGGCCACAGTGTCGGCCTTGAGTGTGGTATATACTGACCGTGGTAGGAGAACAGTTTGGGCGCGGGCTGCGTGTCGCGCAGGGCCACAGTGTCGGCCTTGAGTGTGGTATATACTGACCGTGGTAGGAGAACAGTTTGGGCGCGGGCTGCGTGTCGCGCAGGGCCACAGTGTCGGCCTTGAGTGTGGTATATACTGACCGTGGTAGGAGAACAGTTTGGGCGCGGGCTGCGTGTCGCGCAGGGCCACAGTGTCGGCCTTGAGTGTGGTATATACTGACCGTGGTAGGAGAACAGTTTGGGCGCGGGCTGCGTGTCGCGCAGGGCCACAGTGTCGGCCTTGAGTGTGGTATATACTGACCGTGGTAGGAGAACAGTTTGGGCGCGGGCTGCGTGTCGCGCAGGGCCACAGTGTCGGCCTTGAGCCTCGCGGCGTGTGCGCGCAGTCGCTCCTCGCACTCCGCAGACCAGCGCTCGCACGGCGACCTGGCGAACACATACAGGACTATAATACTGTTCATAAAATCGGTAGAAAGGACAGTTATTAAAAAAAATCAGCTGGTTCATAGTGCACACATACATTACACATTTACATATTATACAGATATGGTACAGCAGACTCATGAATACGATTGCGTGCCGTGTGTTCCGAGAGACTTGGACGAGATAAGAGAAGAAAATAATAAATAAATATTTAAAAAATATAATCTATACTTATAATAAATCTGTGGAAGTGAAAATTCTGTACATTGAAGATATCAAAAAAATAAATGGCAGGGGGTGTTACTAGACCGACACCGAACCCAAATGTTTGATTAAAAATGTTTTTGTCTGTCTGTCTGTCTGTTTGTTCAGGCATCACGCAAAAACTACCGGTTCGATTACGATGAAACTTGGTATAATTATTCTTTAATATTCTGGGCACCACACTGGGTACTTTTTATCCCGGAAAAGTATCCTATCCTACGGTTGGGGGGTGTCAAAGTTTGTATGGAAGAATTTTAACGCGCTGTCCGATTAACTCGAAACTCAATATTTATACTTAAACCCAAAAATTAAGAATAACGTGTATCAGGATTTTTCGAAATTCAACCTCTAAGGGGATAAAATAAGGGATGAAAGTTTGTATGAAAAATCTTATTCCTTGAGGTAATAAACATGAAACTTCGCACGAATAGTTATCTAAAAATATTATAAAGTTTGTAGTTTTTTGTTTTTCTAAATTACCCCCTAAAAGGTTGGGGGGTGTCAATGTTTGTATGGAAGAATTTTAACGCGCTGTCCGATTAACTCGAAACTCAATATTTATACTTAAAACCCATGGGGATGTATGGGGTAATTTCCGACACTCACGCGGGCGAAGCCGCGGGCAGAAGCTAGTAATATAATAAATATATAATATTTAAAATATTTAATAAATAAATTATTTTATGTGTAGCAGCTAGTAATTAATATTTTTTTAATTTATTTTGATACTACTTTTCATGCCAAAAAAAAGGCGCGGCTCCTGTAAGACTCTATCAATAATCATCACTACGAACATTTCACCAGAAAGATGTCCACAGCTAGACATAGGTCTCCCACGCGCACCGCCACACTGACCGATCCTGTGCTTCCCTCATCCAGCGGATTCCTGCGACCTTCACAAGGTCATCAGTGCACCTTGTGGGAGGCCTTCCCACTGTCGGTCCGTGGATCATACACCTTGTTACTTTGTAAGATTAGGCAGAGGTGTACCTATAGTACACCCACATTTCGCTAATAATGTTTCGAGTCCCATGTAATAGGGTGCGAGTCTATTGCAATCAACCGGGCACAAATCCAGACTCCGGGCTGCTACTGAGAAATCCTAAATAGAAAATACTGCCGGAACTGGGAATCGAACCCAGGACGTCATGTTCAGCAGTAGCGTAAAGCACCGAGGCAGTAGGAAGATAAATAGAATATTACGTGTGGGTGTGATGCTGCAGCCAGGGTCCCGGAGACAGGAGCGGCTGGCCGATGGCTGCCGACGTGTGCTCCGCGTCCAGCCGGGACAGCAGCTGGCTGGCCACCTGCTCCGTCGACACACGCTGGAATGTTACATACAAAATGATAATACTTTAAATTACAATCTAGCCAATGCTCAGAAATAATTAAACACTTAAACTGCTAAGTAACTAAAATATCGCACTCATAGTGATATTAATTTAGGGAATGATCAGCCATATCGCTCACCTCATCGTTGTGGTGGTGCGCGGTCTCTGCGAGCGCGAGCAGCACGTCGTAGGTCTCGAGCGCGCGGTCGGCGGCGCGCAGTGCGCAGCACAGGGACACCGACGTTGATTCCTGTACCGCGCATGCGCAGTATAATCTGTAACACACGACATTTATTGTGTTACCTAATGTGTGGACTATTATTATTATATAACTAGTAGTACTTTAGTTGACATTCATTATTGAGGATCTGCAACAAGATATAGCAAAGGGATACAAGGACCGAGATGATTTTTTTACCATTTACTGCGAGAAAATAAATAGTAGTTTAATATTTATATTTATCACATTTGATGGTACAACTCTCGAAATTTTGGTGGCAACAAACTATCTAGTATAGAAGCCCTTTCATTTGATATCCAACATGACATATATTATAGTTAAGCACTTTATATCCTCTAGAGGGTGACATATTCAATTTAATGTGACGTCACATAGACTATAACCAGCAGACTATCAAGACGCTTCCAACGATACCTCATTTGTTAAATTATAATGAGTTTAGAAGTTATGAGGGGAACATACATACCGGTCAAAACCATAACCCTCCTTTTTGCTTCGCCGTAGTCGGGTGAAAAGAAGATGTTGCGCCGAGTAATAATAAACATGGGCAGGAGAATGACGATGATAACGTACCTGTGCGCAGTGTCCGCAGCTCTGGCCAGCGCACACTGCAGCACGCGGCGCTCGGCGCGCAGGCGCGCGCACCGCGCCGCCCACGTGCAGCCGCCTGCGGGGACAGGCGAGTTACAATACGGGAGAGCACTTCAGATCAAACCCAGTTATTGTGGTTTGAACTTTATTCAAACGGTTTTATTGCAAAAACCTAATATCTGTGCAAAAACTGACTTTAGAAAGTTGTCATTTTTTTAAGAACTTTTTGTTCTCAGTAATGAATTTAAAAAAAAACATTTTGCGTAGACAATAAACATTTTAGAGCCCGCTCCATTCCCTGCGGTCCATAGATGAAGAGGAACGAGCGCTAGTGCATGTCCATGGTCAAGAGGGGTGCACAACCCGTGTGTGGTGCTCACCGTCCTGCTGCGCGGCCAGCACCGCCTCGCGCAGGTCTGCGTGTGCGCACACGTCCAGCGACAGGCGCTCCGCACTCCACCACTGTGCGGTACAAGCAAATATATTGTGTCACGTATTGATATTACTTCAATATTATTAAACAGAAATTCCATTTTCGGTCGATCGGGCGCAGCGCTTGTGTAAATATAAAAATTAAACAATGCTCTTGCGCATAATACACATTCGTTCGTTAACGTTCACAGCTCCTTAGCGAACTATACTCCATTTATTTTACCATTAGACAAACAACGGCTAAATAACGACAGTTATTGTGTAATAATATTGAAATGACTGCACTTTAGAATTATATTTTTAATGTAAATGGTAAATAGATAACATTGCTTTGTACTGATCGTGAAATAACGGAGTTTATAATACGTTTATATCGAAATAAGGAATGGATGTTAACCGTTATTTGTTAATGTTATAATAACGACGACTGGAACCAGAGACCGTTACAAGTTAAAATTAAAAATTTAAATAACCCACGACACAATTCCATGTCATGCTGCAGTATCGGTTCAAGGTTACTATGTTCTACTAATATCATTGAAGTTACAGGATACTAGATTTCGAATCGATCAGAACCTGTGGAAGATGCGCACATCCAATCATCAACTAGAAAAGAGCTGATAATCTTCAAACGGCTGAACCGATTTTCTTGAATTGTAGCTAAGAACACTCTCGATCAAGACACCTTTGAAACAAAAAAATAATAATCAAAATCGGTTCAGCCGTTTGGGAGCTACGAGGGAATAGACAGATGCACACACCCCTCTTTTTCCGTCGGGGGTTAATGAAATGAATGAATGATAAGAACGGTTACATACGTCATCGTTGTGCTGGTTGCTGGAGTCAGACTCCTCTGTCTTGCGCAGCTTCACGCGCTCGGCCAGCTTGGCCTGTCGCGACGAGCAGCGACCTGCGACACGTGGACTCATGTATAACATCACACCTGTAGTCCCCGAAGAGTTACGACAGAGAGAGAGCGAATACACGATCGCTATTACTATTCTAATCTTTGACATTGTTATTGTGGCGGCATCTACATCGCCACATGTGAACTACGCATCAAAAACCTGACTTCACAAATCCTGCATCACGCTATATAACTTTACCGCGCGATTAACATCCATATAAGACTATGCGTCATCAATCGTTGGGCAGTTGCCCGCCAGACACAACACCCGTCTGGTCGAAGGATCCTCCCTTTTCTATAGGGGATAAGTGAACTTTACACCCTGTTCCTCATATCAGTAAATTTATTTTTTTACGCACCGTCTGTCTGCTTTCATGAACCGTAATACGTAGACAGTTGAAATTGTCACAAATTGTGTATTTCTATTGCCGTTATAACAACAAATAATAAAAATTAAATAAAGTTAATAGTTAAAGGGGTCCCCATACAGGAAACGTGTCTTTTGCTCAATCTTAATACGGTACGGAAAGTTTTGATGCGTCCATTGGAAATCTAGTAGTATTGTTGATCAAAAATTATAACTTAAAACAAAACTATAGCAGGAGGCGGATACCGGGTGAAGCTCGCTTCCATCTTCGGCCTGATCATCACTTTCCATCAGGTGAGATTCAGGCCAAGAGCTTCCCTGTGGTGGGGGTAAAAAATAAAATGGTGATAGTTACCGGTACAGGTGGTGTAGAGCCGCGGCTCGTCGGGCGAGCCTCGCTCCCGCTCGCAGCTGCCGCCCGCGCCATCGCTGGCGCCGCCCGGGCCCGAGCAGCAGCTGGGGGGAATACCAACCTTCATGTTACAAACATAGGGTTCTGTTTTGAATACAATAGTCATTTATTTATTTACTAGCAATATAAATACTTTGTTTGCAATTATATGTCACAATAACAAGCGTGAGAATATCAACCTTAACACGGACACATAACGCTCAATTTAGAATCAATTAATATTTCTCAGGACTACAGGTTTGTCAAGGGAATGTGAAGCTTAAAACTGACACATAGAGTATAGCTTTGAATATTAAAGTATTGATCGGAGAATACATGTATGCAATTATCGACCTTAATAGAACAGGATAGAGTTCAGTTTTGTGTATATACCATGCAGTACTGAGGCACACTTCGACGTCTCTCTCCGACAGGTTGAGACTGGTGTCTTACTTATATACACCTTAACACCAGCGCATAGAGTTCAGTTTTGTGTACATACCGCGCAGTACTGAGGCACACTTCGGAGTCCCTCTCGGACAGGTTGAGGCTGGCATCTCACTATATACCTTAACACGAGCGCATAGAGTTCAGATTTGTGTACATACCGCGCAGTACTGAGGCACACTTCGGAGTCCCTCTCGGACAGGTTGAGGCTGGCATCTCACTATATACCTTAACACGAGCGCATAGAGTTCAGATTTGTGTACATACCGCGCAGTACTGAGGCACACTTCGGAGTCCCTCTCGGACAGGTTGAGGCTAGTGTCGCACTGCTCTGCGACGGACGGCGTCGTCACCTCTACGCGCGGACCCTCCAGTCTGTGGACAGATATAATATGTCAACATTCTTATCACCACTCATTCGAGTGACATCGCGGCCACGACCGTCTTGTGGCTCTCGCGTCCAGTGCCAGTGGGCAGGAACGTTGGCCGTAAAAAAAAACTTTTTACAAAAAAAAACAACCGACTTCCAAAAAAAAAACACTAGAAAGTGAAAAATAACTTTAATTTCGGAAGTCGGTGGCTTAAAACGAAAATTCAAAACCAAAGACGTTTTTATTTTTCACTTTTTAGTTGTGGTACCTACCCCCTACTAGTTCGAATATCACGACCTGCTATGTAAATAACAGTGACAGGAAAATGTTAAAAGATCGTCCATATAGGCTAAGTGGGAAAAATACGTATTAATGAAGCTAACTCAAAAAGTACTCAAGTTAAGTTAATAAAATTTATATGGGACCACCTTGAGAGCATACCCTTTCAAACAAAAAAAGAATTTTCAAAATCCGTCCACAATTGACGAAAATATCGACGGACATAAACAAAAAAAAAAAAAAAAACATACATTCGCTAGGAACATATAACCTCCTCCTTTTTGGAAGTCGGTTAATAATTGGCCGATGGGCCCGCAAAGTTTGCGAGTGGCGACCGTGTATAATGTACGGGAAGGAGCAGCTTGGTCTCCCACAAGGTGTACCGAGGATCTGGTGAAGGTCGGAGGTTGACAGGCCTACACTGTCCTCTCTCTCATACCTGTTCGTACATTTTTTAATACATTGTAAAACCCATTTATTTAAAAAAAAGTAACCGTGGAGTTTCTTGCCGGCTCTTCTCCATAGGAAACGACCAATTGGAACCGTGCACCTAGCTTCTGACGTTTCATAAGTGCCCATGTAGGTTTATGTGAAATAAAATATTTAGATTTTTGATTTTGTTAATCAATTCAGTTTATTGCAAACATGTTGTACAGAGGTTGACATAAGATTAAAAGTATCAAACATGCACCCTGAGCGCTTGTTCTCTCAGGCGAGTCTCAGGCTGAGCGCACATCGAAGACCATCGCGTAGCAGGATTTTTTGATGACATCCCAACTAATATTATAAATGCGAAAGGGAGTTTGTTTGTTACGCTTCCACGCTGAAATGGCGCAGCGGAATAAAAATGAAATTTGACATCAGGGTAGACCATGATCTGGGTTAGGTTAGGACATAGTATACTTTTTATCCCAATATTCCTACGTTATCAAGACTTATGTGGGTGAAACCGCGGGGCGCAGCTAGTCGAAAAATAAACCCCATTGTAATTACCTGAGGTCCTGCACGCTGGTCTCGGTGTCGGTGGGTAACTCCTCGAAGGTGGACGGCGGCATAGTGTTCTCCACCTTCGACTCCTGAGGAGTCGGCAGCTCCGGGCTAAGGGCTGAGGATGTGTCGTTCTGGAAATAGCAGTTTTAATCCAGTTAATGTACAGTGTAACAGGAGCACAAAGATTGTGCGCGAAAACGGCGCGATTTTGAAAACTGTAGACTTATGTGCGATTCTGGGGGTCTACTCTCTAAGTCCGTCAACAATGATACGTCCAACAAGGATATGGAGCCGTCCGAAAGTAATTGTAAGTCAAAACAAGCGACAAATGAATTTTTTGGAACGGGGAAATACATATCAGGAGTAGGGACAACTGTCACATGGTGTTGTCATTCATTTTTAGTTCGGGCTCCAAACTATTCTTGTGTCCGTAGGTGATACGCAGTGGGAAACGCCCGTAACTTCGACTGAAGCTTCGTGCTTAGGAAGTAGACTCCCTGAACACGCGTTCGGAGCGAATTTCGCTACACAGTGATATAAAGTCTATAGCTTGGGTCTGAATACAATAAAAATGTGGGAAACGGAAGATTTAACGACCACAGCTAGTATTTTCGATACTCCTAGGTCGCTTTGAAAAACGGCTGCGACAAAATGTTACTGCCCATACTCTTGTATCATCGACGGCTTCCAGTGTAATGGGATGCAGCTAAATATCAGTATTTTACATCGAGCGACTGCTTATCTGACCTCCACAACCCAGTTACTGGGTAATAGGATACCCCTTAGTACGACTGGTTGTCAGACTTAGCTTTGGGCTTCTGAAGACCCGTAAAAACTGTCAAAGATCCACGAATGACAGCCGGGACCAACGGCTTAACGTGCTTTCCGAGGCACGGAGGTGTCTCAGTATGTAAAGATGGCCGTACACTATTGACTTGTTTTTAATTAATTCGATGTTTAACTGAAAGTTTCGTATGTATTGTGTTAAAAATGTTCGTATTACCTGTTCAGTTCGCGACTGATCCGCATCGTTGTCGAGCTCTCCGGCCGGCTGTGTCGTGGACTCGCACTCGTCTGGAACACAACGACAAACTTGATAACGCACTACCTACACCGCAGGGTCTACAACTGTGCTCCAGCTAGAAACATGAAATTTTTGACTAAGGAAGGATTTTACAGTTTGTGTGGAAGGTCGTAATGTTTGCTACACCCGGCTCGAAAGCTTATAATTATAGATTGTCACGTTATTTATTTATCTAGTCATTCATGAACGCCGGTTGCAAGTAACTGCACCTGAACTTTGTTCTTAACACCTCCATATTATTTACCCGAGACTTCCTCCTCTGGTATGGCCCGGGCGTGCTTATCATGCGCCCTCCTCCTCACCAGCTCGGCGATCACGCCGTGTAGCTCTGCCAATCTCGCATCATGCGCCCTGGCCGCGGTAGCCGCGCGTTGTCGTTCAGCTGCTAGCGCTCGAGCGAGGGCGTCGCGTTCGGCGCGCAACGAGGTGACGTCCTCGCGACCTGAAGTGTGGGTTGGTACCTGGAAATGAAGGAGATAGAGGGCGTTAGGAAGGAAAATTCCTTGTATTGTATAACGAGCCCACTGTTCCACGTCCAAGCGCGTATTTTGCGTACGATTGGAAATGCCTCGCTGATATGCAAGGCATTAGGAACTGGCAAATAAGGTGGATGTATACTTTCTTCCGTACAAAGTAGCCATAGTAACCTAAAATCACGGTGTTGAAATATATATGAAATAGCAACAACTAGTTGAACGTTTCTATACCATAAATATCATAATCATCTTGTTTGTCTGTCTGTCAGTAAAACAAAAGTTTGAGTTTGGTCGTTGAGTAACATACAGATTGAGCGCAGTCCTCTAAGGATCATCGTCTTAATGAGACCTTAATATTGTCTCCGTTAACCAAATCCTCCACCAATCAGAACGCACTTTAAACCCCCACCACCTGAACCCAACAAGAACCTACCATCATAGTGACTCCATTATGCCCGGGAACGGGCGGCGCCGTCACTGGCCTGAGGCTGGAGTACCTCCAGGAAGATTCCCGCGAGATCTCCTCATCGGCCACGTTAGGGCAGCACAGGTACCAGCTCCTACTCCTCCGCACCCCTGAGGTAGAATCCAACTGAGTCAGGGGTAACCTTCCCACTACTTCCAACTCAGCTAGCAACGGTTCCTTCTCCTTAGGCTCAGGCATCGGGAATGTCCCAGCAGTGGAATAAGTCTCTTCGATTTTTCTAGAATTTTCTGGAGTATTGTATTCTGGGAGGCTCCACTGGCGCCCCCTATCGCGCAGAGGAGGTACTTCTCTAACAGCGCCATCATTGACCACTTCATTAGTTTCTACGTACTCGCTCAGCTCATCAGGGTTCTGTACCTCCTGGCTTGGCTCATGCCCGTTCTTCCGCTTGAGCCTCTCGAGATCTGCGTAGTAGTAGGCGGTGGAGCGCGGCGGCTCCCCGCTGAGGGTGCGCGTCCCCGCCAGCGTTTGGATTTTCATAGCATGCTTCTGGAAGGTTCTGGGGCTTTCTCGAATGTTCTCGAAGGTTTTGGAGATGCTTTATGTCATGGTGTTTGTGATCCGGCCTGTGTGGAGAATGTTTGGTATTGAGAGAGATGTATTAGAAATATAGTTGATGTTTTATAACTGTCGGGTGCGTTTATCGACGTTGGCGCTCGAATAGTTTTGGCGATGAGGTTTCTATTTACTAGCGAATATGTTTTCTTAAACCATTGTTACGGGCATTTTTCTTTACAAAAAAAAAACCGGCCAAGTGCGTGACGGACCACGCACAATGAAGGGTTCCGTAGCTGGGATGAATTTATCCCAAGTACAAACTTAACATTGTAGTTGAAAAACATGTTCTACCATACGAAATGTATGGGAGAACATGTTTTTGCAACTGCAATTAATGTAAGTTGGTCGATAATTACTCGTTAACTTGCAGAGTGTGTTTCCAATGATACCCCCACACCATGGGATAAACGAAAAAAAATATATCCCCACTACATGTAGGGGAGGTTCCTTAAAAAAAAAAACATGATTTTATTTAACCACTTTGTTGGCGTAATTAATATCTACCTATCATGCCAAATTACAGCTTTCTCGTACTAACAGTCTCTACGCTAAGCCGGGGATAGACAGACAGACGCACATAGCGAAACTATAAGGGTTCCTTGTTGACTACGGAACCCTAAAAATGTGGCTGTTATTTAAGTATATTGCGTATCGTACGACTTCTGCGCGACCAAAGTCGCGGGCTGAAGCTAGTGGTTAATAAAATGAATGTTTGGATACAATTCAAATATGAAAATCTTAAATCCGGCTTGTTTAAATCCAGGCAGTCTATCCCATTCCTATTTATAGATGTATTCGGTTCATGCCTAGCTTTTCCGAACTATGTTGGTGTCACCTTGCAGGCTTGCAGTCTAATCGGATACAGCTGAATCAGCTGAATGCTGTATTTTACAAGGAGCGACTGCCTATCTGAGATCCAAAACCTAATTACTGGGCCCCTTGGTAAGACTGGTTGTCAGATTTCCCGGCTTCTGACTACCCGTACCAATTATCAAAGATGTACAAATGACAGCCGGGACCAACCGCTTAACGTGCATCCGAGGCACGGAGGGGTCTCCTTATGTAATGGATGCGGTCACCTATCCACGGACCGACCTCGGCAAGCGTTGCTTTACCTTGAATATCTACCCGTGCGGCTGTTATTATTTGCCGCACCATAAGTAAAGCACAATATTGATGGCGCATCAATACACCGTTAGATACAAGATGTTTGAGGGGCGACTCCTCCTAATAGTCGCGGGGGGATGCGTCGCTCGATCAGCGACAGATGACCATAATTAGCTATCAATGACGGTATGGCTCCACGGTCACCACGACGCGACGCTTTAAAGAGTATGGAAGTCGCACTGAACTAATGATACTGCAGAGTAGAAATCGTTTTTGCAAAAAAAAAAATACAATAGACGTAGATATTTAGTAACCTATTCCTAAAGACTCATAAAAAACCCTGTAAGAAATCACAGGAATCATCACTATTTTAAAATAAGCCGTGGGAGCAAGAGATGACCAATCCCTACTGACAGCGCCCGTTCACGAACATGACGCATGGATCAGCATCATTTAGCTCAACCATTTTGAAGGGAACTTCACGATCCAACACACACGCCACCACCAGCGAGACATTTGAGTGAGCATGACATACTCTCAGCCGCCAGTGCACATTTTTTTACAGGGTTTTTTATGACTCTTTAGGAATAGTTAAGCGGAATAGGTTAGCGCCCCACCCCTTCGTAGAAGATAGATGTGCTGTTATGTCATCCTGCAACAAATAACAGCACAAATCCTCTTCGGATTTGACCTTGGTTCTACATTACCGCCGATCTATATTTTCATCATCTTCCTCAAACTTCAATCAATCGATCAAGGACCACGAACACAAAAGAAAGTTTTAAACAATTTGATGTTGTTTTAGGCTCAGGGAATATTGTCGAGTATTAAGACATGGCGTACACTATACGACATGCGACTGCGACGGGTCGGCGACTAAACGCAACAATAGGCTGCGGTCGACAATTTTCATATATTTTGTTCAAAGCTTCGCACACTTGTTGACGAGTTGGAAAATCACAACGACACGGACACGCAGAATGGTTCACCTTAGGGACTAAGTGCGGAAACGATTTATTCACAATCAAGACGAATAACAAGACCGTCTTTCTCGAATATTCAAAGAAAATGACCGCTTCCGCTACGATTAGTCGCAGACGCAAACAACAGCTCTGCGTCTAGTCGCAACTACCAGACAAAGGCCCGTATTACAGAACCTCACTCAAGAGAATTACTCAAACCTAGTTTCAACCAATCAAAAGGTTTTAAACGAGTTTTAAGTAATACTTGAGTTTTGAGTTAGGTCCTGCGCCTTGTTGAAGCGACTAGACGCAGCCACAAGACGCACAGTTTGCGCTGGCACTAAATGCTTCAGTAAATTGAATGATATCTGAAACTGTTATAAGTGATCGCGTTACAGTGAAGTTTACAAATTCAATCAAATTCGTCACCGGAGATGTTTTAGCATACCGACGTTATTTGTGTTGCTAAAAGCTTGTCATAATAGCTGACCAAGTTAATAAAACGATTGCAGGCATATTCCGCGTATATAAATATGCATTGTTCTATTTCAAATTCAACGGGATATTTGATTTGGTAAAAGATTGAGTAAAACACTTACATTAGCAATGGCTTTCGTTTTGACAGTTCAACAAAATTCATTGCGTTATTTACGTTGTTGAGCAGATACACTTTTCGAATATTAATATAATATAGTATAGTTCCGCTAGGTGGCGCTGACAAGTAAACATAACATTGATTTGTGCTCCTGTTATTATAATTTAAAGAAATAGTTAAATTTAAGTACGGCCTGTGTAATGCACATCAGAGTGAAACTGGACATATAAACTAACTGTGGCAGTGTTATCATGGTTAAATTGTGCTAACAACTAATTTAATAGTGAAAATAGTTTACCCCAGTGACTTTCACATTTACGAAACTGGACGTTCGTAAGTTTTTGTTTAAGTACTTACCAATACTTTGACAGATTATGACATTTTGACTCATAATTAGACAGAGACCTGACCTTAACATTCTGCACAATACTCAGATATAAGTGGTTTCTTAAATTTGATGAAAAAGAAATCGTTTTTTATTTGAAACTGGATGCCGACAACGCAACGCCATCTTAAGTCACTTTCAAGAACCAAGATAATTGTTACCAACCTCAAAAAAATGTTGTCAGAGCAAATTTATAGAAATACCTTAATTAAAATTGTGCTTAGAGACATCTATTGACCAAAAAGAAAAAATACATGAATAAACAAATGCGTGCCCCTGTCACAATAGCGTCATCAATTTCAAAAGTTATTCTACGTACCGTCTGACCCGGAGGCACAACCCCCCGCCCGTACAAACACCGGGACGCAAGTTCAAATCTCACTAGCTACAATTTATTTTTGATTTGGGTTTGAAGTTCGTAATTGGAATTAAAAATGAATTTCTTGGAAAATATTACATTCCGGCGGACCCGCACACGATCTGAGCCTAATGATGATGAAAGTGTCATTATGCTTCATAATCTCGTCCTCATTGTACACTATGTAGTTTGCACTCGTTGCACTACTACGCTATCACATTATTTAAAGATGAAATACTTCATCCTAAAACAAAAAATGTTATCTGTGGTCCACTCGCTGGCGGGCCCGCATGACGTCTGTCAAATCATTGTACTTTTTTGTGCCGCGCGCTAATCATGTTTCCGTTTAAAAACTCCGAAATTTTTTAACGAAATGGGAAACCATCGAAGAAAACGTGGCAAAAAGAAATGGAGGACCTTAACGAACGTCTGCGAGAACTGGAAAATTGAGTGAAGACGCGAAAGCGGAGTCTTCATCGACATTCGGGTAAGTTTCTCGATATACCTACCAATTTGTCGTTAGTTGAAATAATTTTCCGAAAATTACCTTGCGATCCATACGCACATCAGTCTCTAGAGTTTTCATTAGAGGCTAACCATGAGACCAATAAATGTGCCGTATACAAAAGAACGACACCACACGAGCTTTCACGAGAGGCTAGCCGATGGTATATCGTTGAGTGTTAAAAACATATGCCTGCTGAATCCCTAGCAGTCTCTAAGAGTTTTCACGAGAGGTTAACCATGAGAACATTAACTGTGCTATATAACTACAAAGAACGACACCACACGAGCTTTCACGAGAGGCTAGCCGGTGGTATATCGTTCAGTGTTAAGAAAAACACATCCCTGTTGAATCCCAAGCAGTCTCCAAGAGTTTTCACGAGAGGTTAACCATGAGATGATGAGAACATTAACTGTGCCGTATAACTTACAAGAGAACGACACCACACGAGCTTTCACGAGAGGTTAGCCGATGGTCTATAATAAAATTATGTTCAGTGTTATAAACACGTCCCTGCTGCATCCTTAGGGCTATCACGAGAGGTTAGCCGTGCATTTGGGCCAATGTATCACGAGAGGTTAGCCGTGAATTTGGGCCAATGGTTTATTTGTGAAAACACGTAACACGTCCCCGCTGCATCCCTAGAGCTATCAGCCGCGGATTTTAGCAGTCTGGGACCTTACTCTCATATTCTTTGTAGAGGACTACGAAGTTCGTTTCTGTGGAAGACACTACAGTCAAGCACGTTCGAGAGGCTGTGTGTCACGTGACCGAAGCTGATGCAGCCAGACTGAATAGCCGTACTCAATGCTGCCAGTTATATGTTTATTTACATATCGGAAAACATTATGTTCTCTTAAAAAAAAATCCAAAATACTAACAATAATAAATTCTAGATATACGATTACATTCGTTACAGATATTCGTCATTCGATACAGACAGTATACGATTTAAGTTAAATATGTTGTGTTAGTACTTGCTTCATTTCCACTACAATGCAGCCGGAAGGAGACTGAGAGTAAAATGGTATCTATACCCCAACCTCAGGCCTTGCCTTCAAGTGTTAAGAATCTGCTCGGAGGGTGCAGTGGTTAGTTCACCTATGGAACTGCATTGCAGTCTGGCCATACGGTGGTTAAAAGTTATGATTAATAGACTAAGCTGACTGAAGCACCCATAATCTGTGGCCTGTTGAACCCTCCAAAGTTTGAAAGGGGGGGGGGGGCAACAGTGAATGAAGGTGGAATCAAATGGGAACAAAGGATCAGGGGGGCAGAATACAGGGGCTGCCATTATGTCCATTGACAAGGTCCTGAACAGTTTAATAGCCTCCCGAGGGAGTGACTACTGTGTGTCATTTATCATGATTGCATCACATGTAGATCCTTAACCCTACCCAACTTTATAAGGATATGAAAGAATTGATGGAGTGGGCACCAATACCTAACAGGTATTTTTAAGTTTCAAGATAAATTCAATGCCACCAAACATTGTCAGATCTAGGATTGTCACTGGCTCAGATACGGAGTGGTGGATTGCAGTATTTCTCTAAAGTTATGCATGGTTGTATTGCTACTTATCTAACCACACATTTCTGAATCAAGGGTTATAAACTACCCTTTACTGAGTTTCCAGTTCAAACTTCTAAATAACAACTTCAGTATATTTTTACTAAAATCAGATGGCACTTTAAATAAGTATGGTGCCACATACCACTTTAAACTGGTGGACTTAAGGACAGCTTTTATGGTTTTTTGCCTATATTTGTTACCCATAAGAAAATATGTTAGAAGATATCTCCAGTTTCTGTTTTAAGATACATTGTAAGAGCCTACATGCCTCGCATTCGGGCTTAGCACAGCACCATGTGTGTTCGCTGGGATCATGGGTTGTCTTTCATAATTATATCCTGACAATATTCTGTGCCTTGCTGATTCATAGGCAAACTGCATAGAAAATGTGTCTACTACTCAAAATGTGTTAAGAAATCTAGGACTTATTATTAATATTGGAAACTGGAAAGGGTGCCCTAGAACCCAGCCAGTATCTAGGTTTCTTGTTGATTCAGTCCAGTTTGCCATTTCACTTACACACTCCATCCAAAAGGAGATGCAAATAATAGAGTTTGCCTAATTACTAGGTATCTTTGTTGCTACATGCCCAGCTGTAGAGGGCTTTACACCAAGATCATGAAAGGTCACACACAACAGTTAGTAGCCTTAAAGAATAACAATGAAAATAACAAGGCCAGAACTGGTTTATAATTCAAATTTATAATAACATATCGCCTGTATTCCTCAGAGGGCTGGGCAGAGGTGTTCTTATTAAAAAATCCAAATTCAATTATTAACAAATACAATAGAACTAGATTAAAACTCAAAATAAATTATTTGCAAATACAATAGAACTAGAATCAAATCCAAAATCATTTATTTGCAAAGGTTGTCTCACATTTCAATAATAATTAAACAATTTGACTTTTTTCTTGAAATATTCTCTGTTGCTTCTCAAACTGACTGGGCCTGGTATGTTGTGATAAAAAGTGCCAGAACTTCTAACAGCAGGTAAGGATCAAAACAATTGCAAGCAAACTCAGATACTATGATGTATTACCTAGAACAGATATCACAACAGTCATAGCCTATATCAATAAGATGGGTGGTACTTGCTATACTCACCTAAAGCTTAGCTAGACAGTTATGGCAATGGTGCAAGGAAAGACAAATATGAGCTCTTGCATCTTATATTAGTTCCAAAGAAAACACTATGGTAAATCTAGAATCTAGACATCCTAACATAGAAATTGAATGGAAGACCTGCAGGTCTTTTCTAGTCAATTGTTATTAAACTGGGTCAGCCCCAGTTAAACCTGTTTGCAAAAAGTCCAATACTAAGTGTCAGAATGACATCATGGCTCCCTGATCCAGGTGCATGCTCAGTAGATGCATTCACTATGAAATGGGACATCCACACCCATTGCGCAGGAGTCTCTGACACTGATTGCCGCAATATTATCAGGGACGATTCCCTGAGAAGAGGAACACCTATCCCTTTAATTAATATAGTGCTAACTTTCTTGTCTAGCAAAGCAAGAAAGCTATATGAATCTGTTAGATCAGTGGATTCACTTCTGACAGAGTCAAGATATTGGCAGGCTCATTCACCGTGGTGATATTATTATTAACCACTAAGTTTAATCAAGGATTGTCTTATGGCTCACTCTCTAATGGTATTGAATGAGTTATAATTATATAACTGAAACTGGAGAAATTACCGACT
Source organism: Eupsilia transversa (assembly GCA_914767815.1). Taxonomy (NCBI): domain Eukaryota; kingdom Metazoa; phylum Arthropoda; class Insecta; order Lepidoptera; family Noctuidae; genus Eupsilia; species Eupsilia transversa. The sequence continues at coordinate 6,814,326 of OU611902.1, forward strand.
ATTACTATTAGCTGACACAGATGAGTAGAGTATCAAGGTTTCTTAGGGTAGGTAATTATATTTGAAATAAGAGCAAAGAACCCCAAACATGATATAATTTTGGGACTCCAGTAACATACGGGGTTATCTAATATCTTTCATAATTAAACCTTTGGTTTAGAATATTACAAACCAAAAAAATTGTAACAATAATAGCTCTTGTAATTGTACATTGAATTCAACCTTATCACTCATTAATATAGATAACATTTCTTATAATAAGGATAATTATGATCTTATAGATACCAGAAATATTTGAAACTTCTGCACCTGGAAGATCTCAACCGAACTTGATATTTTTTTATTTTTTTAAGAGAATTTATCTATCTGGCCTGCCACAACCCTTTTTGTTCTATCCAGATTTTACTAGGAGTATAAGACAAGATTTTAAATCATTAATTATATCCATAAGAAAATCTTTTCATGCCGCCTCTAATCTAACCATTAGTGGATGGATAAAACAAAATTTTTGTGCCCAGTAGTAGAATAGATGTTTCTAAATTCACATAGACAGACATACCTCTACCTTAAAGGCCTCTAAGGGAGGTATCGATGTTGAGGTCATAAGAAGAGCTGCTGATTGGATCACAATTTTTTTTATTGTGGTCCTAATGCTTTTGCCCAGGCTGTGTGCTCTATAGAGAGTGGCTGCTCATAAAAAATTATTACATTTTTATGTCAATGTTAATTGTCTGTTTATATATAATTGATGTTTGTAAGTATAGGATTATTAATGACATGGTTGATTCAAGACTGAATAAGAATTCCAGGATTCATAGTACCTAATTAGAGAATTTTAAAGTTAGGTAACTAAGTATGTCTTTAACTTAATGGAAGACTGATTTTTAAATAGAAATACATTTATAATGAGACTTGGAATAACATGGTAAGTTATAATGTTCAGTTGGTAAATAATGCAGAACTGGTTACCAACACAACTTTATTCTTTGAACATCTACATAGTGTACAATGAGGACGAGATTATGAAGCATAATTATACAGATCGGACTAACTTACCTAGTGACGTCCGATCCTTAATTATGTGAAGTAATCTCGTCCTCATTGTATCCCAACCCCTCCCAGATAATCAACCTACATATATACCTATGTGTATTGGATTGCCTTATCTAAACCCCTTCTAAAAGTTGTGTTGTGCTGTATGGACTATACGATGCCCATACCGGTCATCGTGAAGTCCCGTTCATATGCTTTGAAAGAATGATTTGACAGACGTCATGCGGGCCCGCCAGCGAGTGGACCACAGATAACATTTTTTGTTTTAGGATGAAGTATTTCATCTTTAAATAATGTGATAGCGTAGTAGTGCAACGAGTGCAAACTACATAGTGTACAATGAGGACGAGATTACTTCACATAATTAAGGATCGGACGTCACTAGGTAAGTTAGTCCGATCTGTATAATTATATCGCAAACATTAAACTGTACGACGAGTAGTTTACCTGACTTATCCGAAGACGAAGACGTTCCACAATTAAAGGTTTTACAAGATGAGATCGCCAGACTAACAACTCAGTTAACTAGTGCGCACAAAGAAATTGAGTTATTATCACTGGAAAACAGTAATTTAAAGCAATTAAATGAAGAATATAATAAAAAAAATGTTAACAGTCCAGGGAAAATTAAAGTGAAGCCGACAATAATATCGCCTAAAAAAAATATGAAGACGAAACAAACACAGACTATTCAGACCATTAAAGAAGACCTCTCGTCTCCTCCAAACACAAATATAACTAAAAGTACGAGCAGCAACGTAAGCTCATCTAACACAACTCAAAACATACGAGCCGCAACAATAGTAGAACAATCTTCCATAAAACACAAAATATGCCTGATAAGCAGCGAAACATCTAACAGATTATATACAATTGCCGAAAGAACTAAATTACGTAACTACGAAATCTGTCATTATAGAAAACCTACGTGCGGATTGCGGCAAATTCTTCACAAAATTGAAGGAAAAGTGCAAAACTTTACGCACTCAGACTATTGTGTTATTTACATTGGAGAGGAAGACTTTCGAAAAACACACAACTATTTGGAATTAGTCATGTTTGTTAGAGAAAAGTTAATAGAGTTAAGTCATACTAATTTTGTAATCTGTTTACCAACGTTTAAATATATGATAGATGCTAACACAATGTATAACAGCCGTGTAGAAACATTCAATAACCTAATTTACTTGGATATTAACACATGTAACTATGCATATTTACTTGACTCAAATCTGAATCTATCTTATGACTATGATACTTACAGCAAACGCTATGGAACCTTAAATAACAGTGGTTTAAATATAGTTATATCAGATTTACAAGACCTGATTCTTAGCCTATGCAACCTGAATGTTACGCACTCGGGAGTGAACTGCCACCCTCAAATTAATAATAGTCAGCACGAGTCTCCTTCTAATTCACAACAGTCAAATTCGCAGTTTTTTCGTTAACTACCTTAGCATCTTACACCAAAACATAGCTGGTCTAATGAATAAATCTGATACACTGACTGTAAAATTAGTAGAATTAATTAACAAGGGAACTATAATAGATGTTCTTTGTATTACAGAACATTTCATACAAACAGGTTATGAGAATTTATTGCACATTCCGAATTTTTGCCCAGCTGCTTTCTTTTCTAGAAACACAAAGAGAGGAGGAACAGGTATTTTCGTAAGAGTAGGATTGCAGTTTACAGAAATATCGGACATAGCAAAACAATCAGTTTCAGGTATCTTTGAATGCTGCGCTGTAGAAATAATAGCGTATAAAATTATTATTATTTGTATTTATAGAATCCCAAAATATAACTACGAAATATTTTATGATAAATTGGATTATATTTTAAATAAAATCTGTCTATCTTCAAATAAGAAAATCATCTTGTGTGGAGATTTCAATATTGATATTTTGAAAAGAAACAAAATTACACTAGAACTTGAATACTTTCTCATGAAGTACAATTTAAAACTAGCGCTTTGTACTCCCACTAGGTTAAAAAGTCAAACATGTATTGACAATTTTGCTCATAATTATCGGAAAGAATGTAAAGCTGAAGTTGTAGATCTGATCCTTTCGGATCATACAGCTCAAATACTTAAAGTACCAATACACAAAACTTGTAATCTAAAATATTGGAAAACAAAAAAGCAGGACTTATGTATGGAAAATTTAATTACTTTTAAAAAACATCTCAGCTCTCTATCTTTTAAGCAAGTATATGAAGCTAAGGATTCGAATGAAGCTTTCAACAATTTTATGGAAGATTTCATATTTCTATATAGATTGTGTTTTCCGGAGAAAATTATAACCATTAAAACTAGCAAGCAAACGAAATGGATATCGCGCGGAATAAAAACATGTAGTAACAAGCAAAGGCAGTTACTTTGGACATATCGATTAAACTCAGATTCAAAAAATAAATTAGTCCTTAAAAACTACACCAAACTTTATAGGAAAATTATCAAATTAACACAAAAAGCACAAAATAATAATTACATAAATACCGCTCAAAATAAATCAAAAGCTACCTGGCAAATTATAAATAGATCCAAATTTTGTCTTCCATTAGAATCTGTAATAAGCGTGAAAAGAGATAATTTGACATTTACAGACCCCATGGACATTGCAAACGAATTTAACGATTACTTTATTGACACAATTGAGAATAATGTTAAAGCTGACATCACATTAAATAATACAAATATAAACAATCAAACTTCAAATTCATTATTCATGCAACCTGTAACTATTGACGATATAATACAAATAATTTGCAACCTTAAAAACACAAATACTGTTGGATATGATGGAGTTTCCACAAAAGTATTGAAGTTTACCAAAGCACTAGTAGCTCCTCCATTAGTTCATATAATTAACTTGTGTATAGTTGATGGCATTTTCCCGAGCAAGCTTAAAAAAGTAATAATAAAACCCCTATATAAAAAATATGACAAAACAGATTTTAAGAATTATAGACCTATTGCAAAAATTCCAATTATTTCTAAAATTTTCGAGAAAGTAATCTATAACTCTTTATATGCCTATTTTGAAAAGTACAAATTATTTTGCACAGAGCAAAAGGGCTTCCGTAAGAACACTACTATTAATATGGCATTATTTGACTTGCTAGCTAACATCATGTCGGCTGTTGACAAAAGAAATCCAGTCTGTGCAATTTACACTGACATGACCAAGGCTTTTGACCATGTAGACCATAAGATTCTCTTGCACAAATTAAATAGTTATGGTATAAGAGGGAACATATTAAATTTAATAAAATCATACCTGAACAATAGGCTTCAATGCACGGAAATTTCTAAGATATGTCCTAAAACTAAATTAGAAACCATATATACATCAAAACCAAGACATGTAAAATATGGCGTCCCACAAGGTAGTGTATTGGGTCCGCCACTTTTTTTGATATATATAAATGATCTCCCGAAAGCAACAACCAACAAAATGGTTCTTTTTGCAGATGACAGTACAGCTATAATACAATCTACTAATTCAAATAACTATAAGAATGACATTAATACTTGCTTAAGTGACATTATAAATTGGTTAGACAATAATAGTTTGCTTATAAACCTGAGCAAAACAAAAGTCATGCATTTTTATCAACGCCGTGAAAACCCAAACATTTGCATTTCCTACAAGGGCTGTGATATTGAAGAAGTCAATAAGGCTAAGTTCTTAGGCATTATAATTGATAGCCAACTTACATGGAAACCTCATGTTGAAGAACTATGCAAGAAACTTAGCAAATCCGCTTATGCTCTGTTTCAACTCTCAAAGAAAGTTAACAGTCAGGCTCTGTTAACAGCGTATCATGGACTGGTTGCCTCTGTTTTGCGGTATGGCATTATTTTCTGGGGGCAGTCTACTGATAGGGAGCTGGTATTTAGGCTGCAAAAGCGATGCATCAGGTCAATGTGTGGTCTTAAGACAACTGATAGCTGTATTCCCTATTTTAAATCGTTAAAAGTATTAACCTTGCCTTGTTTATATATAATGGAAACGGCTTTATTTGTGAAATGTAACCCACATCTGTTTAAAAAATTATCAGAGGTCAGGAAAAATCCAATACGGACTCAATACGTCAATCAAATATGTCAAGTAAAATGTAAAACTGCACTAATGCAAAAAAGCTTTTTTGGTATTGCCCCACTCATATATAATAGAATTCCTAATATTATAAAAAATATGAGTACATTAAAATTTAAAAGGGCGCTTAACGAAATTTTAATTATGAAAACTTATTACAGCATTCACGATTTTCTTAATGATGATTCACTAACTGATTGACTTACTGTTACCCTGATTGACATAATTACTGTGGTCCTGGTTCACTTACTTTTTGTTCCATTTGACATTTATACTCTATCTTATTTTTTACTAAATATTTTTATTGCTGTAACCATTACTGACATTATTTAATGTAAACCTTTGCATGCCCACATGACGGTAAAATATGGAGAACTTTATTTTATAAACACCTATGTACTATACCCATGTTTGCAAAGAAATAAATGATTTGATGATTTGATTTGATTTGAATATAATAAGCAATGGATTAACAATATCCTTCAATCACAGACGTTGTGACTGAAATTGAATGTGTTACTTAAGTAGGGTGCAGGTATGACAAGCAATGTTGGGTTTCCAGTTGGTAATAAGTTAGAAGAGTTTTTGGTCTCAGCAGAAATTCCTTTGCTTCATTATCAGTTAGGGAATTCTCAATAGCATCCCATGATAAGGCAATACTTTTATTCATATCATGATGTCACATTTTCGCCAAACTTATCCGAACAATTATTTTAACCAAAATGTATTCTGTGCCAAAATGTAAAATATTCAAAGTTATCTAAGCCTCAAATACTTGTCTTTATCCTATAATGTTAAACTTCAATATTATTCCCTGAAGAGTTTTAATCTTCAGCCTAATTTTCAGCTTGAAAGGGCGACCAGACTTATATGACCTCTGAGAGTCACTCAGTTATACGCTTGATAAAACCTAAGATACATTGGACGATCTTCAACTAAATAAAACCAATGGTAGAAGAACTCTGAACTCTATTCAGTATTGTGGAAGTTACAGACCAAATTACATTGGACGTTCTTCGGCCTTTAGTAGTAACGAAAGCTGTGTTTAGCACCAAACTCTGCGCTAGATAGTGTCTTGTTTATTATTCTAAAACTACGGTTTCCTAGATGAGCGGTTCCATCTAAACTCTAGCTAAACTAAAAGAATTCTCTCAGAAATCTGTAATTTACACTAGTATTTGACATTATGTATTTGAACAACCGTTATCGTGTGACCGTTCACCGCTTTCGTATGAAAGTGTGGCGGCATCTACAACGCTACACGCGAACTACGCGTCAAAGACGTCGACGAAAATCCTGCATCGCGCAATTAGAGTTTACCGCGCGATCAACATATACAAGACTATCCGACATCAATCGTTGGGCAGTACCCAGCCAGACATGACACCCGTCTGGTCGGAGGATCCTCCCTTTTCTATAAAGGATGAGTGAACTTTATACCCTGTTTCTCATACCTCTGAATGGCGCTGTCAATGTCAAATTGTTACCGGTGGACCGTACCTAGAGGTGGAAATAAATAAGAGCTCATAAATAAATAAACTTTTTACAAAAAAAACCAACCGACTTCCAAATAAAACATTTCACTTTTTAGTTGTCGTACCTACCCCCTACTAGTTCGAATATTACGACCTGCTATGTAAATAACAGTGACAGGAAAATGTTAAAATTTATATGGGACCAACTTGAAAGCATACCCTTTCAAACAAAAAAAGAATTTTCAAAATCCGTCCACAATTGACGAAAATATCGACGGACATACACAAAAAAAAAAAAAACACATACGCTACGAACATAATATGTTCATAACATAACAGTAGGTTATATTATAACCTCTACTTTTTGGAAGTCGGTTAAAAAGTTGTCAGATACGTAGTACTTGCAACCGACGCGCGTGTATGACCAGAGGCCTTAGTGTAAGTTTGCAAGTGAGTAAACGAGTTAAGATTTGACTGATAGATCATAATGCTAAGAATATAAAGATGAGAATAAAAATCTTAACGCAAACGCGATAGTTACGTTTACGCACTTGCAAACTTACACTAAGGCCACAGATGTATGAACGTTAACGACGCAAAAGCAGTATGTAAGGATCGTAGCAGGTGACGTTCTGCAGTTTCTGCCTACCCCCATGGGAAAAAGGCGTGAGTTTATGTATGTATGTGTAAATAAAAAGCTGCAGTCACGTTTCAGAAGGAAGGAGTCTTGGAGCCTCCCCTAACGATCTCACGTTGTTCGCAGCGCCACGTGACTACCACGTGATAGCCTCCTCTGGAGGGTCACCGAATAATATGGCCGAAAATAATCTATACATATAATTATAAAGGAAAATATTACGTCGTGAGGTAACGAAAATTTTTGTTCCGAATGTGTTCAAAATCTTGTTTTAGTATACGGCTTTATTATTATACTAGCTGCTGCCCGCGGCTTCGCCCGCGTGAGTGTCGGAAATTACCGCATACATCCCCATGGGTTTTAAGTATAAATATTGAGTTTCGAGTTAATCGGACAGCGCGTTAAAATTCTTCCATACAAACACTGACACCCCCCCAACCCCCCTTTAGGGGGTAATTTTGAAAAACAAAAAACTACAAAATTTCTAATTTATTTAGATAACTATTCGTGCGAAGTTTCATGTTTATTACCTCAAGGAATAAGATTTTTCATACAAACTTTCATCCCTTATTTTACCCCCTTACGGGTTGAATTTCGAAAATTCCTGATACACGTTATTCTTAATTTTTGGGTTTAAGTATAAATATTGAGTTTCGAGTTAATCGGACAGCGCGTTAAAATTCTTCCATACAAACTTTGACAACAACTTGACACCCCCCAAACCCCCCGTTAGGGGGTAATTTAGAAAAACAACAAATTACAAACTTTTTCATTTATTTTGATAAATATTCGTGCGGAGTTTCATGTTTATTACCTCAAGGAATAAGATTTTTCATACAAACTTTCATCCCCTATTTGACGCCCTTAGGGGTTGAATTTCGAAAAATGCTTCCTTATTCCTTGCCTAAATTATAAAGGGAACCTCTGTGCAAAATTTCAGCTTTCTAGGTCCAAGCGTTTGGGCTGGGCGTTGATGAGTCAGTCAGTCAGGACTTGTCTTTTTATTAATAGGTATAGATATAGATAGTAGGATAGGATACTTTTCCGGGATAAAAAGTACCCAGTGTGGTGCCCAGGATATTAAAGAATAATTATACCAAGTTTCATCGTAATCGAACCGGTAGTTTTTGCGTGATGCCTGAACAAACAGACAGACAGACAGACAGACAGACAAAAAATTTTTTAATCAAATTTTTGTGTTCGGTGTCGGTCTAGTAACACCCCCTGCCATTTATTTTTTTGATATTTTCAATGTACAGAATTTTCACTTCTACAGATTTATTATAAGTATATAGATAGATATAGATTTTACGCCCACATCTGTCTTGACAGGAATTTGGTACACAACCAATTTTGTTGAAAGGTACACTTATAAACTGTGACCCAAACACGGACGTACGTGTAACGTAAATAAATGAATTTTAAATATGACGTCACTTTTCGGGGGAAAATAAAAAAAAAAAAAAAAATTGCAAACTGTACCGTGTGACAAAGGCTTGTTGTGAGGATCTTAATTTTTTTAAATTATTTAAAAGTATATACTTTTGAAGATATTTGAGAAAATTTATGAAAAATGTTTATGGTTATCTTCTTAACTATGGAGCCTAAAATTCTGAAAAAAATACTCAGATTGGTTCTTTACTCATAGATAACAGGAAACCCTTTAAGAAATCTATGGTCTTAAAACTAACATGATTAATCTCTCAATATTATACGTACAAACTTACATTTGCAGTTGGAATGTATGGAAGAACATATTTTTCAACTACAATGTTAAGTGTGTTTGGGATAAATAATTCATCCCAGCTACGGAACCCTTCATTGTGCGTGTTCCAACACGCACTTGGCCAGTTTGTTTTTCATCATACATAATAGTAACATGCATTGTATAACATAACATCACGCCCCTGTTTTGCCGATGGGTTAGACAGAGCTGTCGAAATACTTGTATAAAGTGATGTCTTTCTTTGTTAGTGAGTATCGCACGTTGTACAATATTAAAGCAGCTATTCCTTTTGTAGATAAATGTATGTACGGTCACGCAGCGTCCCTGTACGGACGGAGAAATCAGAAGCTATCATAAACACACTGTTGGCACGTACATCCACAGACAGCGAATTGATAGCTTTGTTACACAATATTTGTAGCGCTAGGTGTCCAGGATAAATAAGGTTATTTCCTAGAACTGCGTGGCAGGTGAGACAGAGAAATAATATAATGTCATCCCTTCATGGTATGATATAAGAAAGTTAAAATAAAAAATAATAAAAAATAACCCCGACACAATTCCAGGTGATGCTGCAGTATCGGTTCAAGGTTACTATGTTCTTCTAATATCATTAAAGTAACAGAATACTAATACTCCAATCATCAACTAGAAAAGAGCTGATAATCTTCAAACGGCTGAACCGATTTTCTTGAATTGTAGCTAAGAACACTCCCGATCAAGACACCTTTCAAACAAAATAATAATAATCAAAATCGGTTTAGCCGTTTGGGAGCGACTAGGGAACAGACGGATACACAGATACACACGTTAAACTTATAACACCCCTCTTATTCCGTCGGGGGTTAAAAACGACTAGGGTCATATACCAATTTGTTTATTTAAAAAAACCCAGACGTTTATTCCAGCTCTTAAATGTATTTTTGCTAGAGGTCTTAAGAGGTGTAATGTAAGGAACAGGGTGTCATGTTCCCCATCCTTCATAGAAAAGGTAGTCCTCCGACAAGACGAGTGTTGTGTCAGCTCGATGAGTGTCGAGAACATCGGGCAGCTGGTTTCTGTATGATGCAGATCGCGCGGAAAACACTGATACCGCGATGTAGGGATACTTCAGTTGCAGTACGTATGAGGCGGTATAGATGTCGCCATATTTTTTAGATGCCTAGGATGCCAACTGAGGGGCATAAACTGCCAATAGTTTCCATTTTTAACCCCCGACGGAAAAAGAGGGGTGATATAAGTTTAACGTGTGTATCTGTGTATCTGTCTGTTCCCTCGTAGCTCCCAAATGGCTGAACCGATTTTGTGATGATTGGATGTGCGCATCTTCCACAGGTCTGATCGATTCGAAATTTAGTATTCTGTTACTTCAATGATATTAGTAGAACATAGTAAACTTGAACCGATACTGCAGCATCACCATCACATCACCTGGAATTGTGTCGGGGGTTATTTTTTATTTTTATTTTAACTTGTTTATAAGATCACTATACTTTGAAGTAAATCTCAATAATTCCTTCCCAGCACAGATCCGGTCAAAGCTCCCACTTATAGAAATAGAACTTATACAATTGCCGAGTAAAAATAGCTTCCAATTAAACTGTTCGCCTTCTGAGAACTCACAGTTATAGACCACTTCCTGCAACCCAATGCTGAGGCAAAAATAGTCATTTCAATAAACTGCCGAGTCGCGTAATCAATATGGTTTGGAAAACCTCTTTTAAATGATTGCTCAACCAAACCCATGATGAAAGCATAACTTGCTGAATAAGATACACATAACATCACGCCTGTATTCCCCGAAGGATTAGGCAGAGGTGTACCTATAGTACACCCACATTTCACCATTTATGTTTAAATCCTATGTAATAGGGTGCGACACTATTGTCATCAACCGGGCACAAATCCAGACTCCGGGTTGCTACACTGAGAAATTCCTGGAGGAAAAAAACCCAGTAACATTTTGAAAAACCGGGAAATCAAACCCAGGACCTCATGCTCAGCAGTAGCGGTTGCGACCATTAGACCAACGGTTAACGGTTTATATACTGGCATTACCTATTTGATTTCCGGAGCTGTTTGTTGGTGCGACAATTCAAATGCGCAGACGCACGTTTGGAACAATCATGTGTAGCTTATATTAACCTATCCTGTATATATACTTCATCATTGCAATCTTCATAGTTTGTTGTGTAGACTCAACTCTCTTTAATGGTTTATTCTAAACCTAAAATATGTTGTTTTGTACGCCATAAATGGCAAAACATGCAGATCTACCTGTAATTTTAAGACCTTGCACATATTACTTGATGTATACTCATGTTTTACAATAAATATATTCTATTCTATTCTGTGTGCGACTCGCTGCCATCTCGCTAATAATGTTACCACAGTAAGAGCTATTCCTATACGTTTTTGCTATAACAAGAGAAGATTACATAAAAACTACTCACGTATTGAAGTACCTACTTTATTTATTACTCGCGCGACAAGTCGCGCCAGTGTGTACGAGCCTTTAAGAAGAAATGGCGAAACAAACTCAGGGGTCAAAGCATTTCAGGCTACCCACGATGAGTCGTAATGTTTTGTATGCATGCCTCAAACATGTTATAAATAAAACGCATAACTACTATGTCATGTCCTAGTGCTTACAAGTTACAATAGCACGCGGGGTTCTCAGAAACGGCGACATAGAGGTAGCAGTTACCGGGAATTCGATTCGGCTTCAATTCGGTCAGTGTTACGCTTTTGTCTTTGATTCATACCGTCACATTCATCCATCCATATTCATGATGTTCTTCTAATTGAAGCTCCAAGTTGTGAGTGTAACACCTTACCGTACATTATCACCCAGTAATGTTCCCATTACTGGGACTCGGGCATCCTTACTGTGAAAAGGCTGTAATCCACCACGCGTGCACAGTGCTGGTTTGTTCATGTCTTAAATGTTTGTGTTCACGATGTTATTTACCCGACTACGGCGAAGGAAAAAGGAGGATTATGATTTTGACCGATATGTATGTATGTATGTTCATCTGTTCCCTCATAACTTCTAAACTTCTCATCATAATTTGACAAATGGAGTAACGTTGTTTTTTTAATTTTTTCAACACACTTGCTCGTAAAGTGGCTCTTATTGAACCGCTTTTAGATTCATAATGCAGTGTATTAAAAACGCGTGCTTTTTACTTTACCATAACGAACTAGTGCTGTAATGCCACAGATAACTATTTACTAGTCGGAGTACCTAGTACCTATACCAGTCCTATGACATGGCAGTATGGAGTTAGTAAGTACTATCATGGCGGCATGGAATTTATATTGTAGAAATTGACTTTGGTGAAGCTTTTTATTTTTGTAAAACATAATACTATACGCAAACCGGGGCGTTAACTGTCTAGTTAACGTAAAAAAAATGAGTCTGGCCATATTCTGTTACAAATGAAAATGCTTTTATTTTTTACGAAGTACCTAATGTAGGTAATCTTAATAAAACTTTTGTGTACTTATTTATTGAAGCTGGACTATGTGCCTACATGGCATTAGTATGAACTATCTACTATTTCACCCAAGCAGAGGATGTGCGCTTTTTTAATCTCATCAAAGAGACTTTCATGCCTTTATATTATGCATAATATTTATTACATAAAATATGATGAACATATTTCATCATATATTATTTCATATTTTTCGATCCTTACATATTAACCTTATAATGTTTTTAATAGGTACGTATTCAGAACAAAAATAAAACAAAAATACCTATTATTTTGTGTTGTTTAATAGGCTGTCTAGCAGTTTTTCCAGCGCATTTATTTAAACCTGCGCGCGAATCGCTGGCGCGGCGCGCGAAAATACAAACCAGCTCGTCATTTTCCAATACTTACTTGCTATCATTTTCGTTGTGATTAATTAACAAAAATGTCGACTTCACGGGAAGAAGAGCAATACGTAGGTTTGACTCCGCCGGAAATACTCATCGAGGCACGAAACGCGAGTGATAGCCAGTTGCCACCAAAATCTAAGGAGAAATACGTAGCGGCCTACGAAACTTTTATACAGTGGAAAAACAACAAAAATGCCAAGTCATATTCGGAAAACGTTTTTTTGGCATAGGTACTTCAATGAACTTGCAAATAAATACAAGCTCAGCTCGCTTTTCCGAATTACGATGTAAATGTAATGAAATCGAATCGATTTGAGCGTGCTTACACCCGTTCCGAATAAGCTTGAGCGGGATAAGTTATGTTTGTTCCGTGAACCGTTATTTGGCTGTGTTGTTATAGGCATTTTTTCGAAATTGTGATTCTGGCTACCGTCGCCACCTAACCAAAAAAGAGGAAGAAATTTGTGGCTATACACAAAGAAATAAGTAATGTTTTAAGTTTTGACGTTGGGCGAGCACTGATATGCTGGGGCCACATTGTCGCGATAAGACAAACTATACTGCGCGCGCTCTCTCTCGCACACAGCTCGACGTCTCGCTGAATAAAAGAGAGCCCGTGGAGTTAAGTTCGCTTTATCGCGACAGCACACAGCGACACAGCATTAGCACATTCACTAGCGTTCCAAATTGATGACAGCCCTCAGCTTTCATAATCATATCATAACTAAATTGGAACGCAAAATATTGATGTGAGAAGTGTGGGCGATTAGGGCATATCTCGGAATGCGGTCGTATAGTTTTTCGGAGGCGGCGCGCGACTCTATGCCATGTCCATGCCGACTGAACGGAATGTTGCCATTATTTATTATATTTTATTTAACCATTTACAATTGGATTACTATACTTATAGTAACATAAGGTGTATTTTTCTGCTGAAAATCTTTCTTCATCTCTTCGTCTTTCAAAATATTATTTTGTTTTTATACATTTTTTAATAGGTGTAGGCTGTTTAGCGGGTTTGCCAGTTGCCAGTGCCTTTATTTACAACTGCGGAAAAACAAAACCGTCGCGCCATTTTCTATACATATTTGTTCCCGGTTTCGCTGTGTGGTTATTTTCATAGACTAATACATATTTAAAATAATATTATCAATACGAAATCTAAAGTAACACCAACCTACGTTGAAAAGTTTTTAAAAGAAGCTCCGGATAATCAGTACATGGCAACAATGGTCAGTTGAACTTTATAATTACCTTATTGTAGCATACATTCTTACAAGTCTGTTTATTTCCTCGCAAGTGTGTTGAAAAACGTCGTATGAAACGCGAGTGCGTTGATCATTACACTCTCGACTACCTTATCGCGCTCGCCTGCGGCTCGCGCGGACAATACCGTCTCGTGTGTAATGACCAACACCGCACACTTGTATCATAATGTACTATTTCAACACACTTGCTCGTAAAGTGGCTCTTATTGAACCGCTTTTAGATTCATAATGCAGTGTATTAAAAACGCGTGCTTTTTACTTTACCATAACGAACTAGTGCTGTAATGCCACAGATAACTATTTACTAGTCGGAGTACCTAGTACCTATACCAGTCCTATGACATGGCAGTATGGAGTTAGTAAGTACTATCATGGCGGCATGGAATTTATATTGTAGAAATTGACTTTGGTGAAGCTTTTTATTTTTGGAAAACATAATACCATACGCAAACCGGGGCGTTAACTGTCTAGTTAACGTAAAAAAAAATAGTCTGGCCATATTCTGTTACAAATGAAAATGCTTTTATTTTTTACGAAGTACAGTGGCCAGCACATCAAGCTACCCAAAACTGTCAAACTTTCCCAATCAAACTTGAACCTAATGCTTTAGCGATAAAGTTTAAAATCTACTAAAGAAAGCTGGCCACTGTACCTAATGTAGGTAATCTTAATAAAACTTTTGTGTACTTATTTATTGAAGCTGGACTATGTGCCTACATGGCATTAGTATGAAGTATGAACTATCTACTATTTCACCCGAGCAGAGGATGGATGTGCGCTTTTTTAATCTCATCAAAGAGACTTTCATGCCTTTATATTATGCATAATATTTATTACATAAAATATGATGAACATAATATTTCATCATATATTATTTCATATTTTTCGCTACTTACATATTAACCTTATAATGTTTTTAATAGGTACGTATTCAGAACAAAAATAAAACAAAAATACCTATTTTTTTTTTTTTTTTATAGGCTATATTGTCTAGCAGCTTTTGCAGCGCATTTATTTAAACCTGCGCGCGAATCGCTGGCGCGGCGCGCGAAAATACAAACCAGCTCGTCATTTTCCAATACTTACTTGCTATCATTTTCGTTGTGATTAATAACAAAAATGGCGACTTCACGGGAAGAAGAGCAATACGTAGGTTTGACTCCGCCGGAAATACTCATCGAGGCACGAAACGCGAGTGATAGCCTGTTGCCACCAAAATCTAAGGAGAAATACGTAGCGGCCTACGAAACTTTTATACAGTGGAAAAACAACAAAAATGCCAAGTCATTTTCGGAAAACGTTTTTTTGGCATACTTCAATGAACTTGCAAATAAATACAAGCCCAGCTCGCTTTGGTGTATCTATTCCATGTTAAAAACCAAAAATAACATTGTAAACAAAATTCCATCTTAGCACTCATTACATTTACTGATCACAGAGTTTTTTTTTTTTTCCGGTGTCAAAACGTTAGTCGTAGACTGCGTTCCGAATTACGATGTAAATGTAATGAAATCCAATCGATTTGAGCGTGCTTACACCCGTTCCGAATAAGCTTGAGCGGGATAACTTATGTTTGTTCCGTGAACCGTTATTTGGCTGTGTTGTTATAGGCATTTTTTCGAAATTGTGATTCTGGCTACCGTCGCCACCTAACCAAAAAAGAGGAAGAAATTTGTGGCTATACACAAAGAAATAAGTAATGTTTTAAGTTTTGACGTTGGGCGAGCACTGATATGCTGGGGCCACATTGTCACGATAAGACAAACTATACTGCGCGCGCTCTCTCTCGCACACAGCTCGACGTCTCGCTGAATAAAAGAGAGCCCGTGGAGTTAAGTTCGCTTTATCGCGACAATGTGGCCCCAGCATTAGCACATTCACTAGCGTTCCAAATTGATGACAGCCCTTAGCTTTCATAATCATATCATAACTAAATTGGAAAGCAAAATATTGATGTGAGAAGTGTGGGCGATTAGGGCATATCTCGGAATGCGGTCGTATAGTTTTTCGGAGGCGGCGCGCGACTCCATGCCATGTCCATGCCGACTGAACGGAATGTTGCCATTATTTATTATATTTTATTTAACCATTTACAATTTGATTACTGTACTTATAGTAATATAAGGTTTATTTTTCTGCTGAAAATCCAATACACGCATTTTTCAGTCTTTCAAAATATTATTTTGTTTTTATACATTTTTTAATAGGTGTAGGCTGTTTAGCGGGTTTGCCAGTTGCCAGTGCCTTTATTTACAACTGCGGAAAAACAAAACCGTCGCGCCATTTTCCATACATATTTGTTCCCGGTTTCGCTGTGTGGTTATTTTCATAGACTAATACATATTTAAAATAATATTATCAATACGAAATCTAAAGTAACACCAACCTACGTTGAAAAGTTTTTAAAAGAAGCTCCGGATAATCAGTACATGGCAACAATGGTCAGTTGAACTTTATAATTACGTTATTGTAGCATACATTCTTACAAGTCTGTTTATTTCCTCGCAAGTGTGTTGAAAAACGTCGTATGAAACGCGAGTGCGTTGATCATTACACTCTCGACTACCTTATCGCGCTCGCCTGCGGCTCGCGCGGACAATACCGTCTCGTGTGTAATGACCAACACCGCACACTTGTATCATAATGTACTATTATGTACCTATGGCAACTCGCAAATCAACCTAGGAGGTTATGTCTGCTTTACCGGACTATCCTGTGGCTACTTTTAGGGCCGAAACTGCGTTAAGCGGACGCCCGCGCGGTTCTATACAAAAGTGCTCCGCGCGGGTGCCCGCGCGGAGCACTTTTATATAGAACCGCGCGGGCGTCCGCTTAACGCAGTTTCGGCCCTTAGGGTTTTTAAGTCTAAAAGCCTCCAGCCAGGGCGCAAAAATATGCTACTATGCTAAGATGCGACGCTCGCTAAGGGCACCCCCTGCGGGGTACGGACCTCGGCTTAGGGCGTCGCAATCGGGAGGACAGCAAGTTCAGGGCCAGGCTGGATCATAATTTCGGCTGGATCATAATTTCAAGGGGAATAACGTTGGAAGCGTTCGCTGGTTATATAGGCTATGACACACATTAAATTGAATATGGCGCCCTCTACAGGTCATAAAGTCATGAATGTTTTTTTTTAAATGGTTCCATTTTGTATACAGTTATGTATCTATTATCTTACTGATTTCCGGTAAAAAGGAACCCTTGAACTGAATGGTCTGAATTCGAGAAGATTGGTGATGTTTTCGAACCTTCTGTAGTTGCCTGGCCTGCAGTCGCTTTGCCACTGTAGGTAAATAAGTCAAGTTCCCGCCAGGACATAAGTTTTCAAGGTCTCTACCTAACATCCGCGTGCTTCAGTGACAGCACGTTAAGTCAGTGTTGGTACGAGCGGCGCATAGTGCATCGTTCACAGACCCCGGGCTGGCGCGCTGCCAGCTGCCGGCGCGTGCCTCCCCAACAGCTAGGGCATATCTGTAGCGTGGCATTTGGAAAGATGTAGTCTAACCTTGGTTTAAGTAGTCATGTGGCATCAAGTGGTCACTACGATGTCGATTTTAGGGTTTCGTACCTTAAAGCTAAACGCATGTTAAAGACGGCGGGCCGCAGCGCCCCGCGTTGCAAAGTTGCGCCAGGGACATTAGGAGTCACGTCAAGCCGTGCCGCATTACATTGCATTACAAAAATCGTCCAAAATCACTTTCTGACATTTTGTATGAACCATCACACACTGCACGCGGGCCGCATCGCAACGCATATCAATGGCCGAACAAATGCGCCTGACGAGCGAGCCGCCAGTGCGTTGCGCTGAAGCAAGGTAAAAGACTCAATATTCGCTGACGTAGAACGGCGAGTGAATACGGAATAGTCTGGATAGGGGTAGGTATCGTGTGGCCGTTGATTTTAGAGACTTACTGCCGACGTGGAGCTCATCCTCGGCAAGCGGCCCTGCTGCTTCCTTGCCGAGTCATTCGACTCTGACGGCAAAAGCTTTTTGTATTGTATGTTCGTACTTCTTACCGATACGAGAGAAGAATCTTTACTAAAATCTTATGCGAAAGTAAGGCCGTCTCATGCTCGCATTCACTTCCAGTAACCGATACCTAAATGTCTGCACAAATGAAAGCACGCGGTTGGATATAATCGAAATGTAAAAATTCAATAGAATATTACTACCTCATAAACTTTACATGGGGTAAATACTTTTGTTCCAAAAAATAAAAGTAATTCCAAAAGAGCAGACTCTGCAGCGTCGCCTCCGTTGTGAAAACCCTAGAATGTGTCAACATTCCGGCGCTAAACATAGTTTCAAAATACGCAGCGTGCGTGCGCTTAGCACTAATTAGAACTATTCTAGGCTCCATGTTAATTATGTAGACATCGTTCCACAGGGACAGTGTACCTTAGTGCCAGCGCACAGGGTGCGTTTTGTCCCTGCAACTTGACGCCAACAGCACGCGCAACATATAAAGAATCGCAATCTGTCATTATGTCTATTCTCCTGTCGACAAAACCCGTTTCTGCGGTGGTCATGCTCCGCGTGCTGTGCGAAGGTTTGAACAAAATGTAAGAAAACTGTCGGCCGCCGCCTACCGTTGCGTCTTGTCGCCGAACTATCGCACTCGCATGACGCATAGTGTGCGGCATGTCTTAATCTAGGCATTTAGCCCCAATGTCATAGGGACGACCTTCGTGTGCGTGGGCAAGTCGCCATTACCATTAAATTATATGGAAAGAATCATTTCAGACTAAAAATGTCATTGTGATGTTATTGTTGGCAAACAATTTGAATCTTGCGTGTGTTTATGAAATGTGGCAGAAACTACAGTACAGAACGCCACCTGCTACGATCCTTTTTTAACCCCCGACGGAAACGGAGGAGTGGGTGTTATAAGTTTAACGTGTGTATCTGTGTATCTGTTGTTCCCACGAAGGTTGGGTGTTTTTCAGTTTGCCAGACTTTATGTAGGTATGTTATTGATAATACA
Source organism: Eupsilia transversa (assembly GCA_914767815.1). NCBI lineage: Eukaryota > Metazoa > Arthropoda > Insecta > Lepidoptera > Noctuidae > Eupsilia > Eupsilia transversa. The sequence continues at coordinate 6,833,466 of OU611902.1, forward strand.
GATTTTGAATTTAAAAAAATAACATCAAGTTGAGCAGAGGTGCACCAAATGTACACCCACATATCGGCAGTTATGTTTAAGTCCCATGTAATAGGGGGCGAGCATATTGCCATCAACCAGGCACAAATCCAGACTCCGGGCTGCTACTGAGAAATTCCGGATAAAACACCCAACAGGTAATACTTTGCCCGACCTAGGAACTGACCCCAGGACGTCATCAGATTCCTCAACTCCCTCTAAGATTTTGAATAAATAAATTAGAATTTACACCACAATTTACCAAGAACATTATTTGTCAAACTGTCCCTCGTAATAACCAAAGAACCACTTGAAGAAGTTGCCACAGACAACAAACACGCTATCTTAACTTCCATCGTGGAGCAGTCTCATTCAGTCGCCGCCATCTCGGCTAATTGGTGAATGAGACAATTCGCTGGGGCATCCTGTAATACTACCGTCATGCCACTGGGCAGGAAAGCGCGGAAGGATTAGGCGGTTGGCTCCACATGCGAACTACGACTCAAACACCTGACGTCACAAAAATCCTGCATCGCGCTATTAGAGTTTACCGGGGAATCCACATATATTAGACTATCCAACATCAATTTTTGGGCAGTTTCCCGCCACACACAACACCGGAGGATCCTCCCTTTCCTATAGAGGATGAGTGAACTTTACACCCTGTTCCTCATGCGTCTGAAAAAGTAAGATGCTGTTTTCGAAGAGAGCGTTTTTTCACACTATAGAGTCAAGCGATAATTTCCATGACAGATGTCACTGAGATATGCGGCGGCCACCGCTTTTCTAGGAAACTCCTAGGAAACTAGCTTTACTCCAAACAAGTACGATCTCACGACTTACAACTAGCTAGCTATTACTAAATTCAGTTTGGAATATAAGCTGCGAGCTGCGAAACCGCTCCGAACAGTGTTCCTGAAGTTTATCGACGCTTTACTTAGATTAGCCCCTATATCGTACGGGTAAGTCTGTAGAAGTGCACATAGCAGTGACATGTTTGTTTCGTAAAGTAGGTGCAGCAGAACTTCTGTTCCTATTTATCTTGTGCCCGCGCTGCTGTGCCCCGAGGGGAAGCTAATACAATCGGCACACTTTGCCACAAAACTTCCCCCTGCAGGGGTGCGGACGCACTTTATAAGCGATAGCGAGTTACCGCTGGTGCCTAAATAATATAGCCGCACGGGTGGAAAACATTACCCCCTCCTTCTGGGGCAGACACGATTAAAATGAAAACTTACGACTCGAGCCGAGTATACACGATTCAGTGTCACCGACCCGACGGTTCAGTTTTATTCAATGTTCCGAAATACCGCAAAGTGCGCTTAAAGAAGTTTTCACTTTAAAAACTACGCAAAAATACAATGATATAAGTGGCTCCAAAGACGTCCTCGTGCAGCTGACAGGTGTACGTGGGCCAGTAATAATTACGATAATAAGCGAGGCGTTTAGTTTCAATTCGAAAAGAGATTGGATACTCGATATTCTATAGAAAACTCGCCAACACAAACAAATTAAGATCTCATTTATCTAAATCGGTCCAATGACAGCACAGCAATTACAGATCATGCCAAAGTAAACAAGACATTTTTACATCTTAAGTCCCACCCACCTCCATCTTGTTAAAATGGATGACACTGGACAATAATAACATAATACAAGTGAACAGAATAAGTTCAGAGAACGCTTGAGTGTTTTTTTTGTTAAGTGTAATAATGGCGCAGTTACAATCATGTTACAAAGGTTTTCCAAAGAGTTCGCGTCAAAATACTTCATGTATATTCATTGTGTCAATAAACATAGCTTTACGCTACGGAGCACCTTGTGTCAATATAGCTTTTGAGCTCTTGGACAGAAAAGTGTAACTTATGTTTATGCAATACAGTTTTTTTTACCATCTGCTCCATTTCTGTGTAGTCGAAACGTATGAATGGCGTTGATATTTGCTTTACATTCCAATTCGTGTTCGTATTATCATGATTATTCAGTTTTTTTTTGTATGTACCCTTAAAAGTTAAATGCTTATTAGAAGATCTAAGATACTAGCTGGAATAAGTAGGTACCAATGATTTGAGGTCTTAGAGGTAAATTTCTTCTGAAAGGTCTATAAAGATTTATCTTCTCTCTGACACTGCGACCGTACAGTGTCAACTTCGAGAGCACTCTTTAGAGCGCGTCGATTGCGAGGGGTGCGAGGGGTGGCGGGAGGTGCGACCTTGACCGAGTCAGCTGATGTGCACTTACAGTGTTCATCTTTACAAAGTATTGCTTATGTTATAACTTATAACACTACGACACTAACTTATAACTTATAAGTTAGTATCACATCTAGAAAACTTCACGAGGATAAGAAGTGATTACCATCCCTAATAGACACATTCAACACTAAGGGATTTGCCGTTGCTTTCGCCTTGTGAATAGTGATCACCACTTTCTGGACAATTAGCAAATACCAAGCGGTTTGCGTGTAGCGCTTCTAACTTGGTGGGCCAGTAGTAATGGCCCCGATTTACGAGTTATAGTTGGGGTCGAACCCAGCCAAGAACTTAGATTCGTGAAATTTATTTCATCATCACTGCTCTTAATTTTAGTGTAGGTTTTTTTAACAGCATTTTATCACGTCCAATGTCAGACGAAGCTAGGGTGTTGTTTAAAATTGTCATCATAGGCTTAAGGATACGATTAGGTTAGTTCTGAACTGTTTTGTTTTTGTATTCAATCATGGGGGTGACGTTTTCGTTATTGAAAAAACCCCCTATATAAAAATAAAGAAAAAAACACTGCTCTTAAAACAGGCAAGTAAAACATCGTGAGGAAACCGGCATGTCCTAGAACCAAACATTCGAACACATGTGACATTCACTATCTGTGACTGCGGCGAGAGGAAGCCTTAGTCCTAGCAGTGGGAACCGTTTTGGCTGATATGCTATGCTTATGCTTCTAACTTGTTATGTGTATTTGTTAGAGGAAAAGTTCAATATAACTGTAATGTCTCTGTGTTCATATTATGTGATGTAAATTGCAAACCACAGGAATACTGCGACACAACGCTGCTTAGCAGGTGACGAACTGCAGCCTTTATGTTATCTAATTTCTTCCCTCTACTACTGCGACCACACCGCGTCTCCTTCGCGAACAGTCCTCAAACCGCGGGTCGCGACGTTGGAAGGAACGGAGGGGCGGGGGATGCGTGACCTTGACCGAGTCAGCTGATATGCATGCTTTGTGTTCTACAGCAACTGAATTTGTGTATTCTAATGAGGAACTGTTGCTTGGAATTTAATTGCATGGATTTGTGATAAGCTTAGATTTAAAAAAATGACTTCCAAAACAAACGCTACAAAGTGAAACATTATTTTAATTTCGGAAGTCGGTGTCTTTGGTTTTTAACCGACTTCGCAAAAAGGAAGAGGCTATCAATTCGGTTTACCTCATAACTCCGTCATTTATAAACCGATTTGGTAATATTTTTTTTGTTTGAAAGAGGTCTTCCCAGGTGGTCCCATTGTCATCAGGTCAGGATCTGATCATGGGATCCTGGAGAAATCAAGGGAACTCTTCAAATATTATAAGCACACCTATAGCGATTTTAGGGGTTTTTTGTAGTAACTTGTGCATTTGCTCTCGGAAAGCACCATTTGGTTAAGTGGAACTGTTGATGAACTTTTTGCGAAGTTGGTTAAAAAGATAACACCGCATCATTGAACATCAGACATCCAAACAGCCTGGTTAGTCCAGTGGTCGTAAGCGCATGAGGACCTGGATTCGATTATCAGGTCGGACAAAGTATTATTGTGTTTTTCCATCAGGAATTTTTCAGTAGCAGCCCGGAGTCTGGATTTGTGTCCGGTTGATGGGAATAGCCTCCCTATTGCACGGAACTTAAACATAACTGGAAAAATGTGGGTGTACTGTATGTACCTAAACCTCTACCTAACCCTTCGGGGAAACAAGGCTTGATGTCATGAACATCAGGTAGATGATGAGGCAGCTGCGTGAGCTGCGCCACTTGACATACACAACCTCACACGGAATCACACCCCCTTAGCTACTAAAGGGGTTGGCAAAAAGTACGTAATCCTTGAGGTCTCCTCGTCACTTTCATCCGCAATCGGTAAAGCCTGATTAACACGGTGCGATTTAATTACCTGTGGTATACCATAAGTTGAAGTTTTTACTTCAATTCTTTTGTATGCCACATATAAGAACCAAACAGTACTTACTTATATTGTAGTATAAGTACAATTACGCAGTCCCCACTTGAACACATCATTTTCCTGTTCCAAGCGGTCCAAGGTATTGTGGGTGTATCCAGGCAAGTCCCGGCTATATCTCAACGTGTCCCCGGCTGGTATTCAGCTCGTCTCCGGCAGCACGACACAATATACAATGAACTACTCAGGGAAATGAAGGCAAGTAATTTCCGACGTGTGATAGACATGAAACGGGGTGGAAACAAGAAAAGCACTGGGAAGTTTTTACTCTCTTGGTGTTTGTAAACACACTAATACGGTAATAGATTGTTCTGTACTTCAAATAAATGTAATCTACAGATAGATTAGTACAGATTCTCTCAGAGTTTAGTCAGATTTCAGATCCCTTTATACAAAACTAAATTGCAAACTGATTGAGATCGACTAGGAGAGTGAAACAAGCCCCAATGATATAGTTTCGTTTAGTTGGCGCCGCTTTAAATTACACGATAAAACATTATTAGAGTCTTGAGACACAGAAAGGGTCGGAAAAACTGCCTATAAGTCATCCACATTACTCACAAGTGTTCAATTTAGCACACAATTTATCCTTATGAAGTCATCCTGAACTAATTTATTTAAGTTTAAGACCCCCAAATTGAGTACACGGGAAATGGCAGAACAAAGAATTGATGCACAATGCTGATCATATCATCAAAGTATGCGACTGTATAATTTGAAGGACAGACTACTGAATACTGATATATTCGTCAAATGCGTCATGCTCATGAGGTATTGTGTGATTACTGACATGATTTAAAGGTGGGAGGAATGACCTGAAGCTCTGAGACCCTGAAGATGATGATAAATGAAGCTAATTGTATGTATGTGATAAACGGTAAGACCGAGACTCGTCCGTGCTTCGGAAACCACGTTAAGCCGTTGGTCCCGGCTGTCATTCGTGGATCTTTGACAGTCGTTACAAGTCGTCAGAAGCCCGAAAGTCTGACAACCAGTCTTACCAAGGGGTATCGTATTACCCAGTTACTGGATTGTGGAGGTCAGATAGGCAGTCGCTCCATGTAAAATACTGGTATTCAGTTGCATCCGGTTAGACTGGAAGCCGACCCCAACATGATAGGGAAAAGGCTAGGCAGAATAAATGAAACGGTAAGACTTGAATCAAGATCATCTGGCTAAGATGCAATAGTATAGGTAAGATATTCAGTGAACAACGTTGTACTGAAACCACATGAATGGAAATATGTCTTGAAGGTAAGGAAATAGTCCGATGCAACCTAGAAATTGCAGTTAAAAGGCAGTGTATTCTCAATGTAAAGCTACAATTTACGGTGAAACGCATTGCGTCTGACTGAACGGTGACTAGCGAACAACACAGCAGGTTTAAAGAATAGAGTTTATATTTACATAAACAAATCAGACTAGCACGAACACCTAGAACCGGAATAACTTTCCAATAACTATAGGTTATGAAATACGTCATCCATTCAGGAACCTCAATAAACCGGTGTTCTTTCATTACGAGTAAAAGAGTTACGCTAAATAGACAGCTTAATCAGTAAGTGCACCTGCCGATCTATTCTGTAAGATCTTGCCATGAAAACTTAGGTGAGGTGAGCTTGAAGTCACCTCACTTCACTTTCGCAGGACCAGAACCATCAAGGACCGAAACTGGTATGATACGGGTATTTTTTCGGTAATAACATTAATAATTTTTACAGGTATTTTTAAACGTTACCTTATTTTGATTACAATCAGTATTAATACCGGTTACCGAAATAAAAATGACCTCTAGCTTACACGTGCTGTCGGTAATAGTCAATGGGTGCGCATCACCTGTATCTGTCACCGGTATTAAAACGGTAACCTAAAAGAGGTAAAATGTTTCTTCTTCTTGGGTTACCCAGATAACGGAAATCTTAGTCGTAGAAGTAACCAAAATTCTTCGAAATCTGTACCGTAATTTATTTATAAAGGATTTCGGTCACTGCCAACTATGTTAGGGTCAGCTTCCAGTCTTACCGGATGCAGCTGAATACCAGGATTTTACATGGAGCGACTGCCTACCTGACGGCCACAACCCAGTTACTGGGTAATACGATACCCCTTGGCTTGACTGGTTGTCAAACTTTCGGGCTTCTGACTACCTGTAAGGACTGTCAAAGATCTTTAAATGACAGCCGAGACCAACGGTTTAACGTGCTTTCCAAGGCTTGGCGGGGTTTCGATATGTAATTGATGGTTACCCATCCACGGATCGACCTCGGCAAGCGTATTTTAGCTCTCGATCAACCCGTGCAGCAATTATTATTAGCGACGAGCCCCCCTGAGACGATATTACAGACTACACGTCAAAGAACACTAAAGAAATACCCTCTTCAAAGCTATATGAGTAACATAAATCTTTCATCAATGCTGACCTTTTAACAAACAAGCATAAAGTTTGATAGTTCCCGAGACGGCAGGCTAGTAGGCTATAACTTACGGTACTGGAGTCGTAGAACACGCGGCGGCAGAGTGTATGTCATGTCCTCAGTACAATACTATCGACCCAACAGACAACACGGAGAGACAAAAGGTTTAATAATAGTGCCCTAAGGAACTCCCACGTAAATCGTGAGGGCGACGATTATTTCTTTATTGACGAAATCCTACTAATATTATAAATGTGAAAGTTTGTATGTTTGTTACTCAATCACGCAAAAACGGCTTACCGCATTTGGATGAAAGGCACACAAATAGGTTATAACCTGAATAAACACAGGATTTTTTATCTCGGTAGTACGTTCCTGTCCTTTTCCTTATCCTAGATAATTTCCGACCTTGGCGCGGGCTTAGCCGCTGGCAAAATCAAGTTTCTTAATGTTATAAGTATTTGATAAGGGACATCAGTTGGTTCTTGAGTGATTCTGGCAGATATCGTCAACAGAGGTTACTCGTTATGATATATTTATTGTCATAATTTAACATATTATGTCTTTTTCTTTATTTCCGAAACAATTTTCGTAATGCAAAAATCATTTGTTCGGTCTAAAATCGTCAATATGCAGTGATCTTGGTGGTCATACTTATCAGGATCCGAGATCTCCAGTAAAGCGCACCGGTAGGAACATCAAGATACCTAACGCATATAGGTCACAGCTCAATCGATATCTCCACCCAGACACAATCTCAGTGCAGTTTTATAAGTACGTCTAATAAGGAAGGACTATGCTCTATCACACGGTTCACTTGCCGGATAGGCGACGCCGGTCACCCGCCGGCGCTTGAATAGATAGCCGGGGGACTTGCCGGCACGTGCGAAATGCTGACTAGACTACACCTAAATGAAAACCGAAATAAAACCGCGGTGTTGGATTTTAAAGGCTCCGCTTACCGCTGAAAGTTGAAAATCCAACAGCACGCTTTTATATAGGCATTAATTAGGCAGTCTAGGGGTTCGACTTTTGTTTCCTAGAAGCGGTGAATGGTCACACATTAACGGCTGTCAAAATACGTATAGAGCGTATTTTGACACTTTAATGTCAAATACTGAAAATGACAGATTTTCATTACGGCCGTTATAATACGTCGGAACCGCTTTCTTATGAAACCAAACGGCGACTTTACTTTAGCTACCCGGAAGCCTGAGCTGAGCCTATAAAGCGGCTGACTGGGAAGTAAATGACACGTGATGCGTCACTGCGTCTGCTGTAATTTGTGACAAGTCTGCGTTCTAATTGCTTTAATGTCTCTAATTGGCATGACCAGTCCAATGTCTGTTGTTGATTTTCATTATTACAAAGTCTTAGATGGCTTTGTGGACCAGACCTTCTGTATTACTTAGATAATTTTCCCACGTTCAGATTTCACGGTCAAGTTCCTGAATACTTAAACACGAGGTCATGGAAATGTAGGTTTTATTGTTATAAGACTATGGTTCAAAATACTTAGGCTAGTTCTTTACCCAGAAGCACTTTTAGAGAATCGATTACGAAAGTGTGACGTCTGCAGGGACTCTATAGAACATGTTCATGTAAATGGGATTTTGAACTTTGTGTTTAAGGAAATAGGGTAGGAAATGTTTAAGAGGTGATCAGGCCTTCCTGAACACCTACGCTTACTTTTCCGTTCCATTGTTGAAGTGAGTCCCCTTTTTCTTTGAGGGAACACAAAGGGAAACGATATGCCAAGAGTTGTTTTACTACAACATTGGGTATCCCATGTTATAATAATGTCACGTATTTGAAGAATTACTTTTGGCAGATGCTTTACAGATTGAAACAGGCCTAATGAGACAAAAATTATCAAACTATCTAGTTTCTAGCCCGTTCTTTTCTATGAACATACAGTTTAAATAAATAAAAATTGTGATCATGTTTAGATCACGATTGCGGAGTTTTGCTAGCTAATTTAACTTGACCCTGTACTTTGGAATCGATCAAAATACTTTCTAACAAACAGTCTACTTTACAATCCAATAGTACCTGTACATGGTTTAGTTTGACTAACGTTCTCCAGGGGCCTAAGTCTAAGGTCTCCCAATGGTGAGTTTTTGACAGTTTTTGTATGGAAAATCTGTCAAAAACTCACCATTGAGACACCATTGTAATGTTTATAAATTAGTAGACTTAAGCCATTGTAGTAAATATCGTCATGAATTTGTTAACAAAATGAGAGAAAGATTCCATCTATATTCTGACTGATAAGTCGCCAGCTCGCCACCTTCTCAATCCAAGTTTCACAAGTTTCAGTAATATAAGCAGCTGCTGCCTTCTGTCTGACTTCAGATACGTCTATAATTGAAAAACTTTGGCGGAGGCGCGAATCCAAGATACAATAGATTTGATAATATAATACGCGAACACAAACTTCTATCAATTTATGCATTCGTAAGCGAATATTTCTATTTAGTTTACGGTAACTTGTTTGGACTGCTTCGTTCGACTAGTGGTCAACGACAAGCGCGTGTTCTGAGTCCTGAATGTAGTTCTGGGCCAGATCGGCCAAAGTGCCATTGAGTTTTTACATTGGGAACACCTTACAAAAGGTGGTTGGAACAGACTGGATGCGGAAGGCGGAGGATAGTGTTGTGACGCAGCCTGGGAGAGGCCGAGGTACGAGTATGTATGGACTGCGATTGGGTGCCTTGATTGATTGAATTTCTCAGTAGAAGCCTGGATTTGTTCCCAGTTACAGGCTCAATAGGCTCGCTCCCGTGGAAATTACATGTAACTGGTGAACTGTGGAAAGCCGCGAAAAACAAGCGTAATGTTTTTGGTTTGGAATATTTTCGGCAGCTGTGAACTGGAGATATAGTAGTACATTATTATCCGGAACATTCCATCCCGGAAAATTAAAAACTTTTCACTCAGGCAGTTCCGGCGTTTACACACTGCTATTGAAAAATAACGAAGTCTTTATATTTAAAGTTTGTGCCGCTCGCGCTTGAATGAACTGACTGTGCTCATTATCGTGGCCGTGGGAATATGCGGTCATCTTCCGATATTCTCATAATTATAACAAAACATCGCAAGAATGTCGATTCTTAGATGAAAATAATGAAATGTTTATTCTTTGAATAGGATATTGGAATCATAAACGTCATATTTAAAAAAAAAGCTGAATGCAGTCAACATTTCCCATCTGACTACCCCTGAGAATAGATTGGGAAACAATTCAGGGGTCAGTCTCCTTTAAAGTCCAGACACAATCTTGGTCAGATCATGTAAGGACTAGATTAGTGTCTGAAATAGTCTTTTGAGGAAATAATCACTCAGATTTGAGTGGACCTCTAGTCAGTCAGTTATCGTAGAGATCAACTAAGAACTTAAATTAATGATTCAGTCGCATTGAGAGCTTTTTAACCCCCGACGGAAACAGAGGAGTGTTATAAGTTTAACGTGTTTCTATTGCTATGATAAAATTAAGCATATTTCACTGACGCACTGATTTAAAAAACATTATGACGCAAAAATAGAGTAAATATCGTGGGAAAGCGAAACTCTTATCTTAGCATTATGTGCGACGACTGTGAGCAGGGCTGCGTTATCAGCGCCAATGTTAGTCAATATTGATGTTACGCTTTACTTCATCTGGACTCTGTAAACTAGGTGCGGAATATCGTGTTTATAGTGATTAATGAAGTATACATTGGTCGTGGCTAAATAATAACTGCCGCACTGGTTGTCCGAAGGTATAGCTTGCCGCAGCCGGTTTGTATATATCGAGACCCGTCTGTGCCTCGTCAATATTGATTATAAATGCGAAAGTAACTGTGTTACCTTTTTACGCCTAAATGACTGAACGGATTTCGATAAACACCGGCACACAAGGTAGTCCACGACCTATTTTAGGGCTTGGACTTTGGCCCCTTCCGACAAAAGCTCGTTCGTATACATGCTAATACCCGCTCTTTAAGCGTAGGCGTTGAATAAGGCGACTAAGGGTCAAGATTCAAAGCACACTCATCGACGGCACAACCATACAAAAAGCTCGATTGCGACATAAACGTACGATTCTTTGGTATTATTGCGAAAGCCGGAAAGATAGTGTTATGTCGTGTATGACCGTATGGACAAGACCTCAAATGAAAGATTTTTTTTTTTAAGCTGTTTACAAACTTGGCAAAATCTCGTGAATCGTAAGATTCTAGTCGATGTCAGATTAAATCAGTGGGTCAAAATAACCACTATAGGGCTCCACGCCCTGGGACAGCTAGCTAGACGGATTGCGGCAGACCCTGCACAAGACGGCGGGATGTGCTGGGCAAAAAGGACCACATAAGCACTGGATCGCAAGCACTGGAAATCATGGGGAGAGGATAAAAGCTAATAGTAACCGTATTACAAAGCAGTGTTTGTACTTGTCTAAAGCTCGCACCAAAGTTTATCCGCGATGTGGTAACACCGCCGACGCGCTGACCTAATTACTGCTGACATCTGTCTGTCCAAACAGATTACAACATACTACTCTAACCGTCTAACGCATAATCAAGTTACTGAGTCGGCTCGTTGATTACGCTGTTTTTAATGAAGATGCGCATAAGGTCCGCCCCACATCAAGTAGGATTTCAAAATCAAAATCATGTCATATACTCAAACTAGGCTGAGAACCAGCACGTTTCGAACGTCAAAATAACATATGACAGTCCCCCGGCACGCCCGCCCTTCACCACTTCTTAGTGCTTTAGCTGGGAAGACATGTCGAAACAAACTGTTCAGCGGTGGCGGCGTACCGTCATCGCAAAGCTTTTGGTTGAAAGTCCCCATCATAAAATATATTCAACTTGCGATGCGGCATGACCGTAATTTTTTTACCATAATTTTATATTGTATCGTGACACTGCAGGGCAGCAAGGTCCTCTTCTCATAGTCAGAAGAACTGAGCATTGATCAATATACTGGTCAGTATGAGAAAAAGTATTTCCGTATATTTAAAAAGGAACGGTTGTTAACACAAACAAAAAGTCAACCATGCAGAATTTAATTTTGGCCTCCAAAGTGTTTTTAGCTGTTCGTTAATTAACGAGGCATAAACAAGAGTTTATTTTTACCCGACTACGGCGAAGCAAAAAGGAGGGTTATGATTTTGACCGGTATGTATGTATGTATGTAAGTATGTATGTATGTAAGTATGTATGTATGTATGTATGTATGTATGTTCATTTGTTCCCTCATAACTTCTAATCTGCTCAACATAATTTAACAAATGGGGTATCGTTGGAAGCGTCTCGGTCGTCCGATGGTTATAGGCTATGTGGCGTCACATTAAATTGAATACGGCGCCCTCTAGAGGACAAAAAGTAATGAACTAAAAAATAAAAGTTTTTTTAATGGGGTCGTGTTGGGTATCAAATGAAAGGGCTTAATTAGCACATTTCAAATATATATATATTATAACCCTAAAATAATTTAAATAACAATAAAAGTACCTAATAAAATCTAAAACTCAACTACGGCAAAAGAAATGGGGTACCGTTGTAGGCGTCTCGGTAGTCCGATGGTTATAGGCTATGTGACGTCATTAAATTGAATATGGCGCCCTCTAGAGGACAAAAAGTCATGAACTAAAAAAAAAAGATTTTTTAATGGTGTCATGTTGGGTATCAAATGAAAGGGCTTAATTAGCACATTTCAAAAATATATATATTATAACGCCAAAATAATTTAAATAAAAATAAAAGTAATAAAAACTAAAACCCAACTACGGCAAAAGACAACTAAAAAGGTATAAACAAGTCATCACAGACAGACTAATTAAAAATCCGGAGTCACACGTAATCTATTCGGCTTATCCCCTAGCACGTGTGACTCCGGATTTTTAATCAGTCTGTCTGTGATGACTTGTTTATACCTTTTTAGTTGTCTTTTGCCGTAGTTGGGTTTTAGTTTTTATTACTTTTATTTTTATTATTTAAAGTTCTTAGTTCATATCCCTTTTAAGACCTTTTAAAAATAACGTAAAGATGTCAGTGACCTTATTAGTGATGTTTCAGATAGGTCAGCTGTGTAGTACTCGCAACCGATGTGCATATGTCCAAATGTATGAACGTAAACGAGGCAAAAGGAGTATGTAAGGATCGTAGCAGGTGGCGTTCTGTAGTTCCTACCTACCCCTTCTTCTTATAAAAGGCGTGATTTAATGTAGGTATGTGTAAGTCAGTGGGCATGACTGGTCGAAGATAAATAAGATTCATGTCAGTTAGCACGGCCTAAATATAAAAATAAGAGCTTTGACTTCAGCGTCGGTGTTGCAACAGATCAAACGATGCTGCGATGCATTCCGTGTTGTTGTTGGAAAAAATATTTTTGATGAGGGACCGTTTTTAAAGTTTGGGAATTTTGTAAGAAGTCTTCCACATACTTTTTCTTCCGGTTTTGCAAAGAGCTTTGATAATCACGGGACCTCTATTTAAAATTTAATAAAAGTCATCATACTCCTGCCCTTATTGGTTATTCATTAGTAGTCAGCGCAACATAGTTTTCTTCCATACTTCCCTATTAGTTATCATCTCGGTAATCACCCCGTTTCTTGTCTATGTTCCAGAACTATGAATGAATTTTATTATTCAAAGCCGGTTACAACAGCTATAAGATAAGTAAGATTGATGTCAGTCAGCGACCAACATGTAAAACGTAAACTATTTTATTAGCAGCGAACGTGGTGCAACGCGCACATCAAACGAAACGGTGCAGCCGCCATCTTGTATTATATATTTCGTAACTGCGGGTACTTCCGCGTGTCACGCAGTGGGATCAGCCAATGAATTACGAGAGTGGGGATTAAACGGGTTTTATTTTAATAGTTATCGAGCAATATAATAAATTAAAGCTTTTGTTCAGTCGTAATAAAATATTTGATGTGGGATATTAATAATGAGTGTCATCAAAGTCGTGGGCAGGTCTGGTCGTTAAGTATTTTACGTATTTCGCCATAATCATTTTGCTTTTATTCTAATTTATTTGTGGTGGTGAAGCATGTCTTCTGCTACCACATATCTCATCTCATCTCTTTGCTTGAATGTGTCTGAAAATAATTCTTGGTACGTGTTTTGTAGCTTCGCAAAGCAACTGTATTCTTACATTTAAGCACTTAATCTGCTGCATGAGTGTCCAACGGTCAAGGAATTAAACTTCAATAAACGATACTACCAATTGTTACGAAAAAATCCTCTCTTTTCATATCATTGACGTAGGCTACTGTTGCTCTTTGTAAATTTTTATTATGTAAGTCAAGCTAGAAAGCGAAAGCCCAAAGGCTTTCGTTTTCGTCTTTATTTCCCTTCATCCTTTAACGGCGTCAATATAACGCGAACTACTCAACTAAGAACAACTTGGTATCTCATAAGACTCATAACATAGGAGGTAATAGCACAATATTCCTCAAACCGTTGATGTTAGACCTTCGCGAAAAGTGCGTCACACAGCCAGAGACAGCGTAAATAAAAACTGATAGTACCGCAGTAGGATTCACGACAATACCTGCGCTAGCCCGCCCCCTCCCGCCCCTGCGGCGTCGTTAATATTCAACTAGCAGGAGGGTAGGGTCATGCTTTATTCTCATTGCTACAATACTCCGCTTCCTATATCAAACTAGCATCTCCGACTAGCTTCTGCCCGCGACTTCATCTGCGTTTACCAGGATAAAAAGTATCCAAATCTGTTCAGCCATTTTAGCGTGATTGAGAAACAAACACCCAAACATACAAACTTTAACATTTACAAAATAGTAGGAAGACACTGCAATACTGTAGCTTCCAATTAGTGGAAGAATTTTCGGAATCAGATCACCAGTTCCGAAGATTGGCCGCTACATAAACAGTAGCATTTTTTAATAATATTAGTAAAGAAGACAGATCGTTCTAGTTGTCAATGCTGATGCCAGGGTTAAAAGATTCTCTTCAGTCTGTGAGGTTGGCAGCAGGGCTAATTAGATAAGATAAGTCTTATTACCCCACGCATTTAAGGGAATAGGCTCGCCCCCTATTACATGGAACGTAAAAATAACTGGCGAAATGTGGGTGTACTGTAGGTACACATCTGCATAACTCTTTGGTCATTACAGGCGTGATGTTATATTATGTATTTAAGTATCGACTTTGAGGATAGCTTTTTGAACGGATACAAGAGGACGTGATAAAGTCAAGTGTTCTCGAGATAAGTACATTCAGTGCGTCATGCGGTAATAAAGACACTACCTGTGTCTTATCTTCGCTGAAATCAGCGACATCATTAAATATTGTAAGCAATAAAAAGAGGGTAGGATGTCGTCATGGTAAACAACAATATTTTTTGACCCCATCTTCGCAGGGTGGCTTCGCAGCAACTGGATGAAAGAAGCTAAAGATTTGAGTTAAATGGCGTGCGACTGAGGCAGCCTATGTCCAACAGTGGACTGTTATGCTGTTATAGGCAGGGATTACCATGATCATCTAATTAATCAGGTTTACGTTTATTTGCTTAGAATGTAGGTCTTCTGCCTCGTTAGTCTAGTGGTTTCAAGCGATACTGCTGAGCATGGTCCAAGGTTCAATCGGGGAGAGTGTTTGTGGGTTTTCACATCTGGAACTTCTCAGTAGGAGCCCGAAGTCTGGATTTATGCTCGGTCGATGGCAATAGGCTCACCCCTTGTTTCATGGAACTTAAACATAGCTGGCGAAATGTATGTCTGCTAGGTACAACTCTGCCATACCCTTTGGGGAATACAGGCGTGATGTTATGTATGTATGTAGGTGACTTGAAAACATGAGTGTCATGGTTTACAGTTTATGCATAGAACTTACTTTAACGACAGCAAATTTAGAAAATATTTAGATGGGGGTGTTTACCGTGTGGGCGAGCGACGTCAGATATAAATAGCTTTGAGCCGTGACAGATCGATCGACTTCTATTTGTATTTCCTTTAGGCATATATCAATCACGTCCTCAGTACTAGGAATGTTGAGATTTTTGCTGTTTATTTCTTTGCTATTAGAAAATTAGATAGAAAGAAAGTAGGCGGGCCATCTGCCACCACAGCTTATGCGATACCAAAGGCATCGTAGATACGTGGCCATCCTCTCGTCCGAGGCGCAATATTGGCTATAACCACCCATACCCCCACCCCACCCATACCTATATGGGATTCAATAATAATAATTAAGTGTAAGCTAAGATATTTGCACGCCATGAGAAATGGCGGACATGTCGTATGCCACTCTTATTTAAGATCTTGCATGCATGTATTATTTTAATTCTGTATATGCACATGTTCAAGCAAATAAAATTTCTTTCTTTCTTTCTTTTATAGTTCTCAAACGAAACAGGCGCTGCTTGATTCAATTTTATCTGAGGATCTAGGCATGACTACTTAATTATTACGTTCATCGCATTTACTGGCGGTTAGAAACATGTAAACACTGATCCGAGAGCTACTATACATTTTAACAGCGAATCAGTTTTCAGGCGTGCCCCTTTCGACCTAGGCCAAATAGTTTCTGATATACGGATAGCTCATGACATAAAGAATGGGAATTAAAAATCTCAACTAATTAAAAAGTTATGCAACAACGCGAAATTTTGCGGGTATTCTGGTCACATACAAAAGATCTGATTTTCAATAAAAACTATTTAAAAAGTTTGTATTTTTCACTTTTTAGCTGTGGTACCCCCCACAAATTCGAATATCACGACCTGCTATGTAAATAACAGTGACAGGAATATGTTAAAACATCATCCACATAGACTAACTGGGAAATATACGTATTATTGAAGGGAATGAAATTTATATGGGACCACCTCGAGAGCATACCCGTTCAAACAAAAAAAGATTTTTTTAAATCGGTTCACAATTGACGAAGAAATCGGTGAACATACATTAAAAAAAACATACATACGCTACGAACATAGAACCTCCTCCTTTTTGGAAGTCGGTTAAAAATAACGCTACGATCAATTAACTCAGTTAGTCAGCACATAAACTAACGACATCAAGGAAAATAATCCTTAAGGCCGATCGTTCAGAAGGTAAGGCTCAACGCTTCTTTAATGTACATAAATTGCGAATAGTCCGAGAAAAACCGCTAAAATTAAGAAGAAGAAGAGTAGTAATCCAGTAGTAAAAGTGTGTGAACTTGACAAATCCGGCGATAAGGCACCTGTCCCTGCCGACAAGGTAGCGACTAGCTATCAACGAGTTTCTCGCTCAAGAAACGTACAAAAGATTGCAGGTTAAGTGTAAGTAAAAGGTTCATATGTTAATAATTGACCGCTGGCGAGTATTCGTTTGTCGCAGCGACAAGATATATCAAAGAGAGCACTCGCTTAGCGCTTACCTCGCTTGGCGGGCAGAACAGAGGCTTTAATGTAAGTTTGCAAGTGAGTAAACGTAACTATCGCGTTTGCGTTCAGAGGCCTTAGTGTAAGTTTGCAAGACGTCTACTCGCTTGCAAACTTACACTAAGGCCTCTGAACCCTCGGTAAGAGACTCACACATTGGTACATCATTTCTCAAATTCGTTCAATGCTAGACATGGGATACTTTGTACCTGTCGGTCCGTCTGCCGCCACGTCGTAAACAGAGGCTAGGGGTAGGTGACGTCACTACATTTATCGCCTTTCTCGGAAAGAGGGGGAAAGTGTTTGAGTAGTGTCCATTGCGTACATGTGACAATGATAGACAGATAAACTGTAAGGAAAATAAAATGGAAGGTACAGCACAAGCATTTGGTAAATTATAGGTACAGTTGATAGTTACCCTACCTCGTATTGCTGTTTTAAACTTAGTACACCAATTTTCGACGAAAAATTCGTTTAAATCATGACAAATTAATGATGTAATGTATATTGTTTTTGGAATATTACTGCGTTTCTTAAAGGCTTACTATTGAAAACCTCGCTACTATGATGTTCTGTAGATCCAAATATTTCTGTTTAAGTTTATTGATACTCAAAGAGATAAGGTGAAGATTCTATTAAGCCATATAGTAACGATGACAGCTCACAGCATAATTATTAAAACAGATTCTCGATTAAATTACAGCGGTGTCCTAGTCTCTTTAGACTAATACTTTAAGCAATAATCATTGAATCCAGACATCTCCCTGTCAATACCCACAATAAGGATTTAGATCCGCAACCAAGCGAGCTCTCACTAAAGCAATTAATTTGTCGCAGTTCACTGGTACTTATTAACTAGTTTACTGCTTCACTTCACAGCAGCTTTTAATGCTATGTGGCGTCGAGAGAGCTCAATACTAGTAAAAATATTACTATCTATAGTTCCAAGATATCGATACCACAAACTCAACAAAATGGAAAAAGATTCCGCCGTACTGAGAATCTCCTCCTTTTTTTGAAGTCGGTTAAAAATATCATAAAGTAAGGTAAAACTTCCCTATATAGACGAGCTCCTTCACAAAAAACTCAATTTCTATTTCAGTTAAGTACAAAGTGACTTTGAGTTACGGAATGTCTAAACGCTAAGCTCGGGATTTCGGTAATACAAGTACTTAGTACCTGTCTACCCTTTGTCGCCAGGCCATGAGGTAGAAAGGGGGGGGGATGCAGGGGGAGGGCTGTGACGTCACTAACTTTATTGCGCACTACTTGTTTCGCACAAAAGAGTATTGGAATAGCTTCCTAGTTTATAATTTAATTTTATTTGATCGGTTGGCATACAAGCTAAAACTTTACCTGATAAAAAGTGCTTACTGCTACCACCAGCACCAGCTGAGTAATTGCGGAACATTTATACAATGGCAATGCATTTCGACAGTTCATTGCGTTAGTTACGTTGTTGAGCATGCAAATTTTTCAAGCCCATGGAGCAATGGATTTGTTATTTCCTTTACAACCCTCGGACTGTGATTCAAAGTGTGTCCCACAATCGGGTATAAAATCTTTGAATGTACTGTATCACTAGCCGTGAAAACCTATAATTGGCTTCATGTTTCTTATTCCGTACTTTTATTGTATTTATGTAAAGCTGTTGATTTTCCATGTGATAAATAAATCTGTAGGCAGCTGCAGCTGGAAAATAAACCGTTCATTCATTTAAGGCTATTGCCAATGCATGCTTTTTTTGTTGTGCACAGGACGCGTGCTTGCATAACATTATACACGGACTAATTCACAAATAAATTATTTTATTCTATTCTATTCTAAGGCATTAAAGCAGACCGGTTTTTTTTCTGCTGAATTAATTGTGGTGGTAGATATTTTCTTTGTTGGACACTTTGACTACTATCTCATCGATGATGTGGTCGCAGATATTTCATGCCATATTATGCCAGAGCTTGAACCCGCGGCTCCGCCCGCATGAAGGTCGAAACCTAGGACATGGTATATCTATGTGCATTTTTGCGTGATTGAGTAACAAACACAAACTTTCACATTTAAGTATCGTATTAGTAGAATTCAAAACTTGAGGATTAAGAGATTTGTTTTGCAAATAGAAAGCATTTGCGAGAACAATGCATAGAGTTATAAACAGGTTATTGCAATAACGCATCACAAGCAGTTGTATTGTGTACCTTCACCTTTCAACCTCCATCTGTAATGTATTCCGGTTCAGTCTCGTGTGACCAACGCGTATTGTTATTTAATAGTATTGAGTACTAGCTTCTACCCGCGACTTCGTCCGCCTGACTTTGCTTGTTTTAATATAAAACTAGTGGTCGCCCAGTGATCGAAAATCGACCATAATTCATTTAAATTTAAGTTGTATAGTACTTACTAATTCCATGCTGCCGTGTCATTATTCTAAGGTAGCCTTCTTGTGTTAAACGCATGGCAGTGCGTGTAACGTTTTTCTTATTTTAAATTTAATTCATTTCTAATGCATGTTATTTAAAAATATTAGCTTTCTGCACTCCTTCTCTATATAATCTTTAACTGTGCCAATTTCATACTCTTCCTTCCGCGTAATTTTCGTTAAAAAGGGGATCAAAGTTTCCTACACAGTCCTGCAGCTTTGGGCGTAAGCTACGACCAGTTTTGCCTTATGCGAAATATAATTTAGAGTCCCATACCAACATGTAAGTGAAATTAAACTGCAGTGCAAGTGCAAGTGTTAACCCGTTAACTTACAAGACGTGAACAAGAAAGACGTTATTGGACGATTTCTTAATTTTAGTTACTTAGCAATTTTAAGTTATGTTTAAATTCTTATTAGCTACTAGGCTAGATTGTAATGTGAATACTGATACGTCAACTGTAATACTTCACAAAAGGAAAAAATAATTATGCCAACAGAGATTTGAAGCAAAATATTGGAATGTCGTAATTGTCTTCCTATTCCAGAATAACATCTGACGATCGGAAACGTGGCCCCGAATATAAAGTGAAAGCGCTAACAGACATGAAAGATGATTTTAATAGCCAAAGGATAGTGTATTTAGGTCGTCAAAGCCGATGAGAATGCCTCAAGGCAGGCGATTTTATCTCTCTGTTCAATGCTTCTGCCTGCTACTATGTCTTCTTGTTTTAACATATAAAATATACATATGTATACTATGACACTCGGCAATACTGTAGCTTCCCATTAGTGAAAGAACTTTCGGAATTGGATCAGTATTTCCGAAAATTACCTTACACAAACTCACAAATACCTCTTTATAATATTAGTACAGATTGTTATTTCAGCTACAAAAAATCTGCACTTTTCGGAGTTATCCTGGTACAAGTAAGTAACTTTTACTTTCATTACACAACTTTTGTACCGTACTCACAAGTAAAGTAAACACCCCAAGTTAAGAAATAAAGAGGTTAGTCTCGATCTGGGTCACAAACTCACAGACGACAGTCTCTCAGGACGAATTAAGACCAGTTGACAACTACTGGCATTAATCACAGCAGGAGCGGAGAGAGCTTTAACAAAAAGTTAATTACTTACTTTTAGAACGAAAGAAATTTTGTTTAGCCTTGACGTTGCTAGTACAGTAGCTTCATACTACTTGCGAATTTGTATCATCTAATTAATCTGCCTGCTCAACTATGTTCGGGAATACCAGTATTTTGCATGTAGCGAATGCCTATCTGACCGCCACAACCCAGTTATGGGTACGATACCCCTAAGACTGGTTATCAGTTGCCACTTTCGGGCTTCTGACTAGTTCTGACTACCCGTAACAACTGTCAAAGATCTACAAATAGCCGCGACTAACTGCTTAACGTTCTTACCGAGGCACGGCGGGGTCTCGTTATGTACCTAATGTTTGGTCACCCATCCACGAACCAACGCGGCAAACGTAGCTTAACCTTCGATGGTCCCGTGTGCTTGTAATTATTCAGCCACGAGCCCCTCTATTTATAACATCTTCCCAGATTTATGAGCGAAACGTAACGTGTGAATAAAACATTACATTTTGAGGTCAGACGTACTCACAATATCTATTTGAGGTCACGCACTGACCTCTGCTAGATTAATGCAGCACAAAGCGTAACTTATAATAATTGTTACACCTACATCCTGAAGTGATGTAAGCAGAAGTTGGAGAAACAGTCAGGTGGAACGACAATACATACAATACAGTATGTAATTATGGAACTGTATTTAATAAATATACAGTTTCTACGGAGTAGGTTTACAGTAATTGATCGATATCCAGTGACCTATATTTGTCGCTCTTTGAAAATAATTTTATTTATCAAGATATTCTTAGAACTTTCTTCGCATCGATATTAACAACGATTCCTGTAAAGTTGTGTTTAAGTTTTACGTGGAGGTACGCAACCTTGATATAACTAAGGCTAACACATTTATACGTTTAATTATATTATACATTGATGATATGATATTCATAACTTACTGTATTCCAAGATAATTCGTGTTAAAAACTGCTCGATAACATGTATGAGGCTGCGAACAGACCCGCATCTGCGACTCTGTGACAATGCGACGACTCTCAGGTCAAGGTCAAGATATGGATTACATCGGAGCACGGAGCAGTTGCCAAGTTCCGCACATTGCACACTGGATCTAGTGCAGGCGTATTACCAGATCACTATCATATCGATGCGGTAAGCATCGGGGACGGTTAAGTAGGGTAGATGACGAGATATGCGAACAATACGCTGTGGTTTATCTTGTTGCCGCTTTATTCTACGTTTTAACTTTATAGCACCCGTTTTGTTAAGCAAGAATACTATGATGATATACTTATTAAAATGTTCAAACTAACGTAACCTATGATAGCAGTCGGAAAGATGGTTTAAAAGACTCTTAGAACTGCTATAAGAGTATACTGTCAAGATAATTATTGTGTAAGAATCTAGGTTTAAGTTTTCTAAGGTTGCTGTCTATTGATTAATGACAAATGTTGTATTAAGTTAGCCTTTCTTAAAACATGTTGTAACGTGCCAAGCTTTGCAAACAGACGTTGTGACCGCAGTTTATTGCTATTAGCGCAAAGGATTATACCAACGCCTACCCTCCTAAAACGTATCTCAGTCCTTTTACGGCTTCTTACCAACAGGTGCTTTTGTTTTCTTTACCGTGAAGCAGTCGACTATGAAATATGATAAGATAGAATAGTCCAGTTGAAAGGATAGCTAATATTATTTTTAGCACTAGTGGCGCGAAGGGTGGGGGCACTCCGGGGCAGGCGGGAGGAGGGAGGATGTTAGGAGGACGTAGTCGACCTAATTGGCGATGTCCTTCCTAAAGGTCAGGTGCGTAGTACGCAGTACTTGCGCGGAGGAGTTAAACATGCATGAAGGGATGAGGGATGGAGGTTTGTTTTGAAAGGACCGCATTTTTTGTTCCCCGGAACTGTTTACTTTGCCAAAGTTATGAAGTAGGATCTTCTAG
This sequence comes from Eupsilia transversa, assembly GCA_914767815.1. NCBI lineage: Eukaryota > Metazoa > Arthropoda > Insecta > Lepidoptera > Noctuidae > Eupsilia > Eupsilia transversa. The sequence goes on from OU611902.1 coordinate 6,855,965, forward strand.
AAGTACTAATCAAAAACCTGTGTGAGACAATAGGCAATAGTAGCAGCATGTACTGAAGGGTGAAGGATGCCTGAAGTACAAATAACGAACAAGCACTAATTTATGATTATGATGCAATATTCGCTAATTACTAGTTAATTAGTACTTTCAAGCTTTTAAGCTAATTTCTGGTGAAATCAGTGGGGAAATTGCGTAACACACTTACAATGGCAATGTACACAGGTGGGGTTTCTCGGATTGTTCCGATCCTCGATGTATATGCAGCGTCTCCCCGGAGACCATAACCCACCTATCATCTTGCACCGCATACCCTGTCATCAGTACACGCGAGAACCTTGTCTGCGTCAGCGAATGGTATAGGTGTTGCTGTGCTCTGAGCCAAACAGGAAATTTCAATTATATTTGCGATCGAGACGCTAAGAACAAGATGGCAATACCTTTCATATTGACAGTTCAACAACATTCATTGCGTTGTTGAGCAGACGAATTTTTCAAAGATATGAAACAATGATTTAGCCATTTTCTTAAACATCTTTCGGATTGTGGTTGAAAGTGTGTTACGCAATTAGGGTGCAGGTTACCGCAAATAAATTGCGATTACGGCAGTGAGAAGACGCGAATTAAATCGACTCAAGTTTTCAAGAATTAAAAATGTGTTCTAAAGATTTCAAAGCAGACGGTTCATTACATTTCGAGAGTACAATGTATCCTTTGAAAGCAACTAAACACATACAGCCATAGATCATAGATCACCTAACAGTCGGCTAAGTTTAGTTTGTATGACATCACTTTATATTCAGTGGAGTGTTTCATTTGAAGCAACTGTTGAAATAGTCCATATTTTGATGAGCCATTAGTTTTGTAAGTAAGTAACACATTATACAAGCGCGAGAACATTGCTTCGAGAATTGAGGAAAACTGGTAGAATATTATCACGACTGACTGTCTCGTTGGTGTACTGGTCGCAAGCGCTACTACTGGGCATGAGGACTGGGTTCGATTACCGGGTAGGGCAAAGTGTTATTGGGTTTTTCCATCTGGAATTTCTCAGTCCGGAGTCTGGGTGTCGGCAATAGGCTTGCCCCCTATTACATTGACGAAACGTGGGTGTATTCGGCAAAAAAACAGGCGGAATGTTGTGTTATTATCATGAAGATTTGACTGTTTTCTTTTTTATCGTCTGAGAGGATTTTAAATAACATTTGATTATTATTATTCGCATTCCTTATTATTCGGTATTATTTTAAACTTCTGCCGTCTGTGATTTCTTATAGCGGCGCAGTCTGGCGAACGAGGGTCGTTAGTTCGAACATCACCCATTGCACAATCGACGTAATGCAGAAACCTATTCGTCAATCACTGCAAGGAGTCAGACAAAATTAAATAGAGAAAAAAAAAGCAATATTGAGGGTTCCGTGACAGAACCCTAAAAAGAACATACATTATTTAGCTTTAAGCACTCGATCGAATCGAACCGTCCCCACTTTGAAGTCGCGAGTCGTGACCACTACACCAACCTTCTAAACAGTATTGCACACATGTATGATATGACTCAGGATCATAATTCGATGGTCAGTGACAGGTGGACAGAATTGTATACAATGTCGGCACTTCGGACAAACAATAGGACTACGATTATGGAGTACCGTTTTAATGGCGTCCAGCTCAAACTCAAAGCATTTATTTCAATTAAACTATTTAAAGGCACTTTTGAACTGCCGAAGAGTCGGTCAGTTAGTCAGAATGTTGAAGCTTTGCCCATTACAAAACATAGATCTATATGGAGAGGAAAGGGCAAAAAACTCCAAGGCCGTAAATAAATTTGGCTTGAAATTATGCAACCCAGATTTATCTGGAATTGCTTGACTTATTATTTTGAAGATTCCATAGAATAGACTCTCTATACTTATACCTACTTTATTTTTTACCACAACTCTGTGTACCTATTTATTACCAGCCTGTTACTGTCCCGCTGTACAGCAAAGGCTTCTTCTGATAGAGAGAAGACAAGTGCATGTATTTCTATATTTCCCTGTGTTACTTAGAGTAGTTCTTGTAACGCATTTTTCTTTCTTTCTTTTCTGTTTATCCTATCCTCTGGTTAGTATAATATTTTTATATATTTTCTTATAATTGTCCACTCTGGAGGTGATGTGTAAGATAATTTCTTGAAATTTTGATCCTCTTTATTTGTTAATCGCCTGCAGCAACGATAAATAATATTCAATTAAACTATACTAAATCCTTAGATGACCTTGACCATACAACTTCAGTAAAAAAAATTATCTGGCTGATTTTGTTTATCTGCACAATGTGTGAACATTGCTGAGGAAATGACATTTTTATCATCACTTTTTACATCAAAATTAAACTTATTTCAATTGAGTTGTTATAAATACAATTATATAATACTGTAAAGAATTGGATATACATACACACATAAATACATGCCTTCTTCCCATGGGGGTAGGCAGCTTTAGCGTTGTTTATTTTCATACATCTGGTCATACACACATGCTGGTTGCGGGTGACTTTTCTGACTAACTACTTATAGTGACATTCATTTTAAAGCAGCTAACGTAACAATGTTTTACGTTACACCTAATACAGAGATTATTCCATTAGAGTCATACAAAGTATAGGTAGTGTACAGACTAGCAGGCAAGGTACCGTGATTGGATTATGGCAACTCCTGAGTACATAGATGGATTACCGCAAATAATGGTGGTAATGGACTGTGAAAGGTTAATCCTTTAATACAGTATGCTGATGTTGACACCACAGTCATTCTTATTTAAAACTGTGTGACTTCACCATTGTTGAGTACTAGTTTCAATTTAGAACTTGTGCAGACTTATGACAAAACCAGGCATATTTTCAGGGTCCAGTTAGTTTAAAAACATTAAGTAGGTAGGTAAGTAGTACTCTCCTTTTTGGGCAGTCATTTTGGGTACCTAACTAACATGTGGATTATTGTTGTCTAAGCCAATACATTAATTTAATTTAAATTTAATTAATGTAAAATGACCTGGACAGACTTGGTTTGTTACTGGAGTTATGAGCTTGATTTTAGAGAAAACGATAACTGCATTTTGATTTTAAATTGGTGCAAAATACAAAAACCTGTTCTCTTAGTGAAATGATAGCTGTAGGTAAACACAACTGATTGCTGTAAATATAAATTGTTAACAATAGGAAATTCTATTGTGTCTCGTTAATGACATAAACAGATGGGGCTTTTACCGGCCTCCGTATAAAACCTCATCGCCAAACCGATAAAAAAGTAAGTAATAAATAAATCCGCGCCAAAACCATCCAATAATTCAAACATCGAACGCCGAAAGCAACTGACGTCACGCTGCATTACCGTCACTTTAAATGTAGGTCATCTCCGTTGCACACAAGTTTACTGAGCTTATTTACTTGTCGGCTACCGGCTCGCCGGCTGCTCAAGGCCTCCTACCCGGTGCTCCGCGGGCACCGTGGGCCACCGACACACCACACCACACTGTTTAGGCAGCTAACAACTTCAAAATAATACCACAAAACCGTAATGAAACACTTGTTTCTGTTGCGAAACGCATTAGAACCGTTTTTATCACTTCACTGAGCACTAACAGAAATCACTGTTTTATTTAGTTATTGAACGTCTGTAAATATTTTATTTTTGTGTGTATTTTTTGTTGTAAATGTTAACTTCAAGTTTATTTTGATGACGTAAAACGCGAGCGGCGAGCGGCCGCCGAGTGACGTAGAGCGCCGCGGAATGGCGCATTTAAGCGGGGGCTGCCATCACGTAAACACAATTTACCACACATTGTGTGAAATGAAATTAAATGTTTATTTCAGTAAGTAGATCTATTACAAGTCAATTTTGACAAAATAAAAACATCGAAATCGGATCTCATAAGGCGAATATATCCTGCAGCCCCCTTTTTGCCCCTTTTTTGAGGAGTTACTCCAATCAAAAATTAGATCCTCCTCCGATAAAAAAATCTGTAAAGTCGCAAAACCTGTATACCAAGTTTCATCCAGATCGGTTGTGAAATACGACCTGTAGAGGAGTACCAACAAACTGACACACGAAAGCAAATTTTGCCAGAAAATGAAAAATTTGAAGCAGAGAATCTTCGCTCGCTCGGTCAATTAAGATGTTTGAGTCAAACAATGCAGGGCCATATTATCTCGAAGGGCCTAATGGTTAGGCAGAGATAGAAAGACCCACATTTCACCAGTTGTTTGTCCAATGTAATAGAGGGCGAGCCTATTGCTATAAACAGCACAAAAAAAAAAATGCTACACAATAACAATAATATTACAATTTTTCCAAATTAATAACTAAGCTCCCATAAACCGGGTAATGAAATACTTTTTCCCCAAAAAGAAGGCAAATGTGGAGTCTTTGGCAACATTATAACAAATGTCATTGGTTTTCTTCGGTGCTACTATGGATCACATACTCGATCGTGTGTCGTAACAATTTCCGGCGGTGAAAAAGCTCACACGAATAAAAAAAACTTTTTTAAAATAAAATATTGTGTTCATTCACTACATACAACAAACTAGCGACTCGTCCCTGCTCCGCAAGAGTACAATGGCGACATGTCAAAACGTCGAGAATTCTGAAATCTTGCGGAATAAATGGTCTAACATATGGTAATAAAAACTTTTTACAAAAAAAAACCACCGACTTCCAAAAAAAACACTAGAAAGTGAAAAATAACTTTAATTTCGGAAGTCGGTGGCTTTGGTTTTGAATTTTCGTTTTAAGCTCTTTATTTTTCACTTTTTAGTTGTCGTACCTACCCCCTACTAGTTCGAATATCACGACCTGCTATGTAAATAACAGTGACAGGAAAATGTTAAAAGATCATCCATATAGGCTAAGTGGGAAAAATACGTATTAATGAAGCTAACTCAAAAAGTACTCAAGCTAAGTTAATAAAATTTATATGGGACCACCTTAAGAGCATACCCTTTCAAACAAAAAAAGAATTTTCAAAATCCGTCCACAATTGACGGAAATATCGACGGACATACACAAAAAAACATACATACGCTACGAACATAACCTCCTCCTTTTTGGAAGTCGGTTAAAAACCCCATCAAAATCCATTCTGTAGTTTAGAAGACAGTCAGTTCCGAAATGAAGTCATTTTCTCGAGTTACGAGTCGTCATAATAACGAGAACGGAAGGGGTCATCCATAATTACCTATCGCCAAATATCATGGTTATCACAAATCTGTTTGTTAACCTTGGTGATCAAAGATTAATCCGTGGTGGTTATCGTTTTGCCCTCCCTGTCGTTTTGGTCTAATTGGGCCATTACACTAAAAGGTCCGTAAATATTTGGTACGTTTGGGTATCACTCAAAGCATTTATTTCAACTAAAAACCAATTACAGGTACTTTTGAATTGTCAAGGAGTCGGTCAGAGAGATGGAGCTAGTTGCCCCCATTCCATAGCGTGGTACTAGGATCCTATGGTATGGAGAAGTACGAACAAGAAACTCAGTGGACACTCTTTTAATCAAAATATTGTTCTAAAGATATCTAATTAATTAGCGAATTTATTTAAAGGTTGACCGTATGTTGAGAGAGCAAGGTAGAAAGGCAGTGACGTCACACGCGACTCGCGAGCTTCGTGCGCTGAATTATTTAAATAAATAGATAAAGTTTGTACCGCTAGCGACCGCCATGTTGTTTGTTTTGCAAAGTTACCCGCAGTCACAGAGTTTAAGAAGTAATTATACAGTCAATGACAGTCATAAATCTGCCTAGCCTTTTCCCAACCTATGTTGGGGTCGGCTTCCAGTCTAACCGGATTTTACATGGAGCGACTGCCTATCTAACCTCCACAACCCAGTTACTGGATACTTACCTCTAGGTAAGACTAGATGGTTACGGGCATGGTTACGGGTGGATACTTATGGGTTCCTGACTACCCGTAACGACAAAATTGTTTGTCCAAATTGACTAACAATTTAAAATGTTCATTGATAAAGTACTTAAATTCAAATAATTCTTTGGCGGTTTAAGAAATGACTGAATCACGGTAAATTAAAGAAGGGTGTCAATTAGCTAAATTTTTCTATCTATATGAGGTTGTAAGTCTATTATTATGAGAGGAGAGGGGGTATTGTTGTACTCGCTCGGCGACCTGCGCCGAACTGCCGCCGCCCACCACACTAGCACACCTCTCTTTCTCAAGACATATTGATGACTGGTTCTTTATACATATTACAATAAAGTATAGTTTGCTATTGTATAATATTATACAGGCTGTAAATAAAACCCACCACATAGCTGTTATCTGTAGGTACGGCTGTACATCACAAACTAACATTGACATTTTTTTACGCTGGGTTCACGTAACGCACGCTATATAACATTGTGCATGCAACAGTAGGTCCAGGGATCGTGGGAGTATTTTAAGTGAAGTTATAAACTGATAGGTTATAAACTTTAACATTTAAAACTTGTTTTCGTGAAAATGTCACTTTCAATAATATCCGTCACAAGAATGTTCCCAGGTATATGGTAGTACAAAAACAATCACGAGGAGTAATCTCGGCTTCGTTAAGTCTCTTTATAAACCTGTTACGTAAGGTAACGTATATATACCTAGGTAAAACATAACTGGCGAAATGTGGGTGTACCTACTATGGGCGTACAACTCTGCCCAACCCTTCGGGGAAACGAGGACATGATGTTATGTGTTATGTTATACCTAGGATTCTGTAGTAGCAGAGATCGAGCTTTGTGTGGAGGACGTCCGGGGAAGTCCCCTGACTATGCTGTTTGCATTGTGGCGGCCAGCTGTATCGGCGGTGTCATTACAGACGACACATTTCAGTTTTGTCCGTCTGGTGGTGACAAGGCAACGCACCTGTGAACTGTGTGACTGTGTGGTGTGTGTAGAAAATACCTGCACCCTTATTGCGTAATACACGATCTATCACAATCTGGATCGGTTTGAAACAGATTGCTAATCCATTGCTTCATAAGTTCGAAAAAAAATCTGCCATACAACGAAAATAACGCAATGAATGTTGTTGAACTGTCAAAATGAAACAGATTAGTCGGAATCGTTTACGAAAACGTTTTACGCAATTAGATAGCTGGTATAAAGTCTGCCTATGTAAGTACATTTGTGAAATAAATAAATCTGATATTGCAGACGATGTGCCCGAATCGACGGTTAAAGTTCTAAGCGGAAATAGATTCACTTTCGTATTCATAAATACTTATTAAAGAAAGGCACATAATTAATTAATTATCGTCCTACTTGTAAATCAAGACTCGCTCACTTTCACCTGCGCCGTCGGTTCACATTCATTTGCCGACAGTCACGTATTGGCTCGAGACGCGAGCTTGCCATTACAATACCAGCCTGTTACTGTCCCACTGCAGGGCAAGGCCTCTTCTGATACAGAGAAGGCAGGAGCATTGATCACCACGCTTGCTCAAGACCGGTTGTACTTAATATTAACTATAAGTCCAGGTTTCCTTACGATGTATCCCTTTACCGATGTCAGTAATATCCAAAATAAACTCAGAAAGTAAATATGCATTGAAAAAGTCACATTGGTACTTGCCCAGATTTGAACCCACAACCTCGTGCATGAAAAGTAACGCCTGAACCAATGAGCCATTACCACAGTATAAATATTATAGAGAACCTCAGTTGTTGTATCTACAGATCTTTCTACATAAATTCACTGAGAGACAACGCACAGCCTAAAGCCTCGTGCAGACTGACGCGACGTGACTCTAACAAACCAATTTCTAAGAAAACTTCACGATAGAACAATTACCGGCGTCGTGCTAATCTGCACGAGGCTTAAACCGCTTTCTCTAGAAGCATGACATGACTAAGCAAGGATTATTTTGAAAATTCACCCCCTAAAGAGGTTAAATACGGGATGTAAGTTTGTAAATATTATATTTTTCTACTGTGGCATTACATCAGCGGGGCGATATCGTCTGGTACAGTCGTGAAAATATTGTGAGAAGTCGCCGACTTCAAGCACACGGTATCCTCGAACTACAAGCATCACGCCCGCATACCCCAAAGGTTTAGGCAGAGGTGTGTCTATAGTACACATTAGACACACATAGAATAATGATATAGGCATGGGCATGTTATGTAGCTGTAGAAAGGGCCTGTCAACAGGTATGAGTGAAAGAGACGAAACTATACGCTCTTCAGTCCTTTCCCAGTTAATTAACGCAATCGCAACCTTATCGCAACGAGAAGAAAGGTCATGCAAAATCAGACGCAAAATAATTATGAAAGAACTGTGAACAGGAGGATTATGATAGATACAGAAATTAACATACATTTTACATGTTTGTTCGTTTGTTCCCTCATAACTCCTAAACTCCTCGTCGTATTTTGACAAACGATAGATATCGATAACCATCACGTCTGTGATGTTTCGCAAATTTAATTTAATTTGACCCATATAGAAGCGAAATTCCCACTACGAAATAACAAATCTCAAAATGCCTAACTAAAGATAATTTCGGGGCGTTCAAAACGTTCAACACACTCGCAGGATTGTGTCATCGTGCTACGGCATTCGATCTTGTATGTAATTGTCAGATTACCTATAGGTACGCGAGTCCTAGCGTAGTAGAGTGGCGTGGTGGTGGAGAGAGGTAACCTAAAAGTCTTCGTTCAAAAATAAACCATTCATTTGTCTATCATTAATTGGCTTGTGACACCCCTGCCAGTGGTGGCAGGCAAAGGAAACGCTGCGTTCGGCCACAAATAGCGGGAGTGCGTCCACTAATGGGGATAAAAAATAACTTCCTGTCTGTAACTGTTACTACTGCACTCTGCAGCGAGACACCGGCTTCAAAACATGGCTTTAAATAGGTCAATATATTTGGAGACTCTGTAGTCTGCCTCGTTCATCTAGTGCAGGGAATGCAATCTCGAGGCGAGGTTGGGCGTTTTTATCATGACTAACGTGACGATATTTTCGTGGACGTCCGACGATTTTTTTAGGGTACCTCCCCTACATGTAAAGTGGGGATGTTTTGTTTGTCACAGTCTCTCCCATGGCGTGGGGTGTCGTTGGAAAGGTCTTTCAAAAATATTGTGAGTTCCGTTTGCGAAATAAGCTTTAAAGTGCTAATTTTTACCCGACTACGGCGAAGCAAAAAGGAGGGTTATGATTTTGACCGGTATGTATGTATGTATGTTCATTTGTTCCCTCATAACTTCAAAAGTACCTACTCATCATAACTTGACAAATGGGGTATCGTTGGAATGGTTGGAAGCGGCTCGGTCGTCCGCTGGCTTGATACCCAACATGGCACCATAAAAAAATTTTTTTTTTAGTGCATTGCTTTTTGTTCTCTAGAGGGCGCCATATTACATACAATTTAATGTGACGTCACATGACCTATAGCCAGCGGAGGACCGAGACGCTCCCAACGATACCTACCCTATTTGTCAAATTATGGTGAGCAATTGAGAAGCTATGAGGGAAGAAATGAACATACATACATACCGGTCACAATCATAACCCTCTTTTTTGCTTCGCCGTAGTCGGGTAAAAAGGCTTGTTCATTCACAAATAGCAGTGTTAACACAACGCTCCGAGCGAACGAATGACATGTGTGAAGTTGGCGTAGGAAAAGTGACAACCCGCGCTAACGTCAAGTGACTGTAGCCGGCGCGGCGCCCGCGCCCTCTGTTGCACCAGAGACACCGCGCAGTCGATACGTATTTTCTTCTTCCTAATTATTGTAAAACTTGATAATTTTATTAAACAAGTACAAGTACATCGCATTTTAATGTGCATCCCGTATTACCTGCACATAATTTGGTGACCCCGACGTGATTTACTGCGGCGAGAAGCGTAACAAATACATAATACCGACGAGACTCCAACGCGTCATAGTCGACGAATTCTGCACACGTGCTCGCCTGCTAAAAACAACGTGGCCGGTTGAACAACGAGTCGCGACAAGCTGTACCTTCAGATATGATGGACCTGGTCGAATATCCAAGACAACAACTTTGGGATCGCTGAGCTACGGATTCATCTGGTTGGATTGTCGGTACCATTTTATTGTACCTTTATTGGTCATTGGCTATATTTTGTTCAAACGTTATTTGCCTCTTCGTATTTTACATAGGTACTTACCTCACTAAATAATAATGTCGGACGATATCAAAAAGCTTAAGCAGTCTCGTAGTAGCATAAAGGGTAGAATTACCATATTCAAAAAACACATTGAGTTGTTAAATTCAAATGATCCAAGTCAAATTACAAAATTACAGATTATTGAATTACAATTAAAGTTAGAAAGATTTCAGGCATTGTTTTCTCAATTTGATGAACTTCAATCTAAAATTGAAGCGCTAGATCTTGAACCTGAAGGTGATCTTGATGAAAGAGAATCATTCGAGGAAACATTTTGTAACTTAATTTCACATGCTCAACTAATAATTGAAAATGTATCACAGGCTCAAAGCGCTTCTATTCATGGTAACAATAATGTTGATGTCAAGTCTGAGTGTAGCGGTTCATCCTGTAAAAATAACTTTAATGTTAAATTACCTACTATAAATCTTCCAAAATTTGATGGAAACTACTTGAAGTGGCTTGAGTTCCGTGACACTTTTGACTCATTGGTTAATAAAAATAAATCTATTCCAGAAATTAATAAATTTCACTACCTTCGGTCTTCACTGGACAGTGGAGCTGCACTTGTTATAAAATCAGTTGAGTTTACTGCTGAAAACTATATGCTGGCATGGCAACTCCTTTGCGATAGGTATGATAACAAGAGACTATTGATAAATAACCATTTAAAATCACTATTTAATTTTGAGCCTATCACAAAGGAATCACATAAATCTTTGCGTTATATGATTGACTATTTCACAAAAAATATACGTGCCTTAAATTTATTAAAGGAACCTACGGATTACTGGGACACAATTATTATTCACATGATGGCTTCTAAACTAGATGGCGCCACAGGTCGCAACTGGGAGGAACACCGAAACAATTTATCGGTTTGTCCAACTCTAGATGAATTTTACCTATTTTTGCGGAACCGAGCAGATGTTTTAGAAACGGTACAGTTTAGATCGGATGTTAAATCTCAGCGTTCTTCTTCACAGACTAAATCCTTTGTATCTTCTAATAGTACAGAAGGGTCGCACAGTAGTAAACAGTGTGCCATCTGCAAGCAAGCGCATTTTGTTCATGAGTGTGACAAATTTAAGATTTTAAGTGTAGACTTGCGCCTGAAAGAGGTTGCTAAGCATAAGCTTTGTCCCAATTGTCTTCGCGGTGGTCATAATGTCAACCGTTGTTTCCGAGGTCCTTGCAAATTCTGTCAGAAAAAACATAGTACGTTGTTACATGAAAGTAAGGAATCAAAACAAACTAATAATAATGAAAATCCTAACTTACCTTCAACTTCTGGGTCGAATTCCAGCGTCGCTCCTGCAGTGTCGTTATCCGTCGTGATAGCGAGCCAGGTGTTGTTATGCACGGCCCTAGTACAGATAGTCGATCAACATAATAATACTTACCTTGCGAAGGCGCTGCTTGACAACGGCAGTCAGTCTTCCTTCATTACAAAAAACCTACAAAATAAATTAAAATTAGATTTCACTAATAGAAACGCAGTAACTGTTAGTGGCATCAATAATGCTGTTGTAAATACGGCTCATTATTGTGATTTAAAATTAAAATCACGATTAAACGAATTTTGTGTCAATGTGTCATGTCTTGTCATACCACAAATTACAAGCAAACTTCCATGCGTGAGCATTGATCCAACGCAACTTAACTTACCTCACAATCTTCAGCTGGCTGATCCTGAGTTCTTCAGTCCTTCTGAAATTGATATTTTGTTAGGTGCAGATATCTTTTGGGATATTGTAAACCCAAGACTAATTAAACTTGGTCGAAACAAACCTACGTTGCAACATTCTAAATTAGGCTGGTTAATATCCGGGCCTACTGGTGTTGGTATCCGTAACAAACTAGAACATAATAATATTGTATGCAACTTTTCTCAAAGTATTCAACAAATATTAACCAAATTTTGGGAGATAGAAGAATTACCTCCTGTTAAAAAACATTTCTTTTCTAAATCTGAGGAGTTGTGTGAAAGTATATTTATAAAAAATACTAAACGATTAAGTGACGGTCGTTTTGTAGTTAAAATTCCACTTACTGTTTCTCCAGAACTAGCTCTCGGTGACTCATACAATGTAGCGCGTCGTAGATTTATTAATTTAGAGCGAAAACTAAACAAGTCACCTATTCTAAAGGAGGAATATAAATCATTCATTCGTGAGTATGAACGCTTGGGTCATCTTTCACCAATTGAGCGTCCTTCTTTTGGTTATTTTTTACCTCACCACGCTGTATTGCGGCCCAACAGTGAAACTACTCGATTACGAGTGGTGTTCGATGCTTCGTGCAAATCTACCTCCGGAAAGTCCTTTAACGATATCCAAATAGTGGGACCAGTTATACAAGATGATCTTCTGTCAATTTTGTTGAGGTTTCGTCAAAATGCCTTTGTTGTTACTGCCGATATAGAAAAAATGTACCGGCAAATATTAGTTGACGAGGCTCAGCGACACCTACAATTGATTCTATGGAGAGACGAAGAAACGAAGCCGTTGCAAGTGCTACAGCTAAACACTGTAACTTATGGCACGGCCTCGGCTCCATTTTTAAGCACAAGGTGTTTGTTAGAGTTGTCGCGTGAATGCGCTGATAAACCCGACGTACAGCATGTCATTGAGCATGATTTTTACGTCGACGATTTGAATACGGGTTCTAACTCAAAACAAGATTTGAGAAACGTTGTTCATGAAGTTATTAATAAACTTTCAGAAGCCTGTCTTCCTTTACGTAAATTCCGGACAAATGCTCCAGATATTTTAAAAGATCTTCCTACAACAAACATCTGTCAAGATTTTGGAAAAGAGTCTACTGTTTTGGGTCTAAAGTGGTATCCCCAAACAGATACTTTAAAATTTTCCACAGAATTCCAAATTGAATCGAAAATTACTAATCGCAATATTTTGTCTATGTCATCTAAAATATTTGACCCACTGGGTTTATTATCAGCAACTACAATTATTCCAAAGATAATACTACAACAATTGTGGTTATTAAAAAACGATTGGGATGAAGAAGTCCCAAATAACATTAAACTTCAATGGGAAGAATTCATTAAAAATTTACATTATATTTCCATTCTTGAGGTGCCCAGGCATGTTGTCTGTCCAGCACCAATTAATGTAGAATTTCATTGTTTTACTGATGCATCGCAGACTGCTTACGGTGCTTGTTTGTATGTTAAATCCAAGGATACACTAGGCGTGATACATGTCCACCTTTTATGTGCCAAGGCATATCTAAACTACAAAGAGTTCTAAGCTATGTACAACGTTTTATATACAACTGTAAAAATAAAAATAATAAATTAAAAGGTAAACTAACACTACAAGAATTACAAACTTCATTAAAAACATTAGCTAAAATATCACAACATTATTCTTTTGAAAGGGATATTCATTCTTTAAAAACTACAGGAGTTATAAATTGTAAATCTAATATTCTATCTTTGAATCCATTTCTGGATAGTGAAAATATCCTGAGAGTTGGGGGACGCATTCAAGGTGCGTTGCAACCCTATAATAAAATACATCCCATTTTAATTGATTCTAAGCATGCTTTTACCAAACTTTATTTGTAGAGGAGCATCTGCGCCTATTACATTGCGGTCCTCAGCAATTACTAAGTCTATTACGTGAAAACTTCTGGCCCGTTGGTGGCAGAGTTCTTGCTACACAAACTGTAAACAAATGTGTCAAATGTGTACGGATAAAGGGTAAGTCCGTACAAACTTTAATGGGTAACCTACCTCATCCTAGAGTAAATCCCTCATCTCCGTTTGAGATCTGTGGCACCGATTTTGCCGGCCCGTTCCATATTTCTAATCGAAAGGGACGTGGCGCTAGAACTAGTAAATGCTATTTGTGTCTTTTTGTCTGTTTCTCTTCCAAGGCTTTGCACCTTGAACTTGTTAGTGAGCTAAGTACCAATGCATTTATTTCATGCTTACGTAGGTTTATTTCTAGGCGAGGAAAACCTCGCATAATCTATTGTGATAATGGTAGGAACTACGTAGGGGCAAATAACGAGTTGGGCAGAATGCTTAAGTCTGCCAATGAACCCGTGACTGAGTTCGGAGCGAGCGAGGGTATTGAATTTAAATTCAGTCCAGCTTATGCACCCAATTTTGGTGGAATCTGGGAAGCTGGCGTAAAAGCGGCTAAGTTCCATTTAAAACGAATCGCAGGTAATTCTAATCTTACATTTGAAGAGCTTTCCACCTTGTTTACACAAATTGAGGCAATATTGAATTCGCGTCCGTTGACACCTATGTCTTCGGATCCGGCAGATTTTAACCCTTTAACACCCGGCCACTTCCTGATCGGGCGTCCGTTAACGTCACTGGCATCTCCTATCGTGGAAAAATTGACCATAAATAGATATCAGCATTTAGAAAGACTAAGGCAACATTTTTGGAAGAGATGGTCACAAGAATTTCTCTCCGAGCTACAACAACGAGTGAAATGGCGTCGATCCAGTGGCCACCCTATCAAGCTGGGAGATGTGGTCGTGATAAAGGACGACCACCTGCCGCCAATGAAATGGATTTTGGGAAGAGTGGAGAAGCTTTTCGTCGGACCAGACGGTTTATGCAGAGTTGCAGATATAGCAACCAGTAAAGGAATCTTTCGACGAGCTCTGAATAAGGTCTGCATCCTGCCAGTAGAAGATCCAGAGCGAATTCTTGAAAGCACGGCTTCCAAGGGGGCGGAGGATGTTAACACAACGCTCCGAGCGAACGAATGACATGTGTGAAGTTGGCGTAGGAAAAGTGACAACCCGCGCTAACGTCAAGTGACTGTAGCCGGCGCGGCGCCCGCGCCCTCTGTTGCACCAGAGACACCGCGCAGTCGATACGTATTTTCTTCTTCCTAATTATTGTAAAACTTGATAATTTTATTAAACAAGTACAAGTACATCGCATTTTAATGTGCATCCCGTATTACCTGCACAGCAGTACTTACTACTAAGTACCTACTTCTTTGCCAGAAAATGACTTCTCGAGCCCCAATAAAGAACGAGCGGTGCTTAAAGCAGTAAGTTGTACCGGCTAGCGCGGGCGTCCTAATTAGCGCGCGAGGCCCCGCACTCCCTGCCACCCGATTGCTATGCGGAAGCGGACATGTGGACGCGACACACATTTTTCATTGACTCGAGCAGTGGTTCTCAACCCTAAAGGGATTTTGTTGTAAGCCCAAAATTCAATTGGAAGATTGCTCGAACTAGGGAAAAGACGAGGAAAGCTGGAGAAAGAGCAAGATCTATAAGTACATTAGGTACTAATATTATAAAGTTTTTTTTTTGTATGTTTGTATGTAGGTGATGAAAAATCTCGACTAATTAAAAAGTTATGCAAAAATCTGCGTTTCGCGGGTATTTTGGTAATAGACTAAACGAAAGCCGCCCGGACGGCGCCGGGTTGCATGGTTGACGTTGTGCAATGGACACGCGGCCACAGTAAATGCGTGTATCGGTACTCCGGCGCTGTCATCTCGTCGTGCACAACCACTTAAAAGATTGAGCACCCTGCTCCAGTTTGAGAGATATATTTATGAAGTGCTACAGACGCGATGCATCGTTGCACTCCCGAATTAAACTATTTCTCGTGTGGAACAACTGTTGCATCCTCTGGTTTCATCATTTGCAGGGATCCATCTTTTTCTCTTTCGGAACGGCGACGGGAGCCGACGGCTACGTCGGCGTCGTCGATCTAATGATAACGGTCGAAACTCGAATGCTGCGGGTGGTGAGGTTATGGGTTTAATTCCCAGGTCGGATCGCTGTTTGGTTTTTTCATTAGGAAGGCTGAAGCACAGAATAGGTTATTAATAGAACCTTGAGTCTAGATTTGTGCCCGACTATATCAGACTTAAAAATATCTGGTAAGTAATGGTGTATGTACCACACACCTCTGTATATCCCTTAGGGCTTAGGATACAGGCGTGATGTTATAGTGCGTTATGCATCAATGTATAACGTCGCAATAAGATCACAAGTCATCAATCACGCTACGTCACGGGGGTGCGTGGCGCGTCGGATGCCTCACGAGCGAGCGAACTTTTTGCAGCTCCGATAATTTGTCTTGGCAGTCGGCAGTCAGCTGGCCAGAGGTCAGAGGAGAACAATTGGGTCATCATCGTTTTTGTTATAATTAAGAGCTACGTAGAAGCATAGTGAATGATGTAGTACATACCTCTTCCACTTGGCTGAGCGAGGAGCGGCTGCCCCAGTCCTCCCACGTCTCCCTCTCGCCTGCAACAAGTTACACTAGTAAGACAAAGACAGATGCACGTATCATGGGCATGTTTAATAAAAACCGGTCAAGTGCGTGTCGGATCACGCACTATGAAGGGTTCCGTAGCTGGGATGAATTTATCTCAAGAACAAACTTAACATTGTAGTTGAAAAACATGTTCTCCCATACATTCCAACTGCAAAAGTAAATTTGTACACACAATATTTAGAGATTTGCGATGTTCACTTAACATAGAATTCTTATACCTTTTCCTGTAATTTACTATTAGAACTACTTCCTGTTTTTTTTTCAAAATGTCAACTTTAAAACTATTGGATGGATGATGTTACGTACAGTAGCTGGCTTCGCTGCCCGCCTCCACGCTGCGCCGCCGAGCGCCGGCCGCCGTCGCCTGCATCACTCACGTTTGAGAGCGGCACTCTGAAACATACAAGTAATGATAACAATCGTTTACATTACAGGCCCTGGATTCAAGTCCCAGGTTGAGCAGTGTTATTCGGTTTTCCATCAGGAATTTCGGGTGCCAGGATTATGGCAATAGCCTCGCTTAATACACCCACATTGCAGTGATGTACTATCATGGTCACGCATATCTATCCAATTTGAAAACAAAATCCTGTGCACACAATGACCACATCTGTTTACTGTCCCTTTTTAGGGTTCCGTAGTCAACAAGGGACCCTTATAGTTTCGCCATGTCCGTCTGTCTGTCTGTCTGTGTGTCCCCGGCTAAGCGCACAGACTGTTAGTACTAGAAACTGGACTGTTAGACTTCCGGCTGTCATTCATAAATCATTGACAGGTGTTAAGGGTTGTCAGAAGCCCAAAAGTCTGACAACCAGTCTTACCAAGGGGTATTGTGTTGTATTACCCAATAAATTATTGTGGAGGGCAGATAGGCAGTCAGGCCATGTAAAATACTGGTATTCAGCTACATCCAGTTAGACTGAAAGCTGACCCCAACATTGTTGAAAAAGGGCAGGCAGATTGATTGATTGACTCTCTGTATCTTCAAAAAAGTATTGTCTAATCTCTCTGATCTAGTTATACTATTTGAGACCCTCATATTAAGCCCTTTTATTTGATAAGTGACACTGAATAGATTGCAAAACTTTTTTTTAAATATTTGCTAGTGTTTCAGCCTTGTGATAGCTTCTTTATTTGTTAATATTTAAATGATACTTTCGTTGAATTTGTTCATTTAAAATCTTAATTAAAAAATTGAAGTCACTGGAAATAGCTGGTTATTACAGGGCACTAGCACTGGCAAGCAATGTGAGTGAACATTATTGTTTGATAATAATCAACACAAACTTACCTATTCACTTCTTACCTACTGTATACACAATATAATATATACGTAAGTACCTAAACCTATACATAGAACAGAGAGGATGATTGTGAATGTGTTGACTATTTTCAGTAGCCGTCGCCAATTCTGTAGCATATAATTACCTTCTTTCATCAAATAATCTACTCCTTACAAGAATCTATTAAGAAAGTACTTACATTAAAACTATAACATTTTCTTCACAAAAACTACACTGTAACGCACTGAAACTACACGGAGGCACTGTGAATCACTTGAACATGAACTTGCGATAGTTTCACTACTTTTTGCTTCACTTTTAGGCCAGAAATAGACGAAATGCGGCTTCACACGCCCCGTCGCACGCGCGCACTGACCTCACTCGTTATACCTTAAACATGGCGGATATTGGTACAGAATACTGCAGGGACACTGTATGACACAGTTTTAATTCACAATTACCGCAATATAATTAATGTTTGTGTTTAAAATGAAAGAGTTCATTGTACCCTGTGTTTACAATCTACTGTCAAAGTGTCAAATCGATCAGTGCAGTGCAGTCTACGTTCCGTTGTACGTGAGCTGCGTATGGGATTTCGGTTCCTGAATAGAATAGTAATATGAATAGCTCTGATTCACTACCATATTTTTAGGAATAGGACAAAAAATATTTTATAAAAGTCAACATACATTTATATATTTTAAGTTTATATATTTTACTTATTTGTCACAATTTGATGAATATTTTGTTTATTATGAGTCGTATAGACAGGAACGACGTTCTTACGGCGAAGTTTGTTTACGCCACTTTACTTACGGTGAGAATTTTATTAGAAAGAAAGCTGAGTTTCGTCATCTTTCATTTGATCTCAGAATGTAAACTTTAACACGTAAGGGTTATTTTGGTTTCATTAAATTCAGATGAGTGTGTTGTGAGAACCGAAAAACCAATGACAAACGAATGTGCTAATGATAATCAGATTGGTTGTACACAAACTATCAACAAGCGAAAGTAGATGCTTGGACGTGTACCTCCTCGGTTTTATCGAAACTATATAAGTACTTAAGTAGGTAATTTACAATCGTACAATTAACAAAAGCGTTTGGTACACGGGCAAACAAATATTCTCGTTTATCTTCTTTCTCTCACAACATTGGCTCTTTGGCAGTCAGTCAGTTAATTAAAGTTGTAGCATGAGACTGAATACGAACTTTCTATCGACCAATCAAATGTGCGTATCACTCGGACATAGCAGTGTGATAACTAGCATTTTTTTTATAGTGTACTATATAGAAGACGTCTGCCAAACCCTTCGGTGAATACATGCGTGATGTGATGTTATATATTATTCAATTATATTAGAAGGATAACAAAAATAACCGTCCACAATGTAATCAAGTAAATATTTATTTAATAATAAATGCACCAACAATCATTCTTTGCTCTTCTTCGACGGAGACTCGTCGTCCCTGCCACTGCTCCGTCTCTTTCTATCGCTGCTCTCCGTCTCCTTCTCACTGTGTCGTCTCTTTCTGTCATTGTTTTCCTTCTCTTTCTCTTCCTTAGTCTCTGGCACGTATTTCTTGACGCGCGCTGGCTCGGGAGAGTATGCCCAGAGGAGCATTTCCAAGTGTTCTGCTGTGGGTTCGTCTTTTTCGTTGAAGAGTTTGGCGTCGGCATGCTGTAAAAAACAATTTGTTTGTTAAAAATTGTTTTGGAAACTCATTTTGTAAAAGTATCGCAGTCTAATAAAAAGCTATTTATCCGACTGCGTGGCGGCAAAGACAGGGTTATGTTTTTACGCGTATTTTTATGTATAGTATTTTTATCTCACGAAGCGACGCGCACTTTACTTGTGGTAACCAAGTGTAGGTACATTCGCGCCGTGAATGTGTTTGTGAAGACGAGTAGCGTCAGCATGTTACACACACCCCCGCACACACACACTACCGGCTTCGCCCATGTCTCGGACTGCACCGGGAGTTCCTGCACTTACTTACACACATTCACAGCGTGTTATGCGCTATAGTTATACTCGTAAGCTAGGTTTTGTTTTTATAAAATCAAATTGCTGGTTTTTTTAGTACTACTTTCTTGGGCTTGCTCTATTACATGGGACTTAAGTATAACTGGCGATATGTGGGTTTACTTACTATAGGTACACCTCTGCCTAACCCTTCGGGTTCTAGCATAACAATCGGTCCTTTGCGGAATGTACAGCCAGCGAAATTAATTGTTTATTAAATTGACACATCACGTCAATACCGCGTTAAGGCCATTTCATACAACTGTCAAAGAATTATATCTGTAATTCGTATTGAACATCACGCCTGTAATCCCCAAAGCGTTAGGCAGAGGTGTAACTATTAGTATCTACATCCAAGTTTCGCTAGCTATGTTTAAGTCTCATATAATAGGGGGCCCATTACCATCAACCGGTCACAAATAGAGGCTCCGAGCTACTGCTGAGAAATTCCTGATGGAAAAACTCAATAACATTTTGCCCGACCTGGGTATCGAACCCAGGACCTCATGGTCCACAGTAGTGCTTGCGACCACAACGCCGACGAACCAGTGATTCGAATAAACGGACCATAATATATAAGTTGGCAGTCAATTGAGTTAAGTACCTTCTCCTTAAGCTCCTTGAGCGCGACGTTCCGCACGATGTCCCAGGTCTTGCCGCCGTCGGTCGCGCCCACCGTGCGCAGGCGCTTGTACTCGCCGCGCACAGAACTATACGCCACGATGAACGCTTTCTGAGGAAACAAATCAAATCAAATACAAAGCTACAAGGCTACCTTGGCGCGCGGCCAAAATCGGAACTAACGCCGCCATCTTGTTTTTTGAATACATTTCAAGTGACATTTCACAAAACAATTGCACATGTTTACCAACAGCGCCTCCGTGACAACGTCATTCACGCGCCAAACACTGTTGCAGTTCGATTAAAATTGAATGGCGGCTCGGAACATGAGGCGAGTATAATTTTTTTGTGTCAGCGGGGGTGAGGGGTGGGGTACTGCGCAGCGAGTAGCTAACTTCCGAGCCGCCATTAAGTTTGAATCGAGCTGTAACTGCTGTGACGGACAATAGCCAGTGAAATCACTTCAAATTAGCAAATTATTTAATTACCAAATTCAGGGGTTCGCTACATGACGAGAAAGAGAGAGATATAGTGATTTGAAATCGGTCTTAGAGGTTAATACCTCTTCTGCACCCCAATTACGTAACATACTTTTAATCACAAACCAAGGTATTTTGAAGGAATTTGCTAATCCAGTGCTTCATATATTTAAAAATTCGTCTTGTTGACAGCGTAAATGACGCAATGAATGTTCATGAATTGGCATTGCCATTGTAAAGTGTGTTATGCGAACCCCACTGAACATTTTCTTACCTGTTGTTCGCTAACATCGTCTCCAGCCAGTTTCTGCGCGGTCCTGACGATGCCCAGACTGACATACGGGTTGTTTTGTTTACTAAGGTGCAGCGAATCGAAGTCGTCGAGGAACTTCTCGAAGATCGACATCGCTTCCTTGATGTTCGAGATCTTTGTTTCGTCTCGGGTGCCTGGAATTTGTGATGCATAGGTTTTATTATTATGTCTCATATAGTGAACTCTCGCCCTAATTGGAAACGGCAAGTGAAAACCAGCTTTAAGCGAAAAAATGATAATTATAATATCGTTCTTCTATCTATGGTATGATTTATTGTGTCCCAGGTACAGTTACCATCACATCAATGGTAACACTTGAACAATTAATGTCTGCTCTATACGACTTACAGGTGCTGCTAGTTACCATAATTATGTAGAGGTGCGGTAGAGTGTACTGTGCCGATTTCTCCACTCACTCGGCATAGCTATTCACACCCATTTCGAATTCCATTTTTCGTCTCGAAAATGATTGCCTAATGCTTGCCTTGCTTCCGGATGAAAAGAGGTCGTCTATGTTTTTTTTTTCCGTTTTGTTTTTCTGAAGAGCGTTTCGAGAACTCCTTCGATTCGGCACAGAAACGAATCGAAAGGTTGTGATCAGCTATGCTACCACGTCGAGATCGGTACAGACTTAATGATATACTCACACGTAAGTACCCTCTTGGCCCTCCCAATAAGCCCTTTGATGGCCAGCTTCTGATAGTCGGGGTCCCTCCCCTGCAGCTCCTTGAGCGTGCCCTCCGCGGTGGAGGCGTCCTTGAAGCCCAGTCCGGGCACCGTGTCCGGCGGGAGCTCCTTCTTCTCCACCTTCTTGTCTTCCATCTCCACGTCGGACGATGAAGAGCTCTGGAAGTATTTATTTATTTATTACTAGCTGCTGCCCGCGGCTTCGCCCGCGTGAGTGTCGGAAATTACCCCATACATCCCCATGTGTTTTAAGTATAAATATTGAGTTTCGAGTTAATCGGACAGCGCGTTAAAATTCTTCCATACAAACACTGACACCCCCCAATCCCCCTTTAGGGGGTAATTTAGACGAAGGAGGAGGCGGAGCGCGTGAGGGAGAGGCAAAGTTCGCGCCCTCACGCGCCTAGCCGCCGTAGGAGACGCCCTGGGCGTCGGGACTCCTTGGAGGATTCCCGGCCACCGTAGGCGCGGTCTTGCGGGCGGTGAGCAATGGGTAGCTCGCCCCCGATAAGGACCAGGCCCGGGTCGACGGCGCGTCGTGTTCCACGCGCGCCTCAAAGAGATGTCAGCAAAACTGACGGGGTCCGCTAGGACCGTTGCCCGCCGGGGTTGCGGGTAGTCCTAAGGGGAAACCGTGGCCCCTGGCATGGCAAGGGAAGGAACACGGGTGGGTTTTAGTCAGTAAAAGTCTGACACGCCCTCCCGCTCCGCCCAGAGCGGGAGAAGTCATTGGATGATATCCAACCCAAAAAAAAAAAAAGAAAAAAAAAAAAAAAAGGGGGTAATTTAGAAAAACAAAAAACTACAAACTTTATAATTTATTTAGATAACTATTCGTGCGAAGTTTCGTGTTTATTACCTCAAGGAATAAGATTTTTCATACAAACTTTCATCCCTTATTTTACCCCCTTAGGGGTTGAATTTCGAAAAATCCTGATACACGTTATTCTTAATTTTTGGGTTTAAGTATAAATATTGAGTTTCGAGTTAATCGGACAGCACGTTAAAATTCTTCCATACAAACTTTGACACCCCCCAACCGTAGGATAGGATACTTTTCCGGGATAAAAAGTACCCAGTGTGGTGCCCAGGATATTAAAGAATAATTATACCAAGTTTCATCGTAATCGAACCGGTAGTTTTTGCGTGATACTTGAACAAACAGACAGACAGACAGACAGACAAAAAAAATTTTAATCACACTTTTGGGTCCGGTGTCGGTCTAGTAACACCCCCTGCCATTTATTTTTTTGATATTTTCAATGTACAGAAATTTCACTTCTACAGATTTATTATAAGTATAGATAGATTATAAAAGTGCACCCCAATTCCGGCAGTCTGTTTGTCCTACGTGTGCCTTATTGCATCGATTTCCGATAAATCGTCCATCGTCTGTTAAGCGTCGAACTGTCAAAATGAAAGGACATTGCCATGGTAAGTGTGTTACGTCCCGCTTACGACCTTAAATAATAAGTAACAATACAATACGTACGTCATCACTATCGCTCTTCTTCTCCACCTTCTTCTTCTCTTCTCTCTTGTCTTCTCTCTTCTCTTCTTTCTTGTCAGTCTTCTTGTTCTTCTCATCGGCGAGGTCGGCGAGCCACTGCTCGAACACCTCCATCGCTTCCTTTATGTTCTTTATTTTATCTTCTGCTTTTGTCACTGGAAATAAAATAACTCCTTAATAAGTATAATTTGACAATCGAAGGTAGGAGCGACTCGGACAGAGCCCAGAGGGCATGTGGAATATTTTGGTTATCAGTAGAACGCGCGACTTGCTGGGCAAAATAAACGACCAGTGGTTCTAATGTGGACCACTAGTCTCAAGCGCTAGAAGTCATGGGGAAAGGCCTTTGCCCAGCAGTGGGATCATACAGGCTAACAGTAACGTCTCAGTAATCTTTTAGTCGAAACCCGAATATTGGCTTACCCCAAACAGCTCCACAACGACCCACCAGGTCGTCGGACCACCTTTGTGGGGACTTACCCACTCTGGGCCACGATAGTATGGGTGCTGATGTCATTACAAACATATGAGACATGGCCCTGGATTCGCGATGACTCAGCTATGGTCTAGCATTTAAAAACATAACCCTGTCTTTGCTGTCGCGCAGTCGGGCAAAAAAGATATAAATGACGGATACTCACTGGACAGCACCCTCTTGGCCCTGCCGAGAAGGCCTCGGACGGTGAGTCTCCGGTAGTTCATGTCGTGCTGCTCCAGCAGGCGTAGCGTCTCCACCGCCTTCGCCTTGTCCTTGAAGCCGAAGCCCGAGTCTTCCTTGTCGTCCTTACCCATGGCTCTGGAATCAGATAGGTTCAACTATACACATGTACACTGCTACAAAGATGTTCTGGCGCACGAATGACCTTGACAGGGGAGCGCTGTTGGTAAACATTTGTGCAATTTTGACAAATGTATGAAAAAACACGAAGACATTACCTACAATATACGTATACGTACACAAGTGGCGGTTCGTAATACATATAATAATGCACAGACGCTCACGGTATGACGTTATGATAAGTAGAAACGTTGCGTGGAAATACTCTTCCAGCTATCCCCACCCTTACTGTTGTCATAAGACAGCGATATCACGCCCTCATCGTAAAATAATCATTTCATGCAGTTTCATTCATTTCTTTTCAACACACTTGCTCGTAAAGTGGCTCTTATTGAACCGCTTTTAGATTCATAATGCAGTGTATTAAAAACGCGTGCTTTTTACTTTACCATAACGAACTAGTGCTGTAATGCCACAGATAACTATTTACTAGTCGGAGTACCTAGTACCTATACCAGTCCTATGACATGGCAGTATGGAGTTAGTAAGTACTATCATGGCGGCATGGAATTTATATTGTAGAAATTGAATTTGGTGAAGCTTTTTATTTTTGTAAAACATAATACTATACGCAAACCACTATGTCACCCGAGCAGAGGATGTGCGCTTTTTTAATCTCATCAAAGAGACTTTCATGCCTTTATATTATGCATAATATTTATTACATAAAATATGATGAACATATTTCATCATATATTATTTCATATTTTTTTCGATACTTACATATTAACCTTATAATGTTTTTAATAGGTACGTATTCAGAACAAAAATAAAACAAAAATACCTATTATTTTGTGTTTATTTAATAGGCTGTCTAGCAGTTTTTCCAGCGCATTTATTTAAACCTGCGCGCGAATCGCTGGCGCGGCGCGCGAAAATACAAACCAGCTCGTCATTTTCCAATACTTACTTGCTATCATTTTCGTTGTGATTAATTAACAAAAATGTCGACTTCACGGGCAATACGTAGGTTTGACTCCGCCGGAAATACTCATCGAGGCACGAAACGCGAATGATAACCTGTTGCCACCAAAATCTAAGGAGAAATACGTAGCGGCCTACGAAACTTTTATACAGTGGAAAAACAACAAAAATGCCAAGTCATATTCGGAAAACGTTTTTTTGGCATAGGTACTTCAATGAACTTGCAAATAAATACAAGCTCAGCTCGCTTTGGTGTATCTATTCCATGTTAAAAAGCACAGTTATGACCAAAAATAACAGTGTAAACAAAATTCCATCTTAGCACTCATTACATTTACTGATCACCACAGAACACATAATATACTCCTCTGATCACAGAGTACTTTTTTTTTTTTCCGGTGTCAAAACGTTAGTCGTAGACTGCGTTCCGAATTACGATGTAAATGTAATGAAATCGAATCGATTTGAGCGTGCTTACACCCGTTCCGAATAAGCTTGAGCGGGATAACTTATGTTTGTTCCGTGAACCGTTATTTGGCTGTGTTGTTATAGGCATTTTTTCGAAATTGTGATTCTGGCTACCGTCGCCACCTAACCAAAAAAGAAATAACATACACGAAGAAATTAAAGAAATACTATACACAAAGAAATAAGTAACGTTTTAAGTTTTGACGTTGGGCGAGCACTGATATGCTGGGGCCACATTGTCGCGATAAGACAAACTATACTGCGCGCGCTCTCTCTCGCACACAGCTCGACGTCTCGCTGAATAAAAGAGAGCCCGTGGAGTTAAGTTCGCTTTATCGCGACAATGTGGCCCCAGCATTAGCACATTCACTAGCGTTCCAAATTGATGACAGCCCTCAGCTTTCATAATCATATCATAACTAAATTGGAACGCAAAATATTGATGTGAGAAGTGTGGGCGATTAGGGCATATCTCGGAATGCGGTCGTATAGTTTTTCGGAGGCGGCGCGCGACTCTATGCCATGTCCATGCCGACTGAACGGAATGTTGCCATTATTTATTATATTTTATTTAACCATTTACAATTTGATTACTATACTTATAGTAACATAAGGTGTATTTTTCTGCTGAAAATCTTTCTTCATCTCTTCGTCTTTCAAAATATTATTTTGTTTTTATACATTTTTTAATAGGTGTAGGCTGTTTAGCGGGTTTGCCAGTTGCCAGTGCCTTTATTTACAACTGCGGAAAAACAAAACCGTCGCGCCATTTTCTATACATATTTGTTCCCGGTTTCGCTGTGTGGTTATTTTCATAGACTAATACATATTTAAAATAATATTATCAATACGAAATCTAAAGTAACACCAACCTACGTTGAAAAGTTTTTAAAAGAAGCTCCGGATAATCAGTACATGGCAACAATGGTCAGTTGAACTTTATAATTAGGTACCTTATTGTAGCATACATTCTTACAAGTCTGTTTATTTCCTCGCAAGTGTGTTGAAAAACGTCGTATGAAACGCGAGTGCGTTGATCATTACACTCTCGACTACCTTATCGCGCTCGCCTGCGGCTCGCGCGGACAATACCGTCTCGTGTGTAATTACCAACACCGCACACTTGTATCATAATGTACTATTAAAGCGTAATATTTCGCAGACGGGTGCTTCAATCCAAAAATGGTATTAACAAGCTCACAATATTTTCTGTAGGGTGTCATTAGACCTTTCTAATGACACCCCACACCATGGGATAGACGAAAAAAAAATGTATGTCCCCACTTTACGAGTAGGGGAGGTACCCTAAAAAAAATATTTTTCATCATTTTATTTTACCACTTTGTCGGCGTAATTAAGTAGGTATACTCATGCCAAATTACAGCTTTCTAGTACTAACAGTATCTGCGCTAAGCCGGGGACAGACAGACAGACTGAGAGTCAACAAGACTGTGAAAAACACCTAAAATATCAACGTTAACAGGTTTTGCCTATTATAAAACCTGTCCGTACCCTCTAGGTCAAGGTGGTGCATACCTAGTTTAATAATTAACATGTACACTAATTATATATGAGCAACACTACATAATTAATACATGTAAAAGGTATGCAGGAAAAGCCGGATTTTACGCTAATCTTGAATCTTCTCATTTATCATGTAAATTATTAGATGCGCGATGTCCAATTAGACGCGCGCCTCAACGTTTTTTTATTTGGACATTACATCACGTTTCGATCATTCGAATAAAATTATCTTCAAGTAGTATAGACCTTAACGTTACGTCATCGCCAAAAAAATGGCGCGAAATAAATGTGGAAATAACTAGGTATGTCGAAATTCAAAATGGAATCGTGAAATTGAGACTGTTGTGTGAGCCGTGCATGGTGCCACCCGATTAACATAAATTATGCAGTGTCGTCTGGCGATGTATAGATTTTTCAGTATAGTGACGCTATTTTATATTTCAACTGACTTATTTAGTCGCAGACTATTAATTATGCATTAATTTCAACTCTCCAAGCAGAGAATGTAAAAGTCACAGTCAATTACCAACTAAAGTCATGCCGACATTTATTTTGATTTTCCTGGAATCCTTCGATGATGATTATCATAACATAACATCACGCCAGGGGCCTAAATTAGTATACTTATACTTAGGCCCCAGTTAGCCAGTATCCCTGACGGAAAGGGTAGGCAAGTGAAAGTAGAATAGGTTCGGTAAGTACACGTCATGTTCCATTCGATGCACTAGAATATCTATGATTCGATGTACTTTGTTGTGATAGCAAATGATAGCGTGTGATATAGCTAATACTTACTGAGAATTATTTACATTAGGTATTATGATAAAGCTCAATAACAATGTTGCCGATCTGCGGCTCGAACCAACGCGCTCTCGACTATAAAGTCGCGTTTACGACCACTAGACCAAAGAGGTGTATTGAATTAATTTACGAAGTAAATACGTGCCTAACACATCACGCGTCTTGCAAAAATCCTTCGAATAAGTCCGGAATACCTACTATTTTTTTTTTTATACAACAAAAATAGGTACATTTCAATATACCCACTTAGATACAAGAATTAGGTAGTTTAAACATTTGTTCAAATAAATGCATGTTTTGCGCATAAACTCAAGGCCTAGCATATCGGTCAGTCACACACTGAAAAACAAGTTCAGTTTCAGTGAGGCTTCACGATTTTAAGTACTATTTGCATACATTTTCTGTAGGTAGGTACATAGGAGAATATGACATCATGCATGTTTTTACCCGGTGCTGTGTGTGGAGAGGTGTACCCACCAAAAAATTCAAATAAATCATTACTCTTCCGGGGCAGTTTGGTATAAATATAAGTAGTTACCTAAAGACTGGTTTCGGAGTTCTGATAATGGCTGGTACATAAGACGAGTCACCGGTACTAAAAATAATGGTTCTGTAATAAACCGTGAAGTTTTCTTAGAAATTGTATTGTTAAACTAG
This sequence comes from Eupsilia transversa, assembly GCA_914767815.1. Classification (NCBI taxonomy): domain Eukaryota; kingdom Metazoa; phylum Arthropoda; class Insecta; order Lepidoptera; family Noctuidae; genus Eupsilia; species Eupsilia transversa. Next base: position 6,884,554 of record OU611902.1, read on the forward strand.
CGTCGCGCCTGTTTGCGGGAGCCTTTAGGGTTGTCGTAGCAGTATGTTTGCGAATCCATGATCCGTAAGTAACTTTGTTCTACCTTTTAACGCCTAATCGTAACCCTACATTCAGACTTATGTTACTTTTGAACCCGGTGGTACGTTCCCCGGATAATTTCTAACGTCCACGCGGGCGACGACACCGCGGGAAAGCTAGTGGAAATATAACTTTTATAGAAAATTTGTAGTTTACCTTTGTGCATGCTAGTCGCTGCACCAGACCTCGCCAGTTGCCTCTAGTGTAAATACATACATTATTGTCAACTGTGGCTCACCTTACCTTATATGGTGTTTATCGAGAAAGTCCTTCACAAGTCACGTTTCTTACTAAGTGAGGTGGGCGCGGCGGCGCGTCATCAGAGGCCTTAGTGTAAGTTTGCAAGCGAGTAAATTTGCGTTAAAATTTGACTGATAGATCTTATTGCTAAGAATATAAGGGCGAGAATAAAAATCTTCACGCAAACGCGATAGTTACGTTTACTCACTCGCAAACTTAGACTAAGAGCTCTGTCAACTATACTAGGTAATGTTAAACTCGCGGTAGGTACCGTATATATGTATATAGTAATGGTTTTGTTCTTAGGGCAAGATTCACAGATCGCACTTTGAATTTAGTTTGATAAGTAAAGGCTCCTACAAACAGGCGCGACGCGACTTTCATAATACCTACATTTCTAAGAAATCTTCACGGTAGAACGTGTCGGTTAAGCGTTTCATACGAATTTGAACCTTAATCTAATGGTCATAATGTTCATATTCGTATATTTCACTTAGGGCGGATTCGACCAAACAATAATAAATATCCGCGGAATAAGATTTACTCTGACTCTGACAGTTTTCGTATGGAGAAACTGTCAAAAATTCAAAATTAATTCGGAAGAGAGCGTTTATTCCGCGAATAAAACTCCTGTTTGGTCGAATCCAGGCGCCAGTCTGCACGAGCCTTGACGTGGCGCCCTGTGTTGAGAACCTTTTATGGAACAAGTTTAGGGAGTCTTAACAAAAGAAGAAAAATATAGCCATTTGTTTCAGTAGTGTTTTATTTAACACATGGATAAAAATAATGACAGTGTCTCCTTGTTTTGATTAAATTCTCCATTTTCATTTTATATGACCCATCTCTGCCTAACCCTTCGAGGAAAACAGGTCAAATGTTATATAAGTATGTGTAAATGTATATCAAAAGTTAATTGTACATCAAACTTGTATTTCCAGGAGGTGTAGGCAGAGGTATTTACATGTATACTGTAGAGCATACAAACATTTTGCCAGTTATTTTATACTAGCGACCACCGACCCGCGCTTGCTTCACACGGCTTTTATGGCTTGACGAAACATCGAGATTTCTTTATTAAATGTAATCAATGTATTTATTATACACATATGAACTTGGTCATACATACACGTGAAAAGCCTCTTTATGTATAAAAGTCCCAGGTAATAAGGTGTTCCCTATTGCTATAAACCAGGCACAAATCCAGACTTCGGGGTGCTATAGTAGCACCCAAAAGTCTGGATTTGGTTCCCAGGACCAGCAGCAGTCGTACTTGCAACCACAATGAAAATCCAATCTAATTTAATCATAACATCATGCCTGTGTTCCCTGAAGGGTAAGGCATGTGAGTGTACCGAAAGTACACTCACATTTCACCCGTTATGTTTAAGTCCCATGTAATAGGGGGTGAGCCTATTGCCCTAAAATGGGTAAAAAACCAGACTCCGGGCAACTAATAAGAAATTCCTGATGGAAAAACGTAATAACACTTTGCCGGACCCTGGAACAGGACCTCTTGCTCAGCAGTAGCGCTTGCAACCACTAGGCCAACGAGGCAATCTAATCAAAAATAATCAATAAAATGAATTTAAAATTCTTGAAAAATAATCATTATGTTGGTTCTTGTTTGATGTTTAACCCAAGGATTTGTTCAGGTTCTATCTTAATGTCAAGTTCTAGTCCGTCTTCATCATCACAACTGTTTGATTCTAACATCCCTGGAGACGGCCTGCATGTGTCTGGTGGTGGAGTGATATAAAAATTGTTTCTTGATTCCGTTACTTCCATATCATCTGACACTGGAGAACTTCTATATTGAGAAGAGGCAGCAGACCCTCGGTGGACTATTTCAAGCTCCATTCGAGATATGACTTCAAATACTCTCGCCTTTGCTAAGGCTTTGTCACGCGGTGGGAACAACTGTACTGTAGCGGAGATGCTATCAAAGAATTGCTGGATGTCATCCCTCTTCATGGTTTTGTCCAAAATGTATTTTATTAAAGTGTTTGAATGCGTCTCGTGGGAACAAGATCGTCGGCTGACTACTTCGTGAATTCTAGTACGCTTTAAGAGTGCCCGCTTTTGTTCAGTAACCTCAGGAGTAGCAACACCGGCTGGCTGATCTCTATCAGGAGAATTCTCTTCAACATTAATGTCATTGTTTATACAAGGAAGGTATCGCTTTTTGAAATGCGGTGAAAGAAAAGACATTTCGTCCTCATATGTCCATTTCCTTGAGACCACATCTTTCCTGTGAGTTGGATCACTTTCTGAAGCTATTTGTTTTTTCAGGGCTCGTCGGTATCCTTCGCGTAATAAAATCCAAGACTTTTTACATTCGTTTACTGAAAACATAAAGAAACTGGTAATTCTTAGAAAATGGAGGGTCTTTTTTCACATTTTTCTACCACTATGTAACAAACTTGTGTCATTAGGTTCGTCACCATGACTGCCGCTTTGTCTGTTCTGAAGAACCTATTTATTTGTACGTTCGAGAGTAACTACAGATTAATCTTACTACCCCCCAACAGTGTTTATCGGAAGTTTGACTTAACGTTGAACAAGACACATATAAATTTTTGTGGTAGGTAAGGTTTAGTATAGTTCTGTACTATTCTCTAATCCTACATTAAAACTCTTGTTGTAATCAAACTAAGAAAAGAAAAGAAAAACAATGCCGACACATAATAAGCCGTTGTTTACATAAATAAATACGAATGATTGCTTACCGTCCGTTTCAAGTTTCTTCGCTATTTCCTTCCACGCCTCATGCTTGCGTGTATAATCACCATAAGTGGGGTCATTAGTATCATAAATGGACTTATAATTTCTAACTAATTCTATTAATTTTGTGTTAAAGTCCATCGTGATATTATCGTAAAAAAAACAAAAAACTTAGAAAAAAAAGAGAAAAAGTTAGGTTAGTTGTCACTGTCACTAGCAGGAGTCTATAGATCACACCACAGACTATACGATGTTCTAAGGTCGCTAGTGTCACTATTGCCATTTGCCATGACTTGCCTGCATAATTAATTGGCGCCAGTGATCGGCTGGCTGGCGCATCACATACGTTTACTCTATGGTATAGTTGACGACTGGACGACTGACTAGGTACCTAGGTACCATACACAACAAGAACACAGAACAGCTTCTTGCCGCAGCTGTGAATGCTGACCGATTTTATTCCATGAGTGTATGTGGATGTGTTTCGCTCCCGTGCTCACTTACAGTATCCGACTGTTTTAAAGCAATGGAGTTTTAGAAAATGTCTTTGTAGAGAGCTATCTGTCGGAAATTCATTATGTACCTACCAAAACGTTAGACACTTACACCTTCTTGGTTTAGATTATGTATCTACTTTATTGTAGTACCGACATACACTTCTAGTAAGTCATTTATATCTATGTATGACCCAGTTGGCAGTGGTTTAAAAACATCACCTACTCACACACTCCATTATAATATCATTATCAGTAGGTAGGTATATAGCAAAGATACATAGATCAGCCGGTATTATAGGCGGATTACTCATCAATGACTATAATGATAGACCCGCTTCGGAGTCCCGATCACGGAATAGAAATTCTGTGATCCCGATAGCCACATAATACTACGATAGCGGTGATGATTTTTGCACCGTGTGGAACTTAGACCTTAGTCTTAGGTACTCTCGTTACTTTTATATTTGCATTAAAAACAGTTCGGCTATTTGCAGCAACGTTATGTGTAGTTAAATAGTGAGCTGTAACGTCATAACGAGATCCTGCGTAGATCGTGTGATTACTGCTGTGTTTGTATAGTATCACACACTCAGCCCGGGTTCGCTCGTGACGATGTTTTATCACGCACTGGATTTTCAACTCTCAGTGTTGAGCCGAGCATTGAGAATCCCACCGAGTGCATTTCGGCGCGTCAAAAATATACAGTCTGGGATTTTCAACTCTCCGGCGCTAAGCAGTGTCGTGTCGCAATGCGTTGAAAATCTAGTGCGTGACAAAAAATCGCCCGTCGTCGGTGCGAGGACTCATTGCCCTGTGCTGCACTCAACGTGATGAGAACATTACGATGGCTTTCATAAACGTAAGCGCTCAGAATCTGATAGATGACATTGGTAACTAAGGTAACAATGAAGTCTACACAATATTACCTAAGTCTACTAATTTATAAACGTTACTATGGTCTCTCAATGGTGTTTTTGTGAGTTTTTGACAGTTTTTGTATGGCAAATCTGTCAAAAACTGACCATTGTGTGTCCATTGTAACGTTTATAAATTAGTAGACTTAGGCCCCTGGAGGCATAGATCACGGAATCGCCGCACGCGCAGCGTCTAGAAACGGTCATACTAATAAAATTCGTGACACCAAAGTCCATCAGTTTCTGTAAGTCATTACTAGACTCATTAGAGTCTTAGTGCGAGTAAACGGAGACACGCTTAGTTTGTTTGGAAGTTGGTGACAATGACAAAGCCGCCTCTAGCAGCAGGCGCTGAGGCGTCTCCGTGCTCGACGCGAAGGCTTAGCAGGGTTTTACACAGAACTGTAGGATTCTAGAAGAACTCAATAACACTACCTGACCCAGAGATTCAACCTAGCAACCCAAGCAGTGCTGCAGACGCTCTTGCAAAGATGCCACCAAGGTACACGATAGAGGTAATCTAATCTAACCAAGTCTGTATTGTCCCATTGCAGGAGAACGGCCCCCTTTCCACACAATTATTTCTTGCGCTTGTGCCAGTCCTTTCGGTAGGAGTCAAGCTCGTCCCGCCATTTAATTTTTGTGTATGATGAAATGGCTATAACATGACGAATTGACGTAGTGTGTCAATTTACTTAACAATTCATTTCCACTGTAGATCGAGGGAGAGGCAGTCAGTCATGATGATTTAGTTGTTATCTAAGCACTCCGTGTTCAGGCGATTAATTCTGTGCAAATCACACCGTGAAAACTTAGGTGAAGTGAGCTGTAATGTTTTGTCATTTCAACTAGGACGACTAATTTGTGTTAAATTTCATATAACGTTTCACCAATGTGCACCCGGCATTAGGTACAACATGCATGTGACATTGTTTACGTTGTGGTACCTATATAATATCGTTCTAGTTCTTGTACCTATGTCACGGTCGCTCGTAAATCGGTAACCTGTGCCTATACGATGCTATTATTGTGATGTGAATAACTGAATACGTTCCGCTTCAATACGCAAACAAAAGCTGTACGTAGGTGGCCTATTTTCTTCCTGAAATTATCCGGGTAAAGGCAAGTCTCAAGGATAGCAGCGGTCTATTTTCATTTTTTTTTAATGAAACCTTGTTAAGCTTGCCTTGCTTGAGCGATTTTTGGTAGGGGAGAATCTTATGGGTTCGCGTCACCGACTTAGTACTTAAGTAGCTATGAGTATGACGTGTTGCACTTGGCCAGTAGTGAACAAAAACTCTGTTGATAGTTTTAAGTTTTCAATTCTATCGGCAGTCCCCATGACTGCCTATGTTTTTTTTGTTTGAGTTTTTGAAACTGTCATCAAGATGCGTTTGGCAAGCGTAATTAATATATTATGACAATATGAATTCCAAGTTATCATCAAATGCATAAGTAAGTAATTATCTATATAAGAACGACAGCTGCCAGATTATTCTGTAAAAATCTCACCGTGAAAACTTTGGTGAAGTGAGCTGTCATTCCATCTGACGCTAGGGATTGACACTATTGACAGCTCACTTCAGATAAGTTTTCATATTGAGATTTTTACGGATTATATCGGCAGTTGTAACTGGCAGCCAATCCTTCATATTTGTAATGTAAACACATGCTTCAGCCAGTCTCTGTAAATAATAAATAACAAATCTATTTTGATCCTAGAGTGCGCGCAAGATACGTATGCGCGAGTCTGGTGGCGCTGGCGTGCTTAATTCAATACTGTAACAATTTAAATATTAAATTTTGTAATTTAATTCGAATATTATTAATGTGAATGAATTTAATAATTCAATAGTTAATTTAACCTTACATAAACGACAAGAAGTCATCGGAATTAATCGTTTTGATTAGTTCCGATTTCAGCCGCGCGCAGACTTATCTTGCGAGCAGTGTACCTAAATGTGTTTGTTATTTACTTAGCGCGGAAACTCGTGCGAGTACCTACCTATTCAGTAAATATCGTACATCACATCATGTTATATAAATATAAGCACCTACAATAGTAATCTATGTTTAAAATATCTGTTAGATCATTTGACTAGACTAGATTTACAGTTAGTTACTATGTAAGTTTCGCTACCCGTCAGGGTAGGTATATAAATGTTCTGTGGTAATTTTATAATTTTCTTGAGAGATTTATTATGTGTTCACAGCCCTGGCATAAAAAAATATTTTATCTAAATATTTATAGGAAGGTAGACCTTACAGTAGGTATCTACTCATATTAGAAGATTGTACTTAAATAAATCATTACCCTCATTTTGTGCTTCAACGCAATCGGGTAAAATAACAAGTTTCTAACAATTTCAGGAAGAGAACATTCGGCTACCTTTGAGCCTATTTTTTTTGTTTGAAATCTAGCGAATATTTGGAAATGATGTCATAATTATATAGGTACGATTCGCATAGCCACTAAAATAGTTCCTAATATCTTGGCTTAGGTACAATCTTTAATACTGAAATAGATGCGTGCCTAAACGCGGGAATAACATAAAAATGTACTTACGATTTTTAAAAGTAAATATAAATTCCTTATGTAGAGACTAGCCACACTTCACGTGTTGTTTCGATGTACAAAATATATTTACACAAGTAGCACGCACTGAGATTCAATGTTGACTAAATACAATTTCAAACATCATTCTACTTCAAGCGGGAACTTTTCGCTATAACCTCACCGAATGAAATAGTACGTGGGTTTGTAAAAGTTGTGTTTGTAGAAGTGGTATTGAATTTGGTCGGGTAATAGAGAAGCGACAAAATCGACCAAAATAAATTGATGACGCAACGAGTGTGTTGCTATTCCAAGGTTGTGTTTATAACTCGTCATGACATCATGTGCTCAGCGTGCACTGGGGAGTCGCCGCCACCGCCGCGCCGGTAACCTTCGCTTTATCGACTGCCCTACTATGCTAACTTACTCGATCAAAAGAGATAATATTATGTTCCGTTGGTAATTGACTCTTCTATCTCTATGATGATTGGGCTTAATTCTTCAACTACTTATCGCTTACAGATTGCCAAGGCAATGCTATATGAAGTCGATTATTATAACTTTTGCATAGTATGCATCAACTAAAGTTAACAAATACCTAAATAAAAATAACTATGCTGCAAAAGTTCTGCACTGGAATGATGGCAGATATATTTATTTATTTCCATAATGTACACTCAGTTACAGGCTAGGTTAAAACTAAGAGTACATGACCCTGTTAGGGCGCAGCAAGTATATACTGCATTGATTGAGGACTTCAGACAATAAGAGGTGTGGCGTTCAAACTTCAAAAATGTTCATTATAAATGTATGGTCAAGAAACATGTTTTGTAAAGATACCATAATATACCCCTAAAAATAAGGTTAGCTATTGCGGAAATGAAAATACTAGTATTCAGCTGAACCGCGTTTAAAATTATTCGTGACACTTTAATTTTATTCCTTTGCTTATTTCGGCATGTAAATAAAACCCCACTCAGCTGATTAATTGTCAACCAAACGTCAAATTCATTGTGTCAGTACTGTCACTGTCATTTCACTCAAAGAAACGTGTGTGAGGCGAAGAACATAGTACGTCTTGCTTTTCGTCACTAAAAGATTTCTTTATTCCCAATAATGTCGAAGGAAGCACCAGAGCCGGTGTTCCGCGAGTTTGGCGGCGAGGAAGACGCGGACCCCGAGGTGACGGAGATCGAGTCCCTCTGCATGAACTGCCACGCAAACGTATGTAAACATTGTGCCCTTACCGCGAACGTGTTCATAACAATATGTTATTGGTCATAAAATGCCTTCAATTCCATATTTATTACGTTTTATTAACTCAATTTAGGCTATTAGAAGTAAGTTAGCTTCTTTTATGTAGCCCACGTCGTAGATGTGGCGGCAGCATCGCGAAGCCGACCGATCAGTACGGTACCCGAGGACCGAGGTTAAGGAGTCGTTTACGATATCGGTAATCAGTCTAGTGCAGGAGGCAGTAGAGTACTCGATCAAACTGTATGGCTGTGTGCCAGTTGACAGGTCCAGACATTGTTACTGTATATGGAAATAGGGCTTACATTGATCTATTATTGGTGTCTGCAATACTCGACCGCCTGTGCTATTAATACTAGCTTAAACCCGCGATATTTCGCGTTTTTATTAGCATGAAGTTTTAACACATATTCTCTATGGCACCTCTTTAGGCATGACCTAAAGAGGTGCCATATAGAATATGGTATCCAAATGTAAAAAAATATTTGCTTTAGTTCTTATAGCATAAAAATTTATTCTTGTTACAATTTATAATAGATTTTAGTGAGATTTATTTTATTTAAGTCACAATGTTGAGTGTAATGTTACGAAGTAGTTGAAATGAATCTACCCCCTTTTTTTTGTTAATGAGAAATTATGAAATATCTTCTGGAGAGGAGCGGGAGGGTGTTGCAGACTCTTACTGACTAAAACCCTCCTGTGTTCCTTCAGTTGCCTGCGTTGCCAGGAGTCACAGTATCCCTTTCGGACTTTCCCTGCAAAATGAATCTACCCTGATATTACAGTAAAGTTAAGTTAAGATAATCACTGAACTATAAGACAGGAATGTAGAATACATATTCCAGTGATGGCGGAGCTTTATACATCACATGTTGTTTATTCCAAATAAATATTTAATGTGGCCATGTCGTGCCAACAAACAATCTTGATTTATGCTCTATTTCCGTGTCTGTCTGTGAGTGCTTAGTTCTTCTAAACTTGGTAATGGTTTTTGATGCTGTTTTAACATCGATCACTAATAAAGAACTAATAGATAATTTATTCCGTAAGGTTTATGTGCATAATACATTACTATGAGATGCCTCTCTTGAAACCTCGCACGTGCGCCTAGCGAATATAGAACTTCATTACACTTAAATATAATAATGTAATCCTGATGTTTTGTCAAGTCGTACCTAAAACGTGTGAAGCGGGGGCGGCTCGCTAGTCTATATAATAAAATGCAATAAGTTTCAAGTACTTACAAAATAATTTCCGCAATGTACACGGACTATTATCAAAATGTTACGGCTCGTACACACTGGCGCTATATCGCGGGCGCGACTGGCAGCGCTACCGTGTGTACGAGCCTTTTTACTAGATGAATGTGTGCTCGCCTGCTAACTTTCTATTTAGCAGCGTGTGCTACAACAATACATTGCCTACAGCTTTGAGTAAGGCGCAGTTATCGTGGCGGTGTGTGTGAAAAACTTTAAGTAAAAGGTGACATTTCGTAACTTGCCAACCGCACGAGCGGTCGAAATATTGTTCTGTCCTCTGTAATATATCAAAAGTTCATAGTAATCATTGAAGATACCTAAATCCACAAAAATTCATCGTTTATGTCATAATAGACAAAAGTAGGCGACCGTGAAATGACAAAAAAAAAAAAAAAAAAAAATTGGTTCGTTGAATTGGCACGAGGCGTGATCATTGAGACCACAAAAGACCGAGTTCCCGTCGTGAAGCTGAAACCAACGAACATCCTGAAACCTAAGCATCGACGCAGCTAAAGTATCGACACATGTGTACGGAAGAAAAAGCAATTGCAGAACCTACATGTGAACCGGATCATCATAAGTAAGTTCCTTCCTCATTCTTACCTACCTACCTATTTTCTAAATCATATCATCATCAGCTATACTAAGTCCCATTAAAGGTGTCTCAAACGTGCCTTCCACTTGTGCATTGACATCAGCGAGTTGGTGTGAAACTTATCCAAATAATCATCCTTAATTACTATTTTAAAATAGTTTTCATAAATTTTTTCATCTACCGACATCGTGTATTTCTCATGCCGTTCTAGAAAAAGCTAACGTAACTTTCCCAATCAGTTTTTTACATTTTTGGCCGAACTTTCTAGATACCTCGGAACATCACGCTAGCACCATTGGTACGAGCAGAGCTTGCATTCCGTGCTTGGCAGCGTGGATCCGGTTTCCTGGTCGGCGGGTGACGTCGCATTGAGGTGCGTGAGATTCAGTTATTTAACTTACAAATCATTGTTTTTATGCTGGAACGTAGTTGAGTTACTCTGATAGTCTATTATACTTAGCATATTTTCCTTTGACTAAATTGTAGTCTTAAAACATGTCTCTAGAAGTCGATGCAAAGAAATTACGCGAATTGACTGTCAGGCGTAGCGGCGTAGCTCAATTAAAGGACAATTTACCAAGTTTAAAAACTTTGTGGATAAATTATCGTCTTTGGATCTGTTTCATTTTGACAGTTCAACAAGATTCATTGCGTTATTCACGTTGTTGAGCAAATTTTTTATTCGAACTTATGAAGCAATGGATTAGCAATCTGTTTCAAAACGATCCAGATTGTGATAGATCGTGTATTACGCAATTAGGGTGCTGATTGGAGTCGTAAGTAGTGGGAACCTGTCATTAGAGCTTCAGGATCGGCCGAGCGGCAACTATGAAGTTGATATGGTGAGTGTGCCTGCCCATTGCAACGGGTTTGTTGTACAGCTGTATGCAATCATGTAGACATGACTGTTTTGAATCTCGATCTGAAGCTCGTGACTCTGGTATCAGGGTGCCACGTATACAAATGAAAGGTGACGGAGACGGTACATATTTTAAGTGGCTCGAGTTCAGAGACGCTTATTTAAACGACTTCGATGTTTTTTTTTTTTTGATGGTATGATAAGTTCCTGTCTGTGTTAATTACATAGCAGTCCATGGTAAAAAGTGAAAAAAATATAATTGTATAGACTTCCTAAAAACACTACAAGGTGAAAAATAACTCTCGAAACCAAAGACACCGTCTTTCACTTTGTAGTGTTTCCTGGAAGTCGAAAAAGTTTTCTTAAAGCTGAATTTGCAACTCATGAAAATATAAAATTTGTGTTCTCACTTGTTCACGCTCCTCACTTTCGCGGCATCTGGGATTGGGAAGCCGGAGTCATATCTGCAAAACTCCATATAAAAAGAATTATGGGAAATACCCATCTTACCGTGTCCTTTGTCCTCATATCCTGATGACTACTTTCCTTTGTCCCCAGGGCACTTTTTGATTGGAAGACTGCTGAAGACACTGCCTGAACTTAGCTGAGATAACATGAAATAAAGTGACCTGCACAACGATACGCTCGACTGCAACAAATACATCAGCGTTTCTGGTCACGCTGACAGTGACGTGAATATATACAAGAGCTACAACAACGACTGAACTGGAAGACGAATGCAAAATCTCTAAATATTGGAAACCTCGTGTTCATCCGTGAAGAACATGTACCTCCAGTGTGTTGGCGCCTTGGACGGGTTACTAGTTATCCCTCCGGATGGAGTTTCGAGAGTGGTTCTACGTCGGCCTATCATCAAACTGTATCCGCTACCCACTGCTGCAGACTCAAGGCTTTCAACGAGTGGGAGGATGTTCAGGCTCGCCTGCTGACTGGCTGTTAGCAGCGTGTGCTACAACAATACATTGCCTACAGCTTTGAGTTAGGCGCAGTTATCGTGGCGGTGTGTGTGAAAAACTTTAAGTAAAAGGTGGCACTTCGTAACTTGCCAACCGCACGAGCGGTCGAAATATTGTTCTGTCCTCTGTAATATATCAAAATTAAAGTAATTTATCAACAGTTGATAGTCATCATTGAAGATACCAAAGTTACAAAAGTTCATCCTTTATGTGTTAATAGACACAATGACAGTAACAGTTGTGTTAGTGATGTTACAGGTTAATATTTGTTGATTGCAGGGCAATACGCGCATCCTGCTCACGCGCATCCCGTACTACAAGAATGTGGTGGTGATGTCGTTCTCCTGCGAGGAGTGCGGGTACCAGAACAACGAGATCCAGCCCGGCGGCTCTTACGCAGAGATGGGCGTCATGTGAGAACTTTAACTTAATAACTGAACAGACAGCTGTGCTGCTGGGGAGTTGGTTGCGCCACTTCTTCTTCCCAACTAAAGCACTAGGAAGTTGTGGTTGTTATGGGGGACTTTATATAATTTTGACGTTCAAAAACCCCCCCTTCTTATCTCCGAAACTACTGAGCCTAACATTTTGAAATAACATGATAAATCTCTCAATATTGTGCATACAAATTTACATTTGCAGTTGCACTGTACGAGAACATGTTTTTAATAGTACATTATGATACAAGTGTGCGGTGTTGGTCATTACACACGAGACGGTATTGTCCGCGCGAGCCGCAGGCGAGCGCGATAAGGTAGTCGAGAGTGTAATGATCAACGCACTCGCGTTTCATACGACGTTTTTCAACACACTTGCGAGGAAATAAACAGACTTGTAAGAATGTATGCTACAATAACGTAAAATATAAAGTTCAACTGACCATTGTTGCCATGTACTGATTATCCGGAGCTTCTTTTAAAAACTTTTCAACGTAGGTTGGTGTTACTTTAGATTTCGTATTGATAATATTATTTTAAATATGTATTAGTCTATGAAAATAACCACACAGCGAAACCGGGAACAAATATGTATAGAAAATGGCGCGACGGTTTTGTTTTTCCGCAGTTGTAAATAAAGGCACTGGCAACTGGCAAACCCGCTAAACAGCCTACACCTATTAAAAAATGTATAAAAACAAAATAATATTTTGAAAGACTGAAAAATGCGTGTATTGGATTTTCAGCAGAAAAATAAACACTATATTACTATAAGTACAGTAATCAAATTGTAAATGGTTAAATAAAATATAATAAATAATGGCAACATTCCGTTCAGTCGGCATGGACATGGCATGGAGTCGCGCGCCGCCTCCGAAAAACTATACGACCGCATTCCGAGATATGCCCTAATCGCCCACACTTCTCACATCAATATTTTGCGTTCCAATTTAGTTATGATATGATTATGAAAGCTGAGGGCTGTCATCAATTTGGAACGCTAGTGAATGTGCTAATGCTGGGGCCACACTGTCGCGATAAAGCGAACTTAACTCCACGGGCTCTCTTTTATTCAGCGAGACGTCGAGCTGTGTGCGAGAGAGAGCGCGCGCAGTATAGTTTGTCTTATCGCGACAATGTGGCCCCAGCATATCAGTGCTCGCCCAACGTCAGAACTTAAAACATTACTTATTTCTTTGTGTATAGCCACAAATTTCTTCCTCTTTTTTGGTTAGGTAGCGACGGTAGCCAGAATCACAATTTCGAAAAAATGCCTATAACAACACAGCCAAATAACGGTTCACGGAACAAACATAAGTTATCCCGCTCAAGCTTATTCGGAACGGGTGTAAGCACGCTCAAATCGATTGGATTTCATTACATTTACATCGTAATTCGGAACGCAGTCTAAGACTAACGTTTTGACACCGGAAAAAAAAAAAGTACTCTGTGATCAACGTTAGTTCTCTATATAGTCTGTGGTGATCAGTAAATGTAATGAGTGCTAAGATGGAATTTTGTTTACAATGTTATTTTTGGTCATAACAGTGCTTTTTAACATGGAATAGATACACCAAAGCGAGCTGGGCTTGTATTTATTTGCAAGTTCATTGAAGTATGCCAAAAAAACGTTTTCCGAAAATGACTTGGCATTTTTGTTGTTTTTCCACTGTATAAAAGTTTCGTAGGCCGCTACGTATTTCTCCTTAGATTTTGGTGGCAACAGGCTATCACTCGCGTTTCGTGCCTCGATGAGTATTTCCGGCGGAGTCAAACCTACGTATTGCTCTTCTTCCCGTGAAGTCGACATTTTTGTTATTAATCACAACGAAAATGATAGCAAGTAAGTATTGGAAAATGACGAGCTGGTTTGTATTTTCGCGCGCCGCGCCAGCGATTCGCGCGCAAGTTTAAATAAATGCGCTGGAAAAACTGCTAGACAATATAGCCTATAAAAAAAACACAAAATAATAGGTATTTTTGTTTTATTTTTGTTCTGAATACGTACCTATTAAAAACATTATAAGGTTAATATGTAAGTAGCGAAAAATATGAAATAATATATGATGAAATATGTTCATCATATTTTATGTACTTAATAAATATTATGCATAATATAAAGGCATGAAAGTCTCTTTGATGAGATTAAAAAAGCGCACATCCTCTGCTCGGGTGAAATAGTAGATAGTTCATACTAATGCCATGTAGGCACATAGTCCAGCTTCAATAAATAAGTACACAAAAGTTTTATTAAGATTACCTACATTAGGTACTTCGTAAAAAATTAAAGCATTTTCATTTGTAACAGAATATGGCCAGACTATTTTTTTTTACGTTAACTAGACAGTTAACGCCCCGGTTTGCGTATGGTATTATGTTTTACAAAAATAAAAAGCTTCACCAAAGTCAATTTCTACAATATAAATTCCATGCCGCCATGATAGTACTTACTAACTCCATACTGCCATGTCATAGGACTGGTATAGGTACTAGGTACTCCGACTAGTAAATAGTTATCTGTGGCATTACAGCACTAGTTCGTTATGGTAAAGTAAAAAGCACGCGTTTTTAATACACTGCATTATGAATCTAAAAGCGGTTCAATAAGAGCCACTTTACGAGCAAGTGTGTTGAAATAGTTATTTGTTATACAAGAGTGCAAAGTTGCTTTTTAACCGCGTGTTCAATTTTGATGACCGAGCAAGCGAAGGATTCTAAAATTTAATCACGAGCGTAGCGAGTGATTCAAAATTAGAATCCTGAGCGTTAGCGAGGGAATCAAAAGAGCACGAGGTGAAAAATCTTTGCACTCGAGTGCAACACGTAACTTTTCATTCCACCTCAGCGAGGAAATGACTAAATGCAAAAAAAAAAACGTTTACAATCACAAGATAGGTACACTTTTATTTCAGTTTAGGTATTAATTACTACATTATGACAGGTAAGTAATATAGAATAATCTTTAAATTATAACAAAATATTACTAAGGTATAATTAAGAAAATTTTAAAGTAACGTTGCTACAGTTATTTAAATTGAGTGTAATATTTTTGTTTGGTACTGTAATATTGGTGTTAGTCACTTGTGTACTGTTTTTCGGTAAACTATCTGTCATACTTAATAGTTGTACCGATTCATCGGATTCCCTTGGCGTGAATGTTGGAGAGAGAGGGAGATGGTTAGGTGTTTCATAACGGCTTATTTTTGATGTAGAAGGGCCAGTCCAAGGATCCGATTGAGGCTCTTTCAGTGTAATGGCTCCTACGATGCCTTCACATATTTTAGACTTATTTTGGATGGAATCCTCTATGTATCCCTCTACAACTGCATTGGACTTCCAGCCTCCGTGGCGCTTAAGGGACAGGAGATCAGCTCCGGAATCAGCCAAAAGTGTGGCTGAAGTTCGTCGGAAACAATGACCCGTGTACAACAGGGGTTCTGGAAGTTCAAGAAATGTTGCTATTTCTCGTGGGATACTGCCAATTTTATTAGTACCCATAGGCTGTCTAACACACTTTCCATTGCGATACTGTAGAAAAAATCGATTGATTGGAGTGTTAGGCGGGCGTAAGGCTTGATATTTCTCAACAATCGTTACGTATTCCTTGCGAATGACGAAGTTGCGGTCTCTTTTTGTCTTTGTATTAGGTAAATTAATTAATAGTAAGTCATCTGAATGTTTCTCAATGTTTTTGACATTAAGTTGTGTTAGTTCATTAGTTCGACATGCTCCGTTTATTCCAATAATAAGAACAACCTGTAACGTAAAGAGTATTGTAGTAGATAAATGAATAAAATTGATATGAACGCATAATTATGCCTATCAACATCTACTAAGTATACTATTTAATTGAGATTAATATACTTAAGTAGATACTGAATGTGCAACTGACTTACTTTTGCCGCCAAATATACGGAATCGGGTGCTTCGTTAAGAAACTTTTCAATATCAGATACTGTGAAAACCTTCGATTTTTTTGGTTGATGACCAGATGAGGCTCTTTTTAAAAATGCCACTAATTTAGGATAGGTATCGATATGTTTGTCTTTTTTCATCTTTATTGTTGCTTTTAGCATCGAATACGTACTCCATAGAGTGCTTGCTTTCTTGTTCTCGGATAATTCTATAAAATATGCCAGCAAAACGTTTTCTGAGAAAGTTTTGGCTCCTTTTGCTAGTCGCCACGTGTTGAACATATCGTACTGTTTTAAATACTTCTCGCGTGATTGTTGAGGGAGAAAGCTCATTTGCGCATTATTAACAGTTTCAGTTAATTCTGTTGGCGTCAAGCAAACTTCCTCGTCGCTAGAATCACTCATTTTAGTTTTTTCACTTGTTTTCAAGTTTCTTGTTTTTAATATAAGGTTTAACAATGACGTGAAAAAATGCCGCGTAAAGAACCGCGTACAAAGCAAATTGAAAAAAGAACACCAAGAAGGTTCCGAGTCTGAGTTTTTAACAAATTAAAAAAAAGTTGTATGATATATTCGGCACCATAGAGGTAGCAGTAAATAGGTTTAATGTTTTTTTCATCCCACCATCTCGGAAAGAGTATTTTTAATCTTCAATATCTGAGTGGAAAAGCCGTTTTTATTCTCTAGAGGATAAAGTAAATTGAATTTAGAACATCGTGTGCACTAAGTTTGTGAATTAAAAAAAACATTAAACCTATTTACTGCTACCTCTATGGTGCCGAATATATCATACAACTTTTTTTTAATTTGTTAAAAACTCAGACTCGGAACCTTCTTGGTGTTCTTTTTTCAATTTGCTTTGTACGCGGTTCTTTACGCGGCATTTTTTCACGTCATTGTTAAACCTTATATTAAAAACAAGAAACTTGAAAACAAGTGAAAAAACTAAAATGAGTGATTCTAGCGACGAGGAAGTTTGCTTGACGCCAACAGAATTAACTGAAACTGTTAATAATGCGCAAATGAGCTTTCTCCCTCAACAATCACGCGAGAAGTATTTAAAACAGTACGATATGTTCAACACGTGGCGACTAGCAAAAGGAGCCAAAACTTTCTCAGAAAACGTTTTGCTGGCATATTTTATAGAATTATCCGAGAACAAGAAAGCAAGCACTCTATGGAGTACGTATTCGATGCTAAAAGCAACAATAAAGATGAAAAAAGACAAACATATCGATACCTATCCTAAATTAGTGGCATTTTTAAAAAGAGCCTCATCTGGTCATCAACCAAAAAAATCGAAGGTTTTCACAGTATCTGATATTGAAAAGTTTCTTAACGAAGCACCCGATTCCGTATATTTGGCGGCAAAAGTAAGTCAGTTGCACATTCAGTATCTACTTAAGTATATTAATCTCAATTAAATAGTATACTTAGTAGATGTTGATAGGCATAATTATGCGTTCATATCAATTTTATTCATTTATCTACTACAATACTCTTTACGTTACAGGTTGTTCTTATTATTGGAATAAACGGAGCATGTCGAACTAATGAACTAACACAACTTAATGTCAAAAACATTGAGAAACATTCAGATGACTTACTATTAATTAATTTACCTAATACAAAGACAAAAAGAGACCGCAACTTCGTCATTCGCAAGGAATACGTAACGATTGTTGAGAAATATCAAGCCTTACGCCCGCCTAACACTCCAATCAATCGATTTTTTCTACAGTATCGCAATGGAAAGTGTGTTAGACAGCCTATGGGTACTAATAAAATTGGCAGTATCCCACGAGAAATAGCAACATTTCTTGAACTTCCAGAACCCCTGTTGTACACGGGTCATTGTTTCCGACGAACTTCAGCCACACTTTTGGCTGATTCCGGAGCTGATCTCCTGTCCCTTAAGCGCCACGGAGGCTGGAAGTCCAATGCAGTTGTAGAGGGATACATAGAGGATTCCATCCAAAATAAGTCTAAAATATGTGAAGGCATCGTAGGAGCCATTACACTGAAAGAGCCTCAATCGGATCCTTGGACTGGCCCTTCTACATCAAAAATAAGCCGTTATGAAACACCTAACCATCTCCCTCTCTCTCCAACATTCACGCCAAGGGAATCCGATGAATCGGTACAACTATTAAGTATGACAGATAGTTTACCGAAAAACAGTACACAAGTGACTAACACCAATATTACAGTACCAAACAAAAATATTACACTCAATTTAAATAACTGTAGCAACGTTACTTTAAAATTTTCTTAATTATACCTTAGTAATATTTTGTTATAATTTAAAGATTATTCTATATTACTTACCTGTCATAATGTAGTAATTAATACCTAAACTGAAATAAAAGTGTACCTATCTTGTGATTGTAAACGTTTTTTTTTTTGCATTTAGTCATTTCCTCGCTGAGGTGGAATGAAAAGTTACGTGTTGCACTCGAGTGCAAAGATTTTTCACCTCGTGCTCTTTTGATTCCCTCGCTAACGCTCAGGATTCTAATTTTGAATCACTCGCTACGCTCGTGATTAAATTTTAGAATCCTTCGCTTGCTCGGTCATCAAAATTGAACACGCGGTTAAAAAGCAACTTTGCACTCTTGTATAACAAATAACTATTTTAATTCACAAACTTAGTGCACACGATGTTCTAAATTCAATTTACTTTATCCTCTAGAGAATAAAAACGGCTTTTCCACTCAGATATTGAAGATTAAAAATACTCTTTCCGAGATGGTGGGATGAAAAAAACATTAAACCTATTTACTGCTACCTCTATGGTGCCGAATATATCATACAACTTTTTTTTAATTTGTTAAAAACTCAGACTCGGAACCTTCTTGGTGTTCTTTTTTCAATTTGCTTTGTACGCGGTTCTTTACGCGGCATTTTTTCACGTCATTGTTAAACCTTATATTAAAAACAAGAAACTTGAAAACAAGTGAAAAAACTAAAATGAGTGATTCTAGCGACGAGGAAGTTTGCTTGACGCCAACAGAATTAACTGAAACTGTTAATAATGCGCAAATGAGCTTTCTCCCTCAACAATCACGCGAGAAGTATTTAAAACAGTACGATATGTTCAACACGTGGCGACTAGCAAAAGGAGCCAAAACTTTCTCAGAAAACGTTTTGCTGGCATATTTTATAGAATTATCCGAGAACAAGAAAGCAAGCACTCTATGGAGTACGTATTCGATGCTAAAAGCAACAATAAAGATGAAAAAAGACAAACATATCGATACCTATCCTAAATTAGTGGCATTTTTAAAAAGAGCCTCATCTGGTCATCAACCAAAAAAATCGAAGGTTTTCACAGTATCTGATATTGAAAAGTTTCTTAACGAAGCACCCGATTCCGTATATTTGGCGGCAAAAGTAAGTCAGTTGCACATTCAGTATCTACTTAAGTATATTAATCTCAATTAAATAGTATACTTAGTAGATGTTGATAGGCATAATTATGCGTTCATATCAATTTTATTCATTTATCTACTACAATACTCTTTACGTTACAGGTTGTTCTTATTATTGGAATAAACGGAGCATGTCGAACTAATGAACTAACACAACTTAATGTCAAAAACATTGAGAAACATTCAGATGACTTACTATTAATTAATTTACCTAATACAAAGACAAAAAGAGACCGCAACTTCGTCATTCGCAAGGAATACGTAACGATTGTTGAGAAATATCAAGCCTTACGCCCGCCTAACACTCCAATCAATCGATTTTTTCTACAGTATCGCAATGGAAAGTGTGTTAGACAGCCTATGGGTACTAATAAAATTGGCAGTATCCCACGAGAAATAGCAACATTTCTTGAACTTCCAGAACCCCTGTTGTACACGGGTCATTGTTTCCGACGAACTTCAGCCACACTTTTGGCTGATTCCGGAGCTGATCTCCTGTCCCTTAAGCGCCACGGAGGCTGGAAGTCCAATGCAGTTGTAGAGGGATACATAGAGGATTCCATCCAAAATAAGTCTAAAATATGTGAAGGCATCGTAGGAGCCATTACACTGAAAGAGCCTCAATCGGATCCTTGGACTGGCCCTTCTACATCAAAAATAAGCCGTTATGAAACACCTAACCATCTCCCTCTCTCTCCAACATTCACGCCAAGGGAATCCGATGAATCGGTACAACTATTAAGTATGACAGATAGTTTACCGAAAAACAGTACACAAGTGACTAACACCAATATTACAGTACCAAACAAAAATATTACACTCAATTTAAATAACTGTAGCAACGTTACTTTAAAATTTTCTTAATTATACCTTAGTAATATTTTGTTATAATTTAAAGATTATTCTATATTACTTACCTGTCATAATGTAGTAATTAATACCTAAACTGAAATAAAAGTGTACCTATCTTGTGATTGTAAACGTTTTTTTTTTTGCATTTAGTCATTTCCTCGCTGAGGTGGAATGAAAAGTTACGTGTTGCACTCGAGTGCAAAGATTTTTCACCTCGTGCTCTTTTGATTCCCTCGCTAACGCTCAGGATTCTAATTTTGAATCACTCGCTACGCTCGTGATTAAATTTTAGAATCCTTCGCTTGCTCGGTCATCAAAATTGAACACGCGGTTAAAAAGCAACTTTGCACTCTTGTATAACAAATAACTATTTCATCCCACCATCTCGGAAAGAGTATTTTTAATCTTCAATATCTGAGTGGAAAAGCCGTTTTTATTCTCTAGAGGATAAAGTAAATTGAATTTAGAACATCGTGTGCACTAAGTTTGTGAATTAAAAAAAACATTAAACCTATTTACTGCTACCTCTATGGTGCCGAATATATCATACAACTTTTTTTTAATTTGTTAAAAACTCAGACTCGGAACCTTCTTGGTGTTCTTTTTTCAATTTGCTTTGTACGCGGTTCTTTACGCGGCATTTTTTCACGTCATTGTTAAACCTTATATTAAAAACAAGAAACTTGAAAACAAGTGAAAAAACTAAAATGAGTGATTCTAGCGACGAGGAAGTTTGCTTGACGCCAACAGAATTAACTGAAACTGTTAATAATGCGCAAATGAGCTTTCTCCCTCAACAATCACGCGAGAAGTATTTAAAACAGTACGATATGTTCAACACGTGGCGACTAGCAAAAGGAGCCAAAACTTTCTCAGAAAACGTTTTGCTGGCATATTTTATAGAATTATCCGAGAACAAGAAAGCAAGCACTCTATGGAGTACGTATTCGATGCTAAAAGCAACAATAAAGATGAAAAAAGACAAACATATCGATACCTATCCTAAATTAGTGGCATTTTTAAAAAGAGCCTCATCTGGTCATCAACCAAAAAAATCGAAGGTTTTCACAGTATCTGATATTGAAAAGTTTCTTAACGAAGCACCCGATTCCGTATATTTGGCGGCAAAAGTAAGTCAGTTGCACATTCAGTATCTACTTAAGTATATTAATCTCAATTAAATAGTATACTTAGTAGATGTTGATAGGCATAATTATGCGTTCATATCAATTTTATTCATTTATCTACTACAATACTCTTTACGTTACAGGTTGTTCTTATTATTGGAATAAACGGAGCATGTCGAACTAATGAACTAACACAACTTAATGTCAAAAACATTGAGAAACATTCAGATGACTTACTATTAATTAATTTACCTAATACAAAGACAAAAAGAGACCGCAACTTCGTCATTCGCAAGGAATACGTAACGATTGTTGAGAAATATCAAGCCTTACGCCCGCCTAACACTCCAATCAATCGATTTTTTCTACAGTATCGCAATGGAAAGTGTGTTAGACAGCCTATGGGTACTAATAAAATTGGCAGTATCCCACGAGAAATAGCAACATTTCTTGAACTTCCAGAACCCCTGTTGTACACGGGTCATTGTTTCCGACGAACTTCAGCCACACTTTTGGCTGATTCCGGAGCTGATCTCCTGTCCCTTAAGCGCCACGGAGGCTGGAAGTCCAATGCAGTTGTAGAGGGATACATAGAGGATTCCATCCAAAATAAGTCTAAAATATGTGAAGGCATCGTAGGAGCCATTACACTGAAAGAGCCTCAATCGGATCCTTGGACTGGCCCTTCTACATCAAAAATAAGCCGTTATGAAACACCTAACCATCTCCCTCTCTCTCCAACATTCACGCCAAGGGAATCCGATGAATCGGTACAACTATTAAGTATGACAGATAGTTTACCGAAAAACAGTACACAAGTGACTAACACCAATATTACAGTACCAAACAAAAATATTACACTCAATTTAAATAACTGTAGCAACGTTACTTTAAAATTTTCTTAATTATACCTTAGTAATATTTTGTTATAATTTAAAGATTATTCTATATTACTTACCTGTCATAATGTAGTAATTAATACCTAAACTGAAATAAAAGTGTACCTATCTTGTGATTGTAAACGTTTTTTTTTTTGCATTTAGTCATTTCCTCGCTGAGGTGGAATGAAAAGTTACGTGTTGCACTCGAGTGCAAAGATTTTTCACCTCGTGCTCTTTTGATTCCCTCGCTAACGCTCAGGATTCTAATTTTGAATCACTCGCTACGCTCGTGATTAAATTTTAGAATCCTTCGCTTGCTCGGTCATCAAAATTGAACACGCGGTTAAAAAGCAACTTTGCACTCTTGTATAACAAATAACTATTTCATCCCACCATCTCGGAAAGAGTATTTTTAATCTTCAATATCTGAGTGGAAAAGCCGTTTTTATTCTCTAGAGGATAAAGTAAATTGAATTTAGAACATCGTGTGCACTAAGTTTGTGAATTAAAAAAAACATTAAACCTATTTACTGCTACCTCTATGGTGCCGAATATATCATACAACTTTTTTTTAATTTGTTAAAAACTCAGACTCGGAACCTTCTTGGTGTTCTTTTTTCAATTTGCTTTGTACGCGGTTCTTTACGCGGCATTTTTTCACGTCATTGTTAAACCTTATATTAAAAACAAGAAACTTGAAAACAAGTGAAAAAACTAAAATGAGTGATTCTAGCGACGAGGAAGTTTGCTTGACGCCAACAGAATTAACTGAAACTGTTAATAATGCGCAAATGAGCTTTCTCCCTCAACAATCACGCGAGAAGTATTTAAAACAGTACGATATGTTCAACACGTGGCGACTAGCAAAAGGAGCCAAAACTTTCTCAGAAAACGTTTTGCTGGCATATTTTATAGAATTATCCGAGAACAAGAAAGCAAGCACTCTATGGAGTACGTATTCGATGCTAAAAGCAACAATAAAGATGAAAAAAGACAAACATATCGATACCTATCCTAAATTAGTGGCATTTTTAAAAAGAGCCTCATCTGGTCATCAACCAAAAAAATCGAAGGTTTTCACAGTATCTGATATTGAAAAGTTTCTTAACGAAGCACCCGATTCCGTATATTTGGCGGCAAAAGTAAGTCAGTTGCACATTCAGTATCTACTTAAGTATATTAATCTCAATTAAATAGTATACTTAGTAGATGTTGATAGGCATAATTATGCGTTCATATCAATTTTATTCATTTATCTACTACAATACTCTTTACGTTACAGGTTGTTCTTATTATTGGAATAAACGGAGCATGTCGAACTAATGAACTAACACAACTTAATGTCAAAAACATTGAGAAACATTCAGATGACTTACTATTAATTAATTTACCTAATACAAAGACAAAAAGAGACCGCAACTTCGTCATTCGCAAGGAATACGTAACGATTGTTGAGAAATATCAAGCCTTACGCCCGCCTAACACTCCAATCAATCGATTTTTTCTACAGTATCGCAATGGAAAGTGTGTTAGACAGCCTATGGGTACTAATAAAATTGGCAGTATCCCACGAGAAATAGCAACATTTCTTGAACTTCCAGAACCCCTGTTGTACACGGGTCATTGTTTCCGACGAACTTCAGCCACACTTTTGGCTGATTCCGGAGCTGATCTCCTGTCCCTTAAGCGCCACGGAGGCTGGAAGTCCAATGCAGTTGTAGAGGGATACATAGAGGATTCCATCCAAAATAAGTCTAAAATATGTGAAGGCATCGTAGGAGCCATTACACTGAAAGAGCCTCAATCGGATCCTTGGACTGGCCCTTCTACATCAAAAATAAGCCGTTATGAAACACCTAACCATCTCCCTCTCTCTCCAACATTCACGCCAAGGGAATCCGATGAATCGGTACAACTATTAAGTATGACAGATAGTTTACCGAAAAACAGTACACAAGTGACTAACACCAATATTACAGTACCAAACAAAAATATTACACTCAATTTAAATAACTGTAGCAACGTTACTTTAAAATTTTCTTAATTATACCTTAGTAATATTTTGTTATAATTTAAAGATTATTCTATATTACTTACCTGTCATAATGTAGTAATTAATACCTAAACTGAAATAAAAGTGTACCTATCTTGTGATTGTAAACGTTTTTTTTTTTTGCATTTAGTCATTTCCTCGCTGAGGTGGAATGAAAAGTTACGTGTTGCACTCGAGTGCAAAGATTTTTCACCTCGTGCTCTTTTGATTCCCTCGCTAACGCTCAGGATTCTAATTTTGAATCACTCGCTACGCTCGTGATTAAATTTTAGAATCCTTCGCTTGCTCGGTCATCAAAATTGAACACGCGGTTAAAAAGCAACTTTGCACTCTTGTATAACAAATAACTATTATTTAACTTCACTTGTATGTATGTCCTGGAATATTGCAATCAACACTTCCACTAAAGCTATCGGGCTGAAATTTGGCATACGTGTTTGGTTCTCGTGACAATGCATGATTACATTATAAAAGTTAAAAATAAATAAAAAATAACTTCACTTGTATGTATGTCCTGGAATATTGCAATCAATATTTCACCCACTTCCACTGAAGCTATCGGGCTGAAATTTGGCATATGTGTTTGGTTCTCGTGACAATGCATGATAAAAGCTTTTTATATTTTAAAAGATTATATTAAAATTATTCAAACTACAGTGTTAAGTTTGTTCTTGAGATAAATTCAGCCCAACTACGGAACCCTTTATTGTGCGGGGTCCGACACGCACTGGGCCAGTTTTATTGTTTGTGTAGTACTTAGTAGTACCATTTATGTACTTACAATGAACTTTCTGAGTTTATCTTGTACATCACTGACATTAGTGAAGGAATACATCGTGAGGAAACCTGGACTTATAGTTAGTTCGTGCCTTCTCTGTACCAGAAGAGGCCTCTGCCCTGCTGGTATTATTATTAAACAATAATAATACCAGCCTAACACAGTTGCGCCCCGCGGTTCCACCCGTATAAGTCTCGATCCCGAGGGAATATCGGGTTAAACAGTTATCCTATGTTGTAATCCAGGTCACGATCTACCCATGTGCCAAATTTCATCAAAATCTGTTCAGCCGGTTTAGAGTGAACGCGTCACAAATAATCAAAGTCACTTTCACATTTATAATATTAGTTAGGATACTGACAGTGAGCCTGTGGTTCCAGCTGGACGCTGAAAGTGGAGTGCGCCGAGGATCTGAATCGGCAGGTCGTGAAGAGCGACCACACCAGCGTCAAGATACCCGAGCTGGAGTTCGAGATACCTGCCCAGAGCCAGAAAGGAGGTACGATACTATGCAGATGTGAAACGCAGCACTTTTTCCGACTCACATAATCCACGTCAGACAATCGGTAACCGGTTATTTCGTTGGCGAAAATAAAACACAGAATTTCATACAGTAAACGCACAAGTTCTACAAAAAGTCGGACGTAGTAATTAATGTATAGTATTTTAATCGTCCCGATAATCGAATCTACAACAAATCTGACGTGTGCGAGCACCCTCACTCGACACTCAGTAGGCCGCGGCCGGGGAAATTAGGTTTGAACCCTGCACTAAGCCCTTACAGCGGTTTTTTTTATTGAATCTTGTTTTTGAACTTATTACTTATTGACAACTCTTTAATTTGTACATATTGGTTCAAACTGTTATCTATGGTTGGGAAATTCCCCTAGTCCACTGCTGTTTAAAATTTTGCCATGATAAGACAAAAAATACGCTCAATTCTATCTGCCCTATTACGGTGTTTTTTGACACCGTAATTACATTGTTACGGTAGACGGTACACGCTGAACCGCTGAATCAATGCTGCTGGTGTTTTTACCGTAATTACGGTGCAGTTGGCAACGCTGGGCCTTGGGTTGCGCTGATTCGATAGTATTGTCATTTTACTTCCTTTCTTTATGTTGGCATTAAGGGATTATTAAATAAAGTTGGTTTAGAACTATCTCCTAACCCATTCCTGCACATTGCCTTTCGTTCGCGTGTGAGCAAGACGGCTACACCAAGTGGCGCCACCTGCGCAATCTAGGTGCAACATTCGAACGAACGCGGAACGAGGAAAAAAAAAGATGGCGTGTGGTCTGTGTTTGAAACGCGTCGCTCGTGCAACTCGTGCGTTAAAACTCGAAGAAACAAGTGAAGTTCGGGATGATTGCATTCGTATCGTCGCTCCAGGCCTCCATCGCATCCAGTAAGGTATAGTTCCTTGTACAAATTGTCGTTAATCTCCTAATTTCTCTCCAAACAGTAATTGTACGCCATCCATTTTTCTGCAACACCAACTACAAAATTATATCGTTAGTTATCGCTTAATTGCGTAAACATTTATGGTCCTTCGGCCGGATTTATGTACATTGTAATTGTAGCCGAATCAGTGCAATGTGTATTTGTCAAATTTCAATTAGTTCGTAAATTACCTAGCTGCCTACGTGCGTGTTGTCGCCATACCGGTAGGTACATAAATTCTCGTTTCAACCGCTTCTTATTTTCGTAATCATAGGTGGTGAATAGTGATTGTAAAATATCGTTCTCGTTCGATTACCATACGCATTATCTAAACTTATTTTACCTGTAATTATTTCTTGTAGTTCAACCCGCGTCAAATAAATAAGTTAGTATAATTACCTACATTCGTTATCGTTTCTTTATTCGTAAAACCAAACCTAGTATATAAATAATACATTATTTCGATCGACCCGCGTATAATTAGGTAAGTACTAGGAAGTTAGGTAGGTAGGTAAATTCATAGAATATTATTGTACTTAGATTCTAGGAAACAGAGGTCGTAACCTACCTAACATTTTGTAGAAGTGGGTACTTGTTGAATGCCTACCTACATTAATTATTGAGGAATTCTGTTCACCGTCGCATAACAACCAGATAGACTGAATACTTATTTTCGTTATAAAGTTAGTTTAATAAATGTAGTTACCTAGTTACCTGCTTACTATTATTCCACCAAAATGCCACCTACAGTCATCTGCAGCTATAGTTACGCTAAGAGAGATAGAATATTTTCCTATGCAAAATATTTGTGATCGCACTCAGGTTACGATTCAAAATCGTCCGTACGTAGGTACGTATTACATTTTTATGCGAAATTGAAACCCTAGACTCATTACGTGAGGACTTGAAAGTGTGCTGGTTATAATAGCGACTATTGAATTCATTACTTCGTTAATTACCAGTCTCTCTCGTCTTTTTAACCGACTTCCCAAAAGGAGGCGGTTACCAACTCGGTAGTTTATTTTTTATTTTTATATTACCTCACATCTCCGTCGTTTATGAAGCGATTTCGAAAATTATTTTTTTGTTTGAAACGGTGTACTTCCCAGGTGTGGTCCCATTGTCATCAGGTCAGGATCTGATCATGGGATCTTGGAGAAATCCTCAAATATTATAGGCACACCTATGGCGATTTGGGTATATTTCATAGTACAGTTCGATTCAAACTTAATGGCGGCTCAGAACGTGAGGCGAGTCGCTGCGCAGTAACAATTTCATGTGTCAGCGGGGGTGAGGGGTGCGGTACTGCGCAGCGAGTAGCTGACTTGCGAGCCGCCATTAAGTTTGAATCGAACTGTAACTAGTGCTTTTTTTTACAATTTTGCGAAACTTATGACTACCATGACTACGAGGCTCTACGTCATTCCTTACAGAGGTGACGACGGTCGAAGGCATCGTGTCGCGCGCCATCCGCGGCCTCTCGCAGGACCAGGTGTCGCGCCGCACGGAGCACCCGTGCGAGGCCTCGCAGATCCAGGAGTTCATCGAGAAGCTAACAGCGCTGCAGAATGGACAGGTGCCCTGGACTCTGGAGCTGACAGACGTCACCGGTGAGCCAAACCCTTTTTAACCGACTTCAGTAAAAGGAGAAAAAAAAACCGATTTATGTCATTCTTTTTAACCCCCGACAGAAAAAGAGGGGTGTTATAAGTTTAACGTGTGTATCTGTGTATCTGTCTGTTTCCTCGTAGCTCCCAAACGGCTAAACCGATTTTGATTTTTTTGTTTGAAAGGTGTCTTGATCGACAGTGTTCTTAGCTACAATTCAAGAAAATCGGTTCAGCCATTTGAAGATTATCAGCTCTTTTCTAGTTGATGAACCGATACTGCAACATCACCTAGAATTGTCTTTGTTTGTGTCAGGGGCTATTTAAATTTTTAATTTTAACTTGTTCACTTTGTAGTGCTCCTTTTGGAAGTCCGTTGTTTTTTTTTGCCTGTATAATAATTACTGTTGTCCCTCCGACAGGCAACACTTTCCTGGAGAACCCTGAGGCGCCGAGCCGCGACCCGCGCGCCACACGCCTACTGTTCGAGCGCTCCGAGGACCAGGACCACGCGCTCGGCATCTACAACCACTCCGAGGAGGTTCGTACACGCACAGTTACAGTAACAAAAATTTGCAAAATGATAACAAATATTAATTAGTAGCTTCTGCCCGCGACTTCGCCCGTGCTGTTACTTCGTTTTCGCTTAGGGTTTTTTCTGACTTTTTTTCATTTTTCTCGGCTCCTAAGGTTCGTAGCCTGATGTTACATAGCCTATACCTGGCCGGGGATTTTCTCGACAGATTAGTAAAGTTTGCATCAAAACCCGTTCAGCCGTTTTCACGTAATGCGCTTACAAATAAACAGACAAACAGATGAACAGACAAAAATTTAAAAAACTGTTGGAACGTGTGTTATCGATTCTAAGTATCCCCAGCCAACTTTTTTTCGAATATCTTCCATGTACAAAATCAAAATTCATTTATTCAAACTAGGCTGAGAATCAGCACTTTTTGGACGTCAAAATTACATAAGACAGTTCCCCAAAACGCTCACCCTTCACCACTTCCTAGTGCTTTAGCTGGAAACAAGAAGTGATGCAAATTCCCCAGCAGCACAGCTGTCTGTTTAGTTAGAAAAATTGATTCTATACAATAGTACGCAAAATCATTTACCTTTCGCAACACAAAACATACATTTAATGATTAGCCATATATGTCAGCTAGCACAGGCCAATATACCAACCAAAAACGTCGAGAATTAATACTAAAGCAGAAATAATAAAAGTCGGCCAAGTGCGTGTCGGACCACGCAAAATGAAGGGTTCCGTAGCTGGGTTGAACTTATCCCAAGAATATATCTCTATATCTGTTTTTTTTAGGGTACCTCCCCTACTCCTAAAGTGGGGACATTTTTATTTTTTTTCGTCTATCCCATGGTGTGGGGTATCGTTAGAAAGGTCTTTCAAAATTATTGTGAGCTTGTTGAAACCATTTTTGGATTGCAGGATCCGTCTGCGAAATATTAAGCTTTAAAGTGCTGATTTTTGTCAAAGTCAAGTGCCCCCCCCCCCCTGCCAGCTAAACGGTATGTTCTGGGTATGTGGAAAAAATCACAATAGTATTATATACTAGCTGCTGCCCGCGGCTTCGCCCGCGTGAGTGTCGGAAATTACCTCATACATCCCCATGGGTTTTAAGTATAAATATCGAGTTAATCGGACAGCGCGTTAAAATTCTTCCATACAAAAACTGACACCCCCAACCCCCCTTTGGGGGGTAATTTAGAAAAACAAAAAACTACAAACTTTATAATTTATTTAGATAACTATTCGTGCGAAGTTTCATGTTTATTAGGTACCTCAAGGAATAAGATTTTTCATACAAACTTTCATCCCTTATTTTACCCCCATAGGGGTTGAATTTCGAAAAATCCTGGTACACGTTATTCTTAATTTTTGGGTTTAAGTATAAATATTGAGTTTCGAGTTAATCGGACAGCGCGTTAAAATTCTTCCATACAAACTGACACCCCCGAACCGTAGGATAGGATATTAAAGAATAATTATACCAAGTTTCATCGTAATCGAACCGGTAGTTTTTGCGTGATGCCTGAACAAACAGACAGACAGACAAAAAAAATTGTAATCAAATTTTTGGGTTCGGTGTCGGTCTAGTAACACTGCCATTTATTTTTTTGATATTTTCAATGTACAGAATTTTCACTTCTACAGATTTATTATAAGTATAGATAGATAACGAATTTAAAAGGAAAACTATCACAGCTAAGTAGCGCTCTAACTAGTTAACGAGTAATTATCGACCAAATTAAATTTGCAGTTGCAAAAACATGTTCTACCATACATATTGTATGGGAGAACATGTTTTTCAACTACAATGTTAAGTTTGTTCTTGGGATTAGTTCATCCCAGCTACGGAACCCTTCTTGTGCGTGGTCCGACACCCACTTGGCCGGTTTTTACAATGAAATTAATTTTCTTTATTTTAAGTTATTTTATACAAAGGTTCCCTCTATAATGTACCTAGGCAAGGAATAAGGAAGCATTTTTCGAAATTCAACCCCTAAGGGAGTCAAATAGGGGATGAAAGTTTGTATGAAAAATCTTATTCCTTTAGGTAATAAACATATTTATCTAAATAAATGATAAAGTTTTAAATTTTTTGTTTTTCTAAATTACCCCCTAAAAGGGGGTTGGCGGTGGCAAAGTTTGTACGGAAGAATTTTAACGCGCTGTCCGATTAACTCGAAACTCAATATTTATACTTAAACCCGAAAATAAAGAATAACGTGGGGAGTTTGTTGCGCCACTTCTTCCCAGCTAAAGCACTAGGAAGTGGTGAAGGGTGGGCGATTTGGGGGACTGTCTTATGTAATTAAATAAATTTTGACGTTCCAAAAGTGCCTGATTTAGATTTTGTGCCTATGATCTGCGCAGGCGCATGACGGTAACCGCGATGACTCTGCGGACCACATTGAACCGAAGGTGAACGGAAAGGTGCCGCCCGCGCGCGCCGGCCGGCCGGCCCGGCCCGCCGCCCGCCCGGCGCGGCCCGACCACCTGCTCGGCCCAGCCGACCCGGGTGCCATGCCGTACGATCAGCTGGCCAGCGACGAGGTCATGGTGTTCAGGACCAACTGCCCCGACTGCGACTCGCCCTGCGAAACTAACATGAAGATGACAAGTCAGTATAGAATCGTTTTACTTCACTAATAATAAGCAAAAAAACTGATTCTATAGTTTAAAAGCGTGTAATTTTAAAGTTGACAACGTTGCTAATGGCTGTCAAATATTGACCAGTTTTTATTAATTTCTTAATATAATATTTCATTATCAAGATTTTTGTGCAATATAGAGCGCCATTTCATATTTTTTCCATACAGTTCCAACAAATGCATCAAAATAGGTAAGTATTTGACAGCTATTTCCGACGTTGCCAACTTTCAAAAAGCGCATCCTTCATTCGGTCGGGGAAATACAAACAAACAAACAGTTGAAAACAACACCTTTCTGCAGTCGAGGTGCTTTCAATGTAATAAGTCACTATGTTTTTTCTGCTTATGCATTACATGAATTGCCACCGCCATATTTATTCTCCCAAGCTTAGAGCGCTGCGCTGTTTATATTAAATACTAGTACAGGCAACCGCACATCAGTGGTAACAATTTCATATTGACAACGCCTTCATGCGTTCGGCGGCATCTACATTGCATCTATATGTGAACTACGCATCACATTGATGTCAGGCAAAATCCTGCATCGCGCAAGCAAAGTTACCGCGCGACTAGCATATATACAGGGTGGATTTTGGAACCGGGGCAGTAAGGGTAGGTACGGTCAGCGACACTGGTCCATTAACACTGTCCCTAATACATAACATCTCAAAAGCTTTATATTTTGCAAAAGATCCCTCAATCCAAAAATAAAAAATTCAATCAAAATAATGTTTTTATTTTACAACTTTTTCGGCGTGATTAATATGTACCCATGCCAAATAACACCTTTCTAGTACTTAGTGTCTTTGCGCTAATTCGCGGACAGACAGACAGACATGACTAAACTATAAGGTTCTTTGTTGACTACGGAACCCTAAAAAAGTAGGTAAGTTGGTTGGAGTCTCATTTCCTATGAAATGTATGGGTTTTTTTTTTTGCGTTTCTGACTTTTCTAGTAGGTACTCAAACCTCAGTTGTTCCCATAGAGTTTTTATCCTTATAAGAAATAGGATCGATTGGCATCAAAAAAAGTTTTTGTGAAAATTGCATATCTTTTTGCTGACTGTACAATTTTTTCGAAAAATTTCTTATCAAGACAATAACAGTCTCTTGAGACTGTTTTCCTGTAGCTACAACGGTTAAGGTACCTGCCGTTACCTTTGCCCCATCTCAACAATCCATTCTGTATAAAACGTCCTGACATCATAACATTGTTTAAAAGCTGTATGTATACCCAATAGCTTGTTCGACTGTACTGGTCAACCAGAAAAGGTATGCGCTTTGGTAACCTTCGTGTTTCCGAATTAGAACTAGACTTTTTGAGAAATTTTCAAGCCAGCAAGAAAATAGGCCGTTTTCATAAAAACTTTTTTTGATGCCAATCGATCCTGTTTCTTATAAGGATCAAAAACCTCTATCGGACGAACTGAGCTTTGAGTACTAGAAAAGTCAGAAATCGCAAAAAAACTTTTCTCATACATTTCTCTATATTAGATCTCATCATCGCACGTTCGTATTTCCCAAGATAGACGATGATTCCCGAAGAGCATACTTTTATTGGGATATCTGTATATTCATGAATCGTAGTTAACAACCATATTCTTTACATAAGTTGTTTATAGAGTTCCGTTGCTGACCGTACAGGGCCATGCTGCGACTGCGCTTGCAGTAAATTGGCAGATTAGTTTGTTTGTAGTGTGGTGCCACTTGTACTGAACTGTGTGTTGTTGGCAGACATCCCGCACTTCAAGGAGGTCGTCATCATGAGCACCACGTGCGAGTTCTGCGGACACCGCACTAACGAGGTAACACAACACGACATTGCATAACTATATAGTATAGTATGTTTTACCCTGTTCAGGTTGACCTGAATACAATTACACAATCTCCAAATTTAAAGGAAATTAAAATAATTTCATCTGTATTAAGACGATAGTTTCAAATTTATATATCACCACTTTTTCCACCAATTATTGTTTGAATTGTAATAGTAAAGTCGGCGACGAAGATTGAGGATGTAAAATTAACTTCGCCAAGGCACACATACGTGACGTCCATTTTCTCAAATAATGCGCGGAAATTCTACAATTTCGGGTATTCAAACAATCAAATCAAAGCATAAAAATTCTTGGAACAGACCATCGTCTGCAACAGTTTCACTGCTGAGACAGCGACCTTCCTCTGTGTCAGCTACGTCTTCGAATGTTTAACTCAACGACGACATGCTGAATTCCTCAAAATGTATTCTTTCTCCATATTAAGAGCAAATAAAAAACGATTTTTTTATTCAATGAAGGAGTGTCATGTATTAGGAAGACTACAACATTCATGTCTGATTAGAGCAATGGAGGCCTGGTGGTAACTGCTGCGACGTAAGAGTTTTCTTGTCATAGGTTTGAACCATGACAAGCGCTTTACAAAACGGTGAAGGAAAACATCGTGAGGAAACCGGCGTGTCCTAGAACTAAAAATTCGAAGACATTTGTGACATCTACCAACTTTCTATTTGGTTTTGTACGCCATAAATGGCAAAACATGCAGATCTACCTGTTATTATTTGATGTATACTCATGTTTTACAATAAATGAATTATATTCTATTCTATTATTCTATTCTATTATTCTATTCTATTATTCTATTCTATTATTCTATTCTATTATTCTATTCTATTATTCTATTCTATTATTCTATTCTATTATTCTATTCTATTATTCTATTCTATTATTCTATTCTATTATTCTATTCTATTATTCTATTCTATTATTCTATTCTATTATTCTATTCTATTATTCTATTCTATTATTCTATTCTATTATTCTATTCTATTATTCTATTCTATTATTCTATTCTATTATTCTATTCTATTATTCTATTCTATTATTCTATTCTATTATTCTATTCTATTCTATTCAGTACTGGGCCTGTGTGGTGGATTGCGGCCCTCTCCCTCTCACAGCGAGGAGGTCTGTGTCTCAGCATTAGGTACATTATAGACTGGTTATGCACAAGTTATCTTTTCATGGACTTCATGTAGAAACGAGCAAAGATCATCATTACGGCAAATACTTTTTATTTCCCGACCTGGTATGTGTTCAGTTATGTTTCTGTGTTCATGTTGTGTGTGATGTGCAGGTGAAGTCGGGCGGCGGCATCGAGGACAAGGGCGTGCGCTTCGAGCTGCGTATTGCCAGCAAAGACGACTTCTCACGAGACGTGCTCAAGGTATGTTGTACTAATGTTCCGTATAAGTGGTCACATGTCTGCGGAGTTACGCTAGATGTTTTATAGCTATCGAAACCCGCAGACGTGATGGAAAAATAAGATTGTTTGTAATTATAAGATTAAGGGGGTTTGCGGGGTCGAGGGGAGTTGTGGGGAAGGAAGTGTATTATACGAATAGAACAAGATGGCGGCGTTAGTTCCGATTTTGGCCACGCGCCTCATACAACATTAACTTTATGGACATTGAATCTTACCATAAGCAACACTTCCAGTCAGAAACATGCAGCATGGAGATACCCGAGCTGGACCTGGAAGTAGGAGGCCGAGCTCTGGGCGGGCGCTTCACGACGGCCGAGGGCCTCATCAGCGCCACGGCGGCGCAGCTGCGCGACTGTCCCGGCGCCATCGGCGACGCGCCCGGCCTCAACCGGTACCGGCTCGACGAGTAAGTGGGAGGCCGAGCTGTAGGCGGACTTATAATATTAATATTTTGTAACAATATTTTGATTTCTGTCCGTGGAGTTTAAAAACTGACGTTAGGTTGTTAATTATGTAAAAAGTTACAACTGCGACTCGGGTTAAACGTCAGTTTTTGGTATTTGAGCTTTAGCTTTGTCCCATTCACAATGATATATATAGATAACATATGCTTTATGTATGTATGTATTGTATGTGTAAATGGTACACCACTGACTACCTGCAGTATTGTCTCTCCTTCTCCCTTGAATCCATCCAAAGGTTGTCTGTAAAAGATCGCTTTTAGCGATAAGACCGCCCATTGTGTCACCCTATGTAAAATGTCCAAAATGTGTGTAATTTTTATAGTGTATATAATAAAGAGTATCTATTCTATTCCTATCCTATCACCACTACTCCTTCTATTCAGCAGTCGCTACTAGTCGTAGTATTTCTGTATGTTGTTATTGCTAGCGTGGTATGTACTAACACGTGGCATGCTTGTGCTGACAGCTTCGTGTGTCGTGTGGAGGAGGTGCTGCGGGGCGAGCGCGCCGTCACCGTGATCCTGGACGACCCCGCCGGGAACTCCTACGTGCAGAGCCTCGCGGACGATCCCGACGCGCCAGACGACGGTAACACTCATATGACTTCACACACATACTACACAACACAACCCGACACGTGCAGCCGAGTATAACGAGTTAAAATGCTGAATTACATTTTTTTTTATCTCGAAGAAGGTTGTCAAAATAATGCTCGAATTTCCAAGCATGTTTGAGAAATACATATTTACAAACAAAGTGTGCCAGTGTCTTGTCCCGATCACGTTCTGGATTTTTGATACCTCATGGAGATAACACTTGGATATTACTGAATGTTGCAGGTCTGAAGGTCACGCGCTACGAGCGCACGTTCGAGCAGAACGATGAGCTGGGCATCAACGACATGAGGACGGATAACTACCACCCCGAAGCCGCTCCCCCACAGTCAGACTGACACACACACAATATAAGGATACGGATGAAGCTTGGTTACGATCTCAGATGTCAAAGAAAATAATTTTGTAAAAAACTTTGTGTTGTAAAAATTGTCAATCTTGTTGTCATTCTTGTCAAACCTACAATAAATTCTAAGCGCCTATTTCGAAATCGAAAGGCCTATTTAAAACTTTATCGAGGTCTGATCTTAAGTTATGCTATGTTTGCTAAAAGAGCGGTGTCGCCACGTAGCGGTCACAGTGACGGTTGTCATGACAACGATGGCGGCGGAGTTTGTCTCTACGATGTCAAACAACGCTCTCTAGGAAACCACACCAATTAACGGCGGATTCGACCAAACAGGAATCTATTTTATCCGTGGAATAAGATTTACTTCTGACAGTTTTTGTATGGAGAAACACTGTCAAAAATTCAAAATTTATTCGGAATAGAAGGCTTATTCCGCGGATAAAATTTATTCCTGTTTGGTCGAATCAGCCTTAGTTTCATAAATAACGTCTCAGTGACGTCATTCGCCGATAAATTACAGACGTTACGTCGCGCCCATCGCTCTTCTAGGAAACCGTAGATTTAGTTACGTTTATAAGTATAACGATATTACTGAGTTCAGTTTTGTGCAACTCAGTATCTGATGTGATATGTATTTAATCTAACTTCCAATCAGTCCCATTTTGCGGTTCTAAAAATATTGAACCCTGTAACACAGGGTATTACCCATTAGTATCATTGAGGTTCCGTTTAAAAAAATAATGTGAATGTGGCGGTCCGTTTGGTAGACGAAAACTAGCAACCAAGATTTAAAACATCAGTTAAGAGATAAAACAAAAAAAATCCTGAATATTTGTTTCACAACACCTGCTCGCTAATGTCACTTATGTCATGCAAACCTAACCTAAAGCAAGTCATTAAGGTGGATGCTCCAAGGTAGCCCGCGAAATTCAAATTTTCTTACGTTTTTTGCAATTTGCTTGTCAGTATCAGGTTGTATGTTGATCTAAATATAATTCGCGGCAGTATCAGATATTTATTTATAGAATTATAGTCATAAAAATCATCAATACAACTCTATAAATTCATATAATCTTATGGAATGACTATTTCATGAAATCATGATATTTGAGGATTATTCTAACGTAAGCAGTTGTGTTGCTGATTCTAATGATTATAATACTGTAAAACCATATTTGTTACGGTCGCAAATCATATTTTAAGCAACATGCAACCTGACCCTGACCTGTAAATTGCAAAAAACATAAGAAAATTTGAATTTCGCGGGCTACCTTGGAGCATCCACCTTAAAGACGCAGGCTCTAGCCGGGCAATAATATTTTACTGAATTTCGTCATGACCGCTGGTGCATAATGTATGTCATTGCAACAGTTGATCGGTTGCTGTGGCGCGTATATTGGATTTGGGCGTCATATTAACATTATTATTATATTATTTGTAGTGTTTTTGATGAAATTGCAAATAACTAGGTATTCCCGCTTATTTAACAGTTTCATGAGCTACGAATTCGAGCATTGAATTGGTTTCATTAACTCGCATTATGTGCGAACAGTAGACTATTTTCCTCGGGGATAAAGGTGGCTTTGTCTTAGACGAGCTTGAATCTCTCACTGCACTCAGGATTCTAGTCTTAGCCTCGCTTCGCTCAGGAGTTAACTAACTAGAATCTTTCGTTGCGTTCGGGATTCAAAATATTACTCTCGACATTAAGACACTGCTTTATCCCCTTGGTTAATAATTGACTATTATTAAGAAATTAGCCTCTGCCCACGGCTTCGTTCGGTTGTCGAAAATTATCCAACGGGAACGTGCTACCGCGGTGAAAAGTATTCTATGAATCTGTATACATATTATCCAAATCCGTTCACCCTTTAAAGCTCGAAAAGGTAACAGACAGACTGATAGATAATAATTGCAAATAATCTTTATCACTAGGATTATCAATTCTGATCTTTTAAGTTGGCGCTATTCTTTTCGCCTTATACTCAGTTCAATTGATTTTTAACCGACTTCCAAAAAGGAGGAGGTTATTTGTTCGTAGCATATGTATATTTTTTTTTTTTGTTTTTTTTTGTTTATGTCCGTCGATATTTTCGTCAATTGTGGACGGATTTTGAAAATTCTTTTTTTGTTTGAAAGGGTATGCTCTCAAGGTGGTCCCATATAAATTTTATTAACTTAGCTTGAGTACTTTTTGAGTTAGGTTCATTAATACGTATTTTTACCACTTAACCTATATGGACCATCTTTTAACATTTTCCTCCTCTCGCTCTAGTTTCCTCCGGGCGGCATGCCAGGTGTGCACGTACTCCTTCAGTCGGTGAAAGTTCGCTGGTGAAAATGTGAAAATGTTTAACATCCTTATTTTTTTTTGGGTTCATCATGCAGTCTCTTCCTAAAGCACCCATGTCCCGTGAGAATCTGGGACAGCTGGTGGTCTGGCACGATCCAGTGCGATCTAATCCGAGCCGCCACGTCCGGGAAGAAACGGAATAGTTCCCGTCCTTTCTCCTCGAAGTAGATAGGGACAGTGGGAATCTCGTTAATCCATTCATGGCGCGTCACTAATTAGATGACGAGGCATTAGGCTATTTTAGCTCAGCAGTGTGCGTATCGTCCATTAGTGTGGAACTACTGTAATCATTACGGAATAACGTATACAGATTCCCCACTGCCCTGTTGTGACAGGGCTCCCATGACCCTCCACTGTCACCGAACTGCCGAGATTTCGCCGGCGGGTTGTTTGGGCGAGGCCAAAGATGGTATTACTACAAGTCATTTATAAAGAAAAAAACCTTTATTTGGGAGATTTGACCCCTGGGCCCGGCGGCGGCCCGTGACCACAGGGCCCGGTCATTCGCTCCCCGATTCCCCATTCGCTCTTCAGCTCCTTATAGGACGCCAGGCTCCACACGCCCCTCCACGATATGGTGCACGATGTCGAGTGGACGCTCTCTTTACAAGGCAGACCTAGTATACCAGCGACCTTCTCGACAAGCTCACCATGGTTCCCGTATTTACTACGCTTCACCCGGTGTAGCTCATCAAGGGGCCGCTGCCCTGACACTACCTGCGCATCCACAATCACCCCCACCCCGTTTCTGGAGGCGATGATGTCAGGCTTTCTGAGGCCCAACGCGGTCTTGACCTTCGGCTCCTTCACAACAGTCCATCCCTTGTCTACCATGGCGGAGCTTATGACCTCAGCCACACAGTTATGGCGTTCGATACGGCCGCCGTGCGTTCTGTGACACTGTTGGATGGTGTGTGCCGTCGTCTCCCTTACCATGCAACCTGCACGGCAGTTCAACTCCGACGCCACACCTGTCCTGCGCCCCCGCGTATTGCGTACTCGCGACGGGAGCGCGTTTATATGAGTGTGCACGAACTGCACGAAGTCTCGGCCAGTATAGCATGCTGCGTTCTCGTATCCACTTAGTGGACGCCGGAACCCGTGGACTCTCCCGCAACTCGAGTCCGTCCACTGAAGCATGCAGGGCTTGACGCCAATACCTGGTGGTCGTCCGCTCTTCCGACCTGGGATTTTCCGCGGTGAATTTTCGGAGCTGCTTGTCGGCCCACTTCAGCTTCCTTTGGATCCTTTCAGATCTGGCGGCGGCCCTAGCCACTGTCCATTGCGAAGACCCTAAGCGGCCAAACCTCTTTTTAATGAGGTCCGGCACGCACGTCCTCAGCGATGGGATCGCTAGGCCACCATCCGTGGTTGCCGCGTGGAAGTACCCAACAGGCACATCCTTCGGAAGCCTAAGCCAAGTCCGGACTGCCCTCCGGATCTGGACTTCGAGCATTCTCAGCCTGTCATCCGATATGATCCCCAGCACGAACCCATGCAGGAATCTCGGGATCAGGTGCACCCTTACAATTTCGAGGCGCTGCTGCGGCTTAAGGGGAGCCTTTGAGATGTTAGTTAAGGCTACTTTAATGTCGTGCTCTAACGTCACGCATCCAGATGCCTTGAAGTCCACTACAAGATAGCGCCATCGTTCGACGCAAGAAACCTGTCGCAACCAACGCGCTCCAACCTTAAAGGTTCGGTCGGTCAAATAGTGCAACTTCTTGCGCTTCCCATCCGCATTCCACCATCGAAAGCACAGCGCTATTCGCATGACTAACGAAAAGTCCCATCATCTTACCGGTGTTCCAAACACAGTCAATAGAGGACTGCATGCCCACCTTTGAACCTGCAAGCAGGACTAGGTCGTCAGCGTAGGCCAAGGCCGAGACAGTCTCGCCCTCTAGCCCATAGCCAACTCCCCTCGGTAGGGCCGCTAAAATCGCATCTATCACCATGTTGAACAGCAACGGGGATAACGGGTCTCCCTGGCGAACTCCCTGACCTACTCTTGCGGGCTCGCTGCGGGCTCCATTCACAACCAAGACAGTCTCGGATGTGGCATACAACCTCGCAACGTAGTCACAGAGCAGCCCAGGCAGGCCTCTTTTCCTAAACAGATCAACCAGTGCCGCGTGCGACACCGTGTCGAACGCGCAATGCAGGGGTCTCTTAGCGACAAAGACCGTGCGGCAGCCGCGGAGATTGTCAGGGACCTCGCCAGCTACCAGCCACGCGTTGAATATTTCCGCCTGAGTTGCCGCAGATAATGTATTCCAGGACCCTGGGAGAATACCCTCAGGCCCCGGTGCCGACCTGCTATCCACTCTGGCCGCCTTCACTTCCTCTGCTGTGAAAGGAGTCCATAATTGGGAGTAATCTCGGGCGCCTCTGTGCTGCTCCGAGCGTTGCAACGCGCCCAGAACTTCCGGTGTGAGCCCCGGGGCGCCAGACACAGCCTCCATCATTGGCCGCCAAAAGGCTTCCATTTCAGCAAGGTTATGTCTCACACCCCGAGTTTGCCCGTCAATTACCTCCGCAGCGGCTCTGGACCTGCAGGTCTTATACATCTCCTGCACCCTCGCGTACTCCATTCTGCGCCGTTTTCGCGCAGACATCTTGGCCTTGGCAGTCTGGTTCTCCTCTGGAGACTGGCCCTTGCGCCTAGGCCGCCCCCGCCTTCCCTCGCCATGCGTGCCCCGCGCCATCCTCGCTTCGGCATTCACAAGGAGTTCCTGCACAAGTCTGACGTAGTCTGGCGTAACAGGCAGGTTCGGGCTTTGCTGGCTAACGGGATCCGACACGTCTTCAGAGGGGGATTCCACCCTCACGAAAAGCCGCTCCGGTGTCGAGCTGGAAGTAGTGCCAGCGATCGGGGTGCTACTGACAGGCGTTTCCATCTCCCCTGGGGTGACCGGTGCAGAAACCAGAGCCACTTCCGCCAGGCACTCTTGCACCCGGCTCTTGTAGGCCTCTTTCCTCCGGTACCCCTTGATCGCCTCCAGGGAGCGCCCCAAATGGGGCAACTCCCTCATCAATGCTTGGTTGATGCTATTGGCACCACTTCCAGCTCTAATCAGACGCGCCTCCGCCTGGGCTAATACCTCGCCCTCTTCCTCGCGCCATCTCCGCTTCACCTGCGGTGGGGCGGCTGCGGCGTTTTCCGTCACCGGGTGGGCGCGCCGCCTGTGCACGCCCAAGCCCGTTTTAGTCCGGAATGATCTGCTACACTCCGGACAAGTCCACTCGCCTTCCCCCCGCCCCGACTGAGGCGGAGATCGAGCAACCGGACTAATAGGTTTAAGGGTCGATACCTCCGACACCTGTGGGCGGTCGGAGGTTCGACCATACGTTTCTGTACTTGTATCTAGAGCGACCCTTAAAACCTGTTGTGGCAGGGAGGCTGACACAGGCGCACCTGCAGCTCTCGTACGCCCCAGCCATACGAGCTGCTCGATTTGGGGTCCGAAGACCCCCAACGGGGCTTCTCTGGGACCCTCCCCCAGAGCTAGTCCTGGATATACACAGCTTATTTATTCGTGTAAGCGCACCTTGGTCTGGTGTTATGACCAAGGTCTCCAGGCTCACCATACCCCCGGACCATCGAGATTACTCCTTTTGGTCAATGTGGGGTGGTATTGGTATGCGCTAATTATTCTCTCTTGTGCTCAGTTTCTACTCAATAGATGTTAGGCGAGAGATGATGTATACGGAAGTCTAGTATAATAAATGCTTGTTAAAAATATATACTTAGACATAATAGTAGGTGGACCTTTCTTTTTTTCCACCTAGGTGGTTGCTCTTTTCCACATTTTTCCATTTTTTTTCAGGGGGCAGACCCACAGCACGTGGTGTAGGTCTTCCTCTTCCATACCGCAATAACATTCGCTCACCTCGCATAATGTCATATCATGCAACCGCTTCCTAAAACACCCATGTCCCGTGAGAATCTGGGACAGCTGGTGGTCCGGCACGACCCAGTGTGACCTGACTCGAGCCGCCACGTCCGGGAAGAAACGGAACAGCTCCCGTCCTTTCTCCTCACTCACCCATCTCTTTTGCCATTGATCCATCGCCTCATCCCTGATCTCATGCCTACGCCGGGCCAGCTCCCGTCTCCGCAGGCCCAGCTCGACCTGTGCCTCAGCCGCGCACTGGCGCTCCTCATCAAACCGCCCTGCACGGATAACCTCCAAGTCCGCCGGGAGGACACCGGCCAACACTGCCAGCGCAGCCGTACTGGTAAACCTGTACGCCTTCGTCAGCAGTATCAGACTAGTCCTCTGGCACCTGAGCAACGCGCTGCGAACAACGTGGAGTGTCGCTCTCTTGTACCAACAAGCAGCAGCATACGTTATCGTGGCGACGAAAGTGCCCATGTAGAGGACGCGCAGTCCGGGATATCGAATGCCCCAGGAAGATGCCGACACTCTTG
Organism: Eupsilia transversa; assembly: GCA_914767815.1. Classification (NCBI taxonomy): domain Eukaryota; kingdom Metazoa; phylum Arthropoda; class Insecta; order Lepidoptera; family Noctuidae; genus Eupsilia; species Eupsilia transversa. Next base: position 6,927,676 of record OU611902.1, read on the forward strand.
ACATCTTCCCAAAACATTTGGCCGCGCGCTCCCCTATCGATGCCGCATGCTGCGCAAATGACTGATTTGCGTCGAGCACCACCCCCAGCACCGTGGTCGAGGTGACACTCCTGACTGAATCCCCGGCTAGCTTGACCGTAGGGGGCCGCTGGAATTTCCCCCTGATTGTCATCATAGATGACTTTGCAGGGGAGAATTCCAGTCTGTTCCTGGCACCCCAAGTCGCAACCAAGTCCAATGTTACCTTGGCCGCCGCTTCAATCCCAGAGCGAGATTGGGACTCAATCAGGATGGTCACATCATCCGCGTACGCGACCATACGGACGCCGTCAGGCAGTGGTAGCCGAAGCAGATCGTCCAGGAGCAGGTTCCATAGAGGTGGACCTAGGACAGACCCTTGAGGGCAGCCCATTGTGGACACCTTCCACTCCACCCGGTCCCCGATAAACAACCCGACTCGTCGGCGAACAAAGTAGTCCGCCAGCATCTCGAAGATGTTGGGCGGACACCCTCCCCGCTTGACTTTCGTCAGGATCATCGGCCACCAGGCGTTGTCGAAGGCGCCCGCAATGTCCAGAAATATGGCCTGCACATACTTGCCCGAGCCCTCCCTCGCGGCGCGCAGGATATCGTTGAGCGCCGTGACGGTTGACTTACCCGTAGAAAACCCGTGCTGAGCGGCAGAGATCTGTTCACTTTCCTGAGCTTATCAAGCTCCGGACTCTACAATTCGTACCCCGCGTCCTTTGGAAGACCTTTCACACCTAGTACCTGACACGCTGTGTTCGTTACAACTTCCGTGAAATCCCTGCAAACAAAGGACGCTGGCTTACCGAAGTCAAGCCTACCCATTCGCGCGTGGATAGCCTGCTGGAAGCGCGGCCAGTCTACCCCCCGATCCCGGAAGCGCACCGGCTCTCTGTCCGAAACGGCGCTGTGTGTAGCCCTCCTGGTTGCGTCCACCTGGAAGGTAATAAGGCGGTGGTCGCTGCTACTGGCCCCGTCGCGAACTTCCCAGTGCCTTGTGCTGACGCTCCTGGTGGTAAGTGTAATGAATGCTTCGAACGCCACCCGCCTGTATTCTGCCGCGTGGCCGCGACCAGTGTAGTGGCGCGGCGCACTGTGCCACAAAGGCGAGTTGGTGTTGGCGTCAGCACAAATAAGCACGCGTTTCCCCCGCAGTGCATCCATTATACCTTCCAGGTGGTGCAGATGGCGATCTATCGGCTCGCTGTATTGAAAATAGGCAGAGACCACATGTAGATCGCACTCCTCCAGGTGGACCACGAGACAGTGGTCGGTGGATAGGTGGTGTAGTACCGCGCAGGCCGCGCCGCGTCGATGCACGTAGACGCCCGCCTTGGCAGACGGGCTGTGCTGCAAGATGTTGTTGTCGGCCTGCACGTACTGCTCCTGGAGGAGGACGATGTCGAGTTTGAGCTGGCGGCACACCGCAGGGAGCTCCCTCGTTGCCACCGCTGACCCGGCGAGGTTGAGCTGCCCAATTTTCGTGGCCGTACTATCCATAATTGGTCATACCCACGCTCCTCTGCTCCGCGTGTAGCCTCGCCGGGCAATCCCTAGAGGCGGTTTGGTGCCCCGCCGCCTCCTTCTTCCCGAGGCGCTTGCATGTGGCACAGCAGGTGTTGTCAGCCGTGCACGCCTCTGTGCGGTGGCCGGCTATTCCACAGCGACCGCACGTGGCCTCCTTTGCCCAACATAACCGCTCAGGGTGGCCATACTGCTGACATTTGCTGCAGCAGGTGACATTTATGTAGTCAGTCACCTCTACAGCTTCCCACCCCACATAAACCCGCCCTTTTTCGAGCAGCGACGCACGCATCGCCGCTGAGCACGCAAACACGGCTGCCGTCGCCTTGGCCGAGCCCCGCGACCGGTTCTTTTTGAAAGCGCCGGTCGCCTCCTTCTTTATGCGCTCGAGCGGCCACTGTGGGTCATCCCTGTAATTCTGCTCGTGCAGCGCCTCAATTATCTCGTCGAAAGACGGGTCCCCGTCGAGCCTGTTCAGGCACACCAAAGGCCGCCGCATCTTCTGGTCGGTCACCCTGAGAGTGGCGGGCACTGCCGCCCGGAGCCTTGTCGCCGCCTCGTCCGTAGTCGTCTGCACCATCACTCCCGCGTTACCGACTTTCCGGACCTTTGAGACTTGCACCCACAGCTTTGCAGGGTCAACTGCCTTCTTCAGTTCCGCCTTCGTGTCCTCCGCGGTTTTAATTGGGCCGTTCTCCTCCGCCGGATAAAACGCCATGGTTGGCCCAGGCGTATTTTTAATTACGACCGGCTCCGGATGTCGTGGCAGGCGCAGCGCTGTGGAGTACAGCGCCGCTGGAGGTTGTGCTGCTGCTGCTGCCAGTTGCGCTCCGCCACGGATCTCGCCCGCTTTCCGCTCCGCCACGCCCGCCCGACTCTCAGCGGCTGTCAAGCGCAAGGTAAGGTGGACAACCACCGCCGAGAGCCGCTCCGTGTGGAAGCCGATTGTCGCCACCTCGTCCTTGTTCAGCTTTGAGGTCTTAGACCTCACCGCCTCCATTATTCCTTTCGTTGCCGCCGTCGCTAAGCCTGCCAAGGACTCTACCGGGGCCGTCGACAGCGGGTCCACGTCCGCAAGCTGTTCCGGCTGCTTCACCGCGCCATCACCGTCCTGCTCCTTGTCATGCTCCTTCTCCTTCGCCTTTGAGGCGGGCGGGTCACGCGAGAGCAGACCACCGATTGGTGGCACGTCCGCGCGCAGAGCCTTCTTGGCCAGTCTGCGCCTCACTGCCTCCTGCACTTCCTCTGGGGAGCTCAACACCCTCTTTTCACTCCTTCCAGCCGGGGGTGCGGGGGGGGGGTAGCCAAATCCGTAGTTAAGTCCATGAGGGCGGGGGTGCTGAACCCTTGCGGCGGAGTCCGCTTCAAGGACGCACGCGGGGTAAACCCGCTTTCCGCTTGGATCTCCGCCAACACCCGGAGCTCCTCCTGCTTACGCGCCATCTCCTCCTCAACAAGCTCCAACGAGAGGCGTGAGGCCTCTTCGTCGTCCGCCATTACAAAGACACTTACTTATTTATATTATATTATATACTTATTGGGAGATTGGGACACTCCCTCCAAACCTTCCCATGGCCCTGCCAACGTAAACGTTATACGGGCCGAATCGTGGGGCGGCTGCGGACATAGCGCCCTTGGCAATCTTTGCAGTCCGCAGGCGCTTCTTGACCCTTACAAATTATGCCATGTGTGTCCCTAATGACAACTCTCCCGAATGGGCATGATACGAAACCACACATGGGTGCTGACTCCGTCGCCGGCGCGCCTGTAATAAATGGATGTTAAGAAATATATACTTAGACATAATAGTAGGTGGACCTTTCTTTTCTCACCTGGGCGGTAGCTCTTTTCGCCCTTCGACGTTTTATTTTTGTTTTGTTTTTTTTTTCTTTTTAAGCCGTTTGGCGCCTTTCTTTTCGCCTTTCCTTTGGTTTTTTTTTTTTAATCAATTACCCATTATTATCAATTATTAATTATTAATTCATTAATTATTCCCCACCCATTAATATTAATATTCCCATTATTATTGTTATTGTTCCCATATATCATATTAAAATTCCCAATCCCAACCCCAATTAAATAGTCCGTTAATTAATTAATTATTCCCATTCTCCTCCTCTTTTTCCAGCTTGCTTCGGGCGGCATGCCATGTGTGCGCAAACTCCTTCAGCCGGCCAAAGTTCGCAGGTGAGCTTACCAGGTCGCCGTAGTAGATCGGGCCGACCTCCGCGCGGCCGATCCCATCCATCATCTTGCACCTAGCTTCCTCATACAGGGGGCAGACCCACAGCACATAGTGCAGGTCTTCCTCGTCCATACCACAGTAGCATACACTCACCTCGCATAACATCATATCATGCAATCTTTTCCTAAAGCACCCATGTCCCGTGAGAATCTGGGACAGCTGGTGGTCCGGCACGATCCAGTGCGATCTAATCCGAGCCGCCACGTCCGGGAAGAAACGGAATAGTTCCCGTCCTTTCTCCTCACTCGCCCATCTCTTTTGCCACACATCCATTGTCGCATCCCAGATCTCACGCTTACGTCGGGCCAGCACTTGTCTCCGCAATTGTAACTCGACCTGTGCCTCAGCCGCGGCCTGGCGCTCCTCATCGAACCGCCCTGCACGGATCACCTCCAGGTCCGCCGGGAGAACGCCAGCCAACACTGCCAGCGCAGGCGTACTGGCAGACCTGTACGCCTTCGTCAGCAGTATCAGGCTTGCTCTCTGGCACCTGAGCAGCGCGCTGCGCACAACGTGGAGTGTCGCCCTTTGGTACCAACAAGCAGCAGCATACGTGATCGTGGCGACGAAAGTGCCCCTGTAGAGGACGCGCAGTCCGGGATATCGAATGCCCCAGGATGATGCCGACACTCTTGACATCTTACCAAAGCATTTGGCCGCGCGTTCCCCTATCGATACCGCATGCTGCGCAAAGGACTGGTTCCCGTCGAGTACCACGCCCAGCACCGTCGCCGAGGTGACACTCCTGACCGAGTCCCCGGCAAGCTTGACTGTGGGGGCCCGCTGGAATTTCCCCCTGATCGTCATCATGGGGAACCCGGTTCACCCGGTCCCCGATGAACAAGCCAACTCGTCGGCGGACAAAGTAGTCCGCCAGCATCTCAAAGATGTTTGGCGGACACCCTCCCCGCTTGACTTTGGTTAAGATCATCGGCCACCAGGCGTTGTCGAAGGCGCCCGCGATGTCCAGGAATATGGCCTGCACATACTTGCCCGAGCCCTCCCTCGCGGCACGCAGGATATCATTGAGTGCCGTGACGGTTGACTTCCCTGTAGAGAACCCGTGCTGAGCGGCAGAGATCTGGTTGCCGATCGCGGGAGCGCACTTCAAAATAACGCGTTCCAGAATCTTGCCGAGCACAGGCAGAAGCGTAATCGGTCTGTAGGCCTTAGGGTCCGTAAGCGGCTTGCCATTTCCTTTCGGCAGGACGAGCAGCCGGCCCTCCTTCCACACATCCGGAAACACACCCTCTGATACACATTTGCCGTACAACGCGGTCACTTCCGCGGGCACAGCGCACCAGACATTCCTCACTATTCGTGCACTGATTCCGTCCAGTCCCGGTGCCGTGTTGGGAAGGCTCCTGATAATGCCACCCAGACTGTCACGTGACAGAGGGGGCGCAGCTTGGCCCGACGGGGTGAGCGAGGCAGCGACTCGCACCTGCCTGTGGTAGGGCGTGTCCCTGGACGGATCATCGTCAGGGCACAGAGCACGCAGGAGACCAGTCGCCGCGTCGCCCACCGTGCTGGCAAAGCCCTCCGCCAGCTTTGTGCCATTGATGATCCGTGAGGGCGGCTTAAGCCGGCCACTGGCAGCTCGATACGCCAGCCCCCACGGGTCGGCGTTGCCCGCTTCTGCGATCCTCCGAAAGTGCTCAAGCTCCGCCTCCTCCATAGCCTTTCGATATCCCGCTCTCACTTCATGGAACTCAGCTCTCAGCCGCTCTTCTCTCAGTCCCCCGCCCTTTCTTGATCCTTGCCATTTGCACCTCGCCTTTCCATTCGCTTTCCGGAGCTTCTCCAGATGCGGGCTCCACCATTCATACCCCGCGTCCTTTGGTGGTCCTTTCACTCCTAAAGACTGGCACGCTGTGACTACAATCACCCTAGTAAAATCCCTGCAGACAAAGGACGCAGACTTGCTGAAGTCCAGCACGCCCATTCGCTCGCGGATAGCCTGCTGAAAGCGCGGCCAGTCGACACGCTGGTCCTGGAAGCGCACCGGCTCCTTGTCCGGCTTGTCAGTCTGGCGGCTCCTTGTTGCACCCACCTGGAAGGTGACTAAGCGATGATCGCTGCTGCTGGCCCCTTCTTGCACCTCCCAGCGCTCCGCGCTGACGCTCCTCGTTGTGAGTGTTAAGTCGATGTTGGACTCGCCGTTTGGGCCACTAAAAGTGAAGGGCTGGCCCTCCACGTTGTTGACGACGAGCCCATACATGGCGATGAACGCCTCCATCGCCACCCGCCTGTGCTCCGCGGTGTGGCCACGACCAGTGTAGTGGCGGGGCGCACTATGCCACATCGGCGAGTGGGTGTTGGCGTCAGCGCAGATGAGGACGCGCTTCCCTCGCAGTGCACTCATAACACCCTCCAGGTGGTGCAGGTGGCGATCGATCGGCTCGCCGTACTGAAAGTAGGCGGAGACCACGTGCAGGTCGCACTCCTCCAGGTGGGCCACAAGGCAGTGGTCCGAAGAGAGGTGTTGCAGCACCACGCAGGCCATGCCCCGACGATGCACATAAAGACCCGCCTTTGCAGATGGGCCAGACTGCAGGATGTTGGTGTCATCGGCCTGCGCGTACTGCTCCTGGAGGAGCACGACGTCTATCCTCCACTGTCGGCACACCGCAGGGAGCTCCTTTGTCGCCAGCGCGGACCCAGCGAGGTTAAGCTGCCCGAGTCTGAGGGTGGGCCTATCCATAATTGGTCATGGCCACGCTCCTCTGCTCAGCATGTAGTCTCGCCGGGCACTCCCTGGAGGCGGCCCTGTGCTCCGCCGCCCCCTTCTTCCCCAGACGCTTGCATGTAGCACAGCTGCTCTCCTCAGATTTGCAGTCCTCTCCGCGGTGGCCAGTAGCACCGCAGCGTCCGCACGTGGCCTCCGATGCCCTGCATATTCGCTCAGGGTGACCGTACTGCTGGCACTTGTTGCAGCAGGTGACATCGATGTAATCCGTCACCTCGACGGCCTCCCAACCTACGTAGACCCGCCCCTTGTCTAGTAGTGATGTGCGCAGGGCCGCCGAGCACGCAAACATGGCCGACGTTGCCTTGGCCACGCCCCGCGACCGGTTTTTCTTAAATGCACCGGTCGCCTCCTTCTTTATACGCTCCAGCGGCCAATTTGGGTCACCCCTGTAGTTCTGCTCGTGGAGCGCCTCTAGTATTTCGTCGAAGGACGGGTCCCCATCCAGTCGGTTGAAACATATTAATGGCCGCCGCATCTTCTGGTCGGTCACCCTGAGGGTCGCCGGCACCGCCGCCCGAAGTCTTGTCGCCGCCGCGTCTGACGTAGTCTGCACGACGACGCCTGCGTTCCCTACCTTGCGCACTTTAGACACCTGGACCCACAGCTTAGCCGGGTCAATGGCCTTCTTTAGGTCGGCCTTGGTGTCGTCGGCCGTTTTTATTGCGCCATTCTCGTCGGCCGGGTAGAACGCCATTGATGGGCCTGGTGTGTTCTTGATTGCCACCGGCTCCGTGTGCCTCGGTAGACGTAGGGCCGAGGCATACGAAACCACTGGTTTTGCTGGCACCGCCGCAGCCACCTGCACATCGCCATGGCTTACTTCGGTAATGCGCCCAGCAGCGCCTACCCGGCTTTCCGCAGCAGCCAAGCGCAGGGACAGGTGAACGATCACCGCAGCTATCCGCTTCGTGTGGAGCCCTATTGCAGCCACCTCGTCCTTATTTAGCTTTGACGTTTTTGAGCGCACCGCCTCCATAATGCCCCGTGTTGAGGCCGTTGCCAGCCCCGCCAGTGACTCCACCGGAGCCGTCGCCAGCGGATCCACCTCCCCCACGGAAGCTGCCCCGTTTGGTTCCTCCTTCTCCTTGGTAGGGGGTGGCGGGGGTGAGTTTGGTGGCCGCGTGATAAGGCCACCAATTGGCGGCACATCAGCGCGCGGCGTCTTCTTCGCCAGCCGTCGTCGCACCGCCTCCTGCACCTCTTCCGGCGAGCTCAACATGCGCTTCTCGCTCTACTCCACGGCGGGAGCAGCGCCGGATGGGGCCGCGGGGGGTGTTGCCAGATCTCCAATGGTGGTGCCCCCTTGGGGGGGGGTGCTAAACCCCTGCGGCGGGGTGCGCGACAGGGTCGCTCGCGGAGTGAACCCGCTCTCCAGGCGCATCTCGGCCAGCACCCGCAGCTCTTCCGCCTTGCGCTCCATTTCCTGCTCCACTAGCGCCAACGAGAGGCGTGAGGCCTCCTCGTCGTCCGCCATTACACAGTTTTCACTTTTAATATTTTTAATACACGAACCGGTTGTGGTGTTTTGGGCCGAATTTTTTCTAAGTCAATATTTGGCAAAAATCACAAAATTGTCCCCACCGATGCCACCAACCTGCACGCCAGCACCTGTAGTGATACGCGCCTACCGGCAACGCATCATCAAAGTTCTAAGTCCGGTGAAAAAAATTGAAAATTCTCCCAACCGGGTACAGCACTGCAGGCACTCACCGAGACCCCGAAAATGCCCGGAAAATCCGGGAAATCCGGAAAATCGGGAAATATCCACGGGACCGTGGGGATCACGGTCCTGCAGCTCGGGAAAAGTACGGAATGTTAGGAAAATCCGGGAAATTCGGAAAATCCGGGAAAATCCCAAGACGACACGAGATGTCACCAGTGTCACTGTCACAAACGTCACTGTCACAAAAAACGTCACTGTCGCGCACAAATGTCAGAATGACTTTGACGGGTAAGCGTCACCGCCAACAAACGTCACTGTCGCAAGTGTCACTGTCACTGATGCACAAAGAAAACGTCACTATCGCACACAAATGTCAAATTGACTTTGACGGCCAAGCGTCACCGTCAACAAACGTCACTATCGCACAAAACGTCACTGCACTACTGTCACTTTACTGACAGGCAGGGGTCACGCCCAGACTCGCTGCGTCTCGCTCGAAAAGCAATATGGCCGCGACGATGTATGGACCAACACTAACGAGTAAACGAGAGGGACCGATAAATCGCGTCAACCGTGTGGCTGACTCTGGCTTGGCCACCATCAGGGATTTTAATTTGAATAACACAAATATTTAGTCGCTAATTAGTCGAAATTAGTCGCCAAATATCAGATTTAGTCGGTCACTGGTTCAAAAGTTAGAAGGGTTTATAGGTGGCCGATCTGGAGAGAGTCTCCCCAGCTTGGCCACATTTATATCTCAAAAACTAGGATACCTAACGAAGATCTGTTTTCTCCCAGATTTAGTCGCTAATTAGTCGAAATTAGTCACCAAAAATCAGAATTAGTCGATCACTGTTTCAAAAGTTAGAAGGATTTATAGGTGGCCGATCTGGAGAGACTCTCCCCGGCTTGACCACATTTATATCTCAAAAACTAGGATACCTAACGAAGATCTGTTTTCTCCCAGATTTAGTCGCTAATTAGTCGAAATTAGTCGCCGATTCACAGATTTAGTCGGGTCTTAGTTTAGAAGATAAAATGAGTTCAACTTTTAAGGTATAGTCCAAGAGCTAGATCGAAAAGATAACGAAAAATTGCCAAGATAAAAATATTTCTGTTAATATGTGTAATATACTTCTCGTTTTATCGGTCTAAAGTCATTAGAAATGTCAGAGAGATATAAATTCTCAATTAAATAATTTTGTTTATGTTATAAATTGCTATGTTAGAGTAGGTTAATTTTCTTTGAAAACATTACACCTGGCTCTTGGCCTATTTGGTGTCAAGATGTACAGTCGCATACAACTGTTTTACCAAATTATAATGTTAAGGCCTAAATTACGTTAGAATAATAAAACTTCTGTTGCCAAATAAGAATATATGATGTATCTACCTAATACTATGCTAGCACGGGGATTGTGGATTTTGTGATAAATGCGCGGGCGGAGTGAGCGGGACAGAGCGAGACTTATCAACGGGACAGAGAAGGACCGAATACTCAAGGTCGTTTGGTCGGGGTAGCGTCTTAAGACATAATAGGTATTGTCTAGAAACTACTTAAAGTGTTTTGTACTTGCTTGTACCAATGTATGGAGAAATTTATTACTTTAATATCTTTTTAATTACACACCGACTAAATCTGTGACTCGGCGACTAATTTCGACCAATTAGCGACTAAATCTGGGAGAAAACAGATCTTCGTTAGGTGCCCCAGTTTTTGAGATATAAATGTGGCCAAGCCGGGGAGAGTCTCTCCAGATCGGCCACCTATAAATCCTTCTAACTTTTGAACCAGTGATCGACTAATTCTGATTTTTGGCGACTAATTTCGACTAATTAGCGACTAAATCTGGGAGAAAACAGATCTTCGTTAGGTATCCTAGTTTTTGAGATATAAATGTGGCCAAGCTGGGGAGACTCTCTCCAGATCGGCCACCTATAAACCCTTCTAACTTTTGAACCAGTGACCGACTAAATCTGATATTTGGCGACTAATTTCGACTAATTAGCGACTAAATATTTGTGTTATCAAAATTAAAATCCCTGATGGTGGCCAAGCCAGAGTCAGCCACACGCGTCAACCAATCACGAAAAAGATAGGAAAATAAACGTCCGCACGTCCGCACTCCACGAGAGCCGACGACGAAGTAGGGAGATTGGGACAGTGGGAATCTCGTTAATCCATTCCTGCGTGAAACTAACTAGATGACGAGACATATGGCTATTTTAGCTTCGCATTTTGCCTTTTGGCCATTAGTGATTACTACTTTCAACATCATGGATTGTTGTGATAGGACGACCGTCACCAAACTGCTGAAATTACGCCGGTGGGATGTTGGGCGACGTAGAACTTGTTCACTGAACATTTCTGTCGCGGCCCGCAACTCGGACATTGATGGACGATGGTGAAGCTGAGGCACACATACGTGAGTCCATCAATGGCTGGTTGCGGCCAAGGCTTGAATAGTGCTTTTCTCAAATAATGCTGCGGAAATTCAAACAATAGTCGTGAGTCTATCAATGCCTGGTTGCGGCCAAGGCTTGAATAGTGCTTTTCTCAAATAATGCGCGGAAATTGAAACAAAGTAAATTAATTATAAATTCCAGAATCAATGACGGACAACGATAATTTTTCACGCGCCAATGCAATATGTTCATTTGTTTCTTCTTGGTTGTCATGTGTTGAAGTAAAAAGTTCGTTCCATTTTTACACCGACAGCTATATGAGTTTTCATAGTAATTTATTTGGCCGCTACACAGGACAGATATGGATTTTTAACCGACTTCCAAAAAGGAGGAGGTTATAATATGTTCGTAGCGTATGTATGTTTTTTTTTTTGTGTATGTCCGTCGATATTTTCGTCAATTGTGGACGGATTTTGAAAATTTTTCCCACTTAGCCTATATGGACGATCTTTTAACATTTTCCTGTCACTGTTATTTACATAGCAGGTCGTGATATTCGAACTAGTAGGGGGTAGGTACGACAACTAAAAAGTGAAAAATAAAAACTTTTTACAAAAAAAACCAACCGACTTCCAAAAAAAACACTAGAAAGTGAAAACTAACTTTAATTTCGGAAGTCGGTGTCTTTGGTTTTGAATTTTCGTTTTAAGCCACCGACTTCGGAAATTAAAGTTAGTTTTTAAAAAGTTTTTATTCATAACTAGCTGCTGCCCGCGGCTTCGCCCGCGTGAGTGTCGGATATTACCCCATACATCCCCATGGGTTTTAAGTATAAATATTGAGTTTCGAGTTAATCGGACAGCGCGTTAAAATTCTTCCATACAAACATTGACACCCCCCAACCTTTTAGGGGGTAATTTAGAAAAAACAAAAAACTACAAACTTTATAATTTATTTAGATAACTATTCGTGCGATGTTTCATGTTTATTACCTCAAGGAATAAGATTTTTCATACAAACTTTCATCCCTTATTTTACCTAACTACCTACCTAATTTCGAAAAATCCTGATACACGTTATTCTTAATTTTTGGGTTAAGTATAAATATTGAGTTTCGAGTTAATCGGACAGCGCGTTAAAATTCTTCCATACAAACTTTGACACCCCCCAACCCCCCTTTAGGGGGTAATTTAGAAAAACAAAAAACTACAACCTTTATAATTTATTTAGATAACTATTCGTGCGAAGTTTCATGTTTATTACCTCAAGGAATAAGATTTTTCCTACAAACTTTCATCCCTTATTTTACCCCCTTAGGGGTTGAATTTCGAAAAATCCTGATACACGTTATTCTTAATTTTTAGGTTTAAGTATAAATATTGAGTTTCGAGTTAATCGGACAGCGCGTTAAAATTCTTCCATACAAACTTTGACACCCCCCAACCGTAGGATAGGGTACTTTTCCGGGATAAAAAGTACCCAGTGTGGTGCCCAGGATATTAAAGAATAATTATACCAAGTTTCATCGTAATCGAACCGGTAGTTTTTGCGTGATGCCTGAACAAACAGACAGACAGACAGACAGACAGACAGACAGACAGACAGACAGACAGACAAAAAAAATTGTAATAAAAATTTTGGGTTCGGTGTCGGTCTAGTAACACCCCCTGCCATTTATTTTTTTGATATCTTCAATGTACAGAATTTTCACTTCTATAGATTTATTATAAGTATAGATAGATAACCTTTGCTGGCCGCATCGTCACTTGTTTTTGACCAGTACAGCAATTTCAATTTAAATCTCGAAGAAGGTTGTCAAAATAATGGTCGAATTTCCAAGCATGTTTGAGAAAATGAAATTTTTTACATTAATATTAATAACTTACGTTATTTTTGTTTATTACTTATCATTTGTTTATCCATACTTAAATAACAATAAATTCGAAAGTGACTTTGCACCTACTCTGTACGTTACCTTTTCACGCCACTGTACGGATTTCGATCAAAGGATATTAACCGGGCGTATCGCTATTTGTGTGGTTGAAATTGTTTTTTGATTAGTTAGACCAACTAATTATTATTACTACATTCATTAAAAACCCTTTGAAAACAGAACAAACTTGCGCCTTATGATTCCGTTCGCGCGCATCCCGAGCAGAATACTGGCAACCGAACGGAGGGCGTTCTCTTTCTGTGATAATCATGTGGCCCACACAATAATAAAACACTTCTCCCAAGCCAGTCAAGCCACTTAGCCTACAATGTTATCGGTATCCAACAACAAAGGGATCTTTATTTATGGCGCACGTCTTGGCTAAATAACGTCATGTTATTTTAAAGCTTGTGGGATGAAAAAAATGTTTGGAAAGGTGTTTTTTTATTAATGTTAAATAGTGTATGTTTTAGATAAAAACGTTTTGAAATACGTTTTGTTTTTATTTTTATTACTATAAACTGGACAAACCCTCCTCTTCCCTGATTTCACATTAAAATATATAAGTAATAAAAAAAGTATAAAAACTAAAACCCAACTACGGCAAAAAAGTCAACTAAAAAGGTATTAAACAAGTCATCACAGACAGACAAATTAAAAACCCGGAGTCACACGTGTTAGGGGATAAGTCGAATAGATCACGTGTGACTCCGGATTTTTAATTAGTCTGTCTGTGATGACTTGTTTATACCTTTTTAGTTGACTTTTGCCGTAGTTGGGTTTTAGTTTTTACCCGACTACGGCGAAGCAAAAAGGAGGGTTATGATTTTGACCGGTATGTATGTATGTATGTATGTATGTTCATTTGTTCCCTCATAACTTCTAAACTACTCAACATAATTGGACAAATGGGGTATCGATGGAAGCGTCTCGGTCGTCCGATGGTTATAGGCTATGTGACGTCACATTAAATTGAATATGGCGCCCTCTAGAGGACAAAAAGTCATGAACTAAAAAAAAAAAAGACTTTTTAATGGTGTCATGTTGGGTATCAAATGAAAGGGCTTAATGAGCACATTTCAAAAATATATATATTATAACCCCAAAATAATTTAAATAAAAATAAAAGTAATAAAAACTAAAACCCAACTACGGCAAAAGTCAACTAAAAAGGTATAAACAAGTCTTCACAGACAAACAAATTAAAAATCCGGAGTCACACGTAATCTATTCGATTTATCCCCTAAACACGTGTGACTCCGGATTTTTAATTTGTCTGTCTGTGAAGACTTGTTTATACCTTTTTAGTTGACTTTTGCCGTAGTTGGGTTTTAGTTTTTATTACTTTTATTATTACTTTTATTTTTATTTAATTTATTTTGGGGTTATAATATATATATTTTTGAAACGTGCTACTTAAGCCCTTTCATTTGATACCCAACATGACACCATTAAAAAAACTTTTTTTTTTAGTTCATGACTTTTGTCCTTTAGATGGCGCCATATTCAATTTAATGTGACGTCACATAGCCTATAACCATCGGACTACCGAGACGCTTCCAACGGTACCCCATTTCTTTCGCCGTAGTTGAGTTTTAGTTTTTATTAGGTACTTTTTTTGTTATTTAAATTATATTAGGGTTATAATATATATATATTTGAAATGTGCTAATTAAGCCCTTTCATTTGATACCCAACACGACCCCATTAAAAAAACTTTTATTTTTAGCTCATGACTTTTTGTCCTCTAGAGGGCGCCATATTCAATTTAATGTGACGTCACATAGCCTATAACCAGCGGACGACCGAGACGCTTCCAACGATACCCCATTTGTCAAACTATGACGAGTAGTTTAGAAGTTATGAGGGAACAAATGAACATACATACATACATACATACATACATACCGGTCAAAATCATAACCCTCCTTTTTGCTTCGCCGTAGTCTACGACAAAAAAGTCAACTAAAAAGGTATAAACAAGTCATCTCAGACAGACAAATTAATAATCCGGAGTCACACTTGTTAGGGGATAAATCGAATAGATTACGTGTGACTCCGGATTTTTAATTTGTCTGTCTGAGATGACTTGTTTATACTTTTTTAGTTGACTTTTGCCGTAGTTGGGTTTTAGTTTTTATTACTTTTATTTTTATTTAATTTATTTTGGGGTTATAATATATATATTTTTGAAATGTGCTACTTAAGCCCTTTCATTTGATACCCAACATGACACCATTAAAAAAACTTTTTTTTTAGTTCATGACTTGTCCTTTAGATGGCGCCATATTCAATTTAATGTGACGTCACATAGCCTATAACCATCGGACGACCGAGACGCTTCCAACGATACCCCATTAGTCAAACTATGATGAGTAGTTTAGAAGTTATGAGGGAACAAATGAACATACATACATACATACATACCGGTCAAAATCATAACCCTCCTTTTTGCTTCGCCGTATTCGGGTAAAAACTAAAAGCCAACTACGGCAAAAGTCAACTAAAAAGGTATAAACAACTCATTTCAGACAGACAAATTAAAAATCCGGAGTCACACGTGTTAGGGTATAAATCGAAAAGATTACGTGTGACTCCGGATTTTTAATTTGTCTGTCTGAGATGACTTGTTTATACCTTTATCTACACCCATGCTATCTAGCTAGAAAACTATCACAGCTAATTAGGCTCTACTAGTTAACGTATAATAATCGACCAACTTAAATTTAATATAATAATAATCAGCCTGTATTGTCCCACTGCAGGGCAAAGGAACATTTGATACCCAACATGGCACCATTAAAAAAACTTTTTTTTTTAGTTTATGACTTTTTGTCCTCTAGAGGGCGCCATATTAAATTTAATGTGACGTCACAATAACAGTTAGAAAGAAAGAAAGAAAAATATTTTATTTGGGACACGCACAGGAAATACAAACAATAAAAAAGTAATAAAAACTAAAACCCAACTACGGCAAAAGTCAACTAAAAAGGTATAAACAAGTCATCACAGACAGACTAATTAAAAATCCGGAGTCACACGTGTTAGGGGATAAGTCGGATAGATTACGTGTGACTCCGGATTTTTAATTAGTCTGTCTGTGATGACTTGTTTATACCTTTTTAGTTGACTTTTGCCGTAGTTGGGTTTTAGTTTTTATTACTTTTATTTTTATTTACATTATTTTGGGGTTATAATATATATATTTTTGAAATGTGCTCATTAAGCCCTTTCATTTGATACCCAACATGACACCATTAAAAAATCTTTTTTTTTTAGTTCATGACTTTTTGTCCTCTAGAGGGCGCCATATTCAATTTAATGTGACGTCACATAGCCTATAACTATCGGACGATCGAGACGCTTCCATCGATACCCCATTTGTCCAATTATGTTGAGTAGTTTAGAAGTTATGAGGGAACAAATGAACATACATACATACATACATACATACATACATACATACCGGTCAAAATCATAACCCTCCTTTTTGCTTCGCCGTAGTCGGGTAAAAAGGAACATTTAAAACGAATAAACTCTACAGAGAATCAAAACAATTAATCTTAATAATAAAATAAAAAAACATTACGACCTGTGCGAGGCCAAAAAGGCTCCTATCTCAGCTTATTGCTGCGATATTTAGAAAAAGTTCAGTTCGACGTAATACGTAACAATAAAAGTTCATTTATGTGTTAATAGACAGTATTTAGATTTATAAACCATTCTAAGACATGAATATTATACTTTTTTTTTTTTAAGCTGTGAAAAATGCCTAATTCATACCGCACCGTCCGGGGAGACGGTTTGGATATGTGGGGCATGCACCCACTAAAAACACCGCCGCGCCGTGAGCCTACTATCGCCTTGGTGGATGAGCCGCGAGAACTACTACGCATGACGTTCGCGACCCATCCAGCGCAGCCCGCCTCCGGGCACCAAACTCCTTTGGCGATGTCCGGGCTCACCTGAGACATCGCCACCACTCACGGGGGCCGTGCAATGCGACGAAGGTAGACTCCCCGATCAATCGCCCGCTGGTACCTCCTAGGGCGGCATAAAATCGCCATGGCGCCTCCTCCGCCGCCCTGTTCTCCTGCGACGAATCGCGTCAGCAAGGGAGTCTTCCTCCCTGACGCGCTCCGCCGCCTCCTTCTATGAATATTATACTACTCCAACTTCGTGCAACTTATTGCATAAAAAATTTCATCAGGCATTTTTTGTGACGGTGAATTAGTTTTAAATCTACCTACATACTTCTTATGTGTTTCTTTGTTCTTCGGAATACATACGCATTTTACAGCTCCAGTCTATATTTTTCATTTCTCCTGCCTAATCACACATCTCAACATAATTTGGTCCATATCGAACCGGATAAGTGAACCAGGAATAAGGATAAATCCAGGAAATATAAAATTATCGGAAAGTTCTGCCGTTTGGAGTTTTGTGAGGAGCTGACTAGGGTCAAAAGGATCATAGCGCAGCATAGTGCAGTGCAGTGCAGTGTTCCTATTTACATTTATTTTACAACCTATTACTCATATTGAGGTAGTATTTATCCTTTTTTTTACAGAATTGTGAAGGTTAGTGCAACATTGGCATCTAACTTCTTTGTTGTGCACATGTATGATTTATTTTCAAGTTACCACATTATTGTTATATTTTACTGTGAATCTATTGTATTAAAGGTAATTAAGCAGCAAACTTGGTTTTCAATAATTGTTAACCATTAATCTAATCAACAATATTAAATTAATCGAATCGCAACCCGTGAAATACTTATTATTGAGCCGGCCATCTGTGGTGTTCATCATCAGTTCCATTTCACCAAATGGTGCTTTCCAAAAGTGCACGAGTTACTATAACAAGTTAAAATTAAAAATTTAAATAACCCCCGACACAATTCCAGGTGATGCTGCAGTATCAGTTCATATATGGTTACTATGTTCTTGTAATATCATTGAAGTAACAGAATACTAAATTTCAAATCGCTCAGACATATGGAAGATGCGCACATCCAATCATCAACTAGAAAAGAGCTGATAATCTTCAAACGGCTGAACCGAACCGAAAAAAATAATAATCAAAGTCGGTTCAGCCCTTTGGGAGCTACGACGGAACAGACAGATACACAGATACACACGTTAAACTTATAACACCCCTCTTTTTCCGTCGGGGGTTAAAAATACCTAAATCGCTATAGGTGTGCCTATAATATTTGAAGAGTTCCCTCTATTTTTCCAGGTGTCCATGATCAGATCGTGACCGGATGACAATGGGACTACCCGGGAAGTATACAGCGAAGAAATATATAGCGGGTAGTGAAAGCGATGCGCTTCCATGATGACGCGCTTGCGTTCCTCCTCCAATGGCATCCTGAATGTGTTTTCAGACCGGTGGGACTCTCACCTCTTACGAAGGTGGGTAAGAGTTCAGACACACTTATCCAAGTGAACTAGTGTACACTGGTTCATTTGGATAAGTGCATTAGTTGATTAATAATAGATATTAATTTAATACTAATATTTATTTATTTAGTACATGGAGGACTTACAGCTAATAAAAACAGACAAAAAAGGAAACCATACTCACCAGAAAGCCAATTACAAATCCTCACGTGTAGACAAATAATATAGTTTATGGTGTGAGCACAAAAACAGAAAACACATCGCTTTCATTAAATTCAAAAGTAAAACAAAAACTTGGTTTGCAATTAAATGGCTAAATGATAAAGAAAATAATAAAAACAAATAATATACCCTACCGCTACTTGAAAAATTTGAGGCTAAGTTAAACTACTAGGTACTAACATTATATGGATTTTTATCTGAAATAAAATATTTGAATTTGAATTTGAATATCCTTTCAAATGAAAACCGGCCAAGTGCGTGTCGGACCACGCACAATGAAGGGTTCCATAGCTGAGATGAACTTATCCCAAGAACAAACTTAACATTGTAGTTGAAAAACATGTTCTCCCATACAAAATGTATGGTAGAACATGTTTTTGCAACTGCAAATTTAAGTTGGTCGATAATTACTCGTTAACTAGTAGAGCCTACTTAGCTGTGATAGTTTTCCTTTTAATTTCGGTATAAATACTACTGTTGTGAATTTTTCCACATATATCCAGAACTCACCGTTTTGCTGGCAGGGGGGGGGGACACTTGACTCTGACAAAAATTAGCACTTTAAAGCTTAATATTTCGCAGAGGGATCCTTCAATCTAAAAATGGTTTTAACAAGCTCTCAATATTTTTGAACGAACGATAGACTAAAAAAAAAGACATCCCCATTTTACATGTAGGGGAGTGTTGACGACCATAGCGCCATCTAATGGCGACAAATAATAATAACCGACGGGACGAAGGCGGCGCACGACACTAGCGACGCCCTACGGATTTTCAATGGCTTGGTGACCCGCAACCGAACAACGTGAATTTCTAACCGCTAAGCTATTATTTTGTGAAAAGACATCCATTGTAAAAAAACGATATTACACGAATCAAAGGAAGCCTTGTGTCTGATTTATCCACGACGCTGACACAACGACGACGACCTGACGCCAAAACCCCAACATATTTGGACCTTCGAGCCGAACGTTCATTCGAAGCAGCAAACATCATCTTGAGCAACGGTCAGGTCAATCCACCAAATTTCCTTCCAAAGTCCCGCGCTCAGTTTGTGCTAATATCGTTATTTTTCGCAAATATTCCAGTGTTCAACTACGGTGCAAAATTGTGCGTCTACCTTCATCGCTCGGGCGCACGCCGGTCAACTGTAAGTACTTGATCTTTCTCTCTTGCAAACCACCAAAATGTCCAACAATAAGAGGCATTCAATAGTAGACATAGAAAGTAGTGAAGATATCATTCGCGATTTAGTTAAGAAAAGGGGTACCGTTAAACGAAAATTAACTTTATTTTCTAAATATGCGCAGTCATTAGATTTGTCGCAAATAACGGACGCTCAGAAAGCGGAGTTAGAGGAGCGTTTTCAAGCTTTTAAACTACTAATCGATAAATTTTCTATTATACAAGATGAATTAGATTCCATTGTGTCAGATGATCAGTTGGACGGGGAACTGCTAGAGAGAGAAGCGTTTCAGAATCAGTTTTATGCTATTGTGGGCAAGGCTAAATGTATTTTAAAAGATACTACCACTCAAAATGTCGGCGGTCAAAGTCGCACCTTTAATCGCATGAAGTTACCCACAATCTCTTTACCGATATTCGATGGTTCATACGATCAATGGCTCGAGTTTCGCGATACTTACTTATCAATGATACACTGATACACAATAGTGACAATCTAGATAATGTTCAGAAGTTCCACTACCTACGTTCGGTTCTTACAGGTGATGCAGTACAAGTTGTTAAGGCACTAGAGTTTTCTTCCGACAACTATACAGTGTGAGTCTTCATAATGTGCACATATCGAAATGGGGGAATCTATGCTTAATTTTATCGACGGAAAAGATAAAAAATAAAATCAAAATACATTTTTTTTCCATTTTTTTTTATTTAAAAAAATTCGTCTTATTGATTTTTTTTTACGATTATTGTAAAAATTGATTAAAAAAACAGATTTTTGGACAAAATACCTGTTTATTTTCAATTGAGGGTTTTTTGGGTTTAATTGGTAGGGGTTTTTCCCACAATTTTCATTTTATAAGAACACTTAATTACTACCAATCATTATGGAGTTGAGTTTGTTTCATCGCGATAGATCATTTAAAAGTTACACCGTTTTTTTACATTGGGGTAAAAAATACAAAATAAATAAAAAAATAAAAATAGATTTTTTAAAATATTTTTTCCGTTTGTCAAATTAAGCATAGAATCCCTCATTTCGATATGTGCACATTATGAAGACTCACACTGTATAGTTGCTTGGAGTCTCTTAGAGAATAGATATAACAATGAGAATTTGCTAGTTAGTAATCACGTCAAAGCTTTATTCTATGCTCAATCAATGAATAAAGAATCAGCTACACAAATCCGTAAATTAATAGATACAGTTTTAAGAAACATTCGGGCGCTAAAAACGTTAGACGAACCTACAGAAACGTGGGTTACTTTAATTACCCACATAATAACTTCTAAGTTAGATTCGTCGACCGATGGCGAGTGGGAAAGTTACAAAAGTACCCTCCCGAAAATAGGAAAATTTAAGCTGTCCGAATTAATGAAATTCCTCAAGGATCGTGCTGATTTTTTAGAATCGATAAGGCCTCAAAGTAAGCAATCGGTGGACACACACACAAAGAAACAGTCGGTCACCAAATCACACAGTCATGTTATTACACGCAAAGATAACAATAACAAAACATCTACAAATTCACCTCGTTACAAATGCGCTCAGTGCGGTTCCAATCACCCGGTTTACTCGTGTGAAGATTTCCTCAATTTATCTCTTAAAGATAAATTAAATTTCATTGAAGAGAAAAGGTTATGTCGTAATTGTCTACGATCAGCACCCTAATTGCGTAATACACGATCTAGCACAATTTGTATCGGTTTGAAACAAATTGCTAATCCATTGCTTCATAAGTTGGAAAAAAAATTTGCTCAACAACGTAAATACAAAAACAAACGCAATGAATGTTGTTGAACTGTCAAAATGAAACAAATTCATCGGAATCGTTTACGAAAACGTTTTGCGCAATTAGATAGCAGATCACGCAGTAAACGAGTGTTGGTATGGGCCGTGCAGACATTGTAACAAAAAACACAACACGTTAATTCACACAGATGCTGTTGTAGACGCTCGCACATCATCAGCTATTGCTCAAATCACGCAAATAGTGCCACAGTCTGAGTCAAATGATACGAGTGCTTCACACATACAGATGCCGCTCACCACGTCTCACAAATCTCACGCAATTTACAAGGAAGATAATAATACCAAAGCGCAATGTTTTCTAATTTTTTTTAATGTGACGTCACATAGCCTATAACCATCGGACTACCGAGACGCTTCCAACGGTACCCCATTTCTTTTGCCGTAGTTGAGTTTTAGTAAGTAAGTAAAGTAAGTAAATCATTTATTTGTGTAAAACATGGTACATTGATGTTAATATTGTTAATCCGGATTTTTAATTAGTCTGTCTGTGATGACTTGTTTATACCTTTTTAGTTGACTTTTGCCGTAGTTGGGTTTTAGTTTTTTACCCGACTACGGCGAAGCAAAAAGGAGGGTTATGATTTTGACCGGTATGTATGTATGTATGTTCATTTGTTCCCTCATAACTTCAAAACTACTCATCATAGATTGACTAATGGGGTATCGTTGGAAGCGTCTCGGTCGTCCGATGGTTATAGGCTATGTGAAGTCACATTAAATTGAATACAGCGCCCTCTAGAGGACAAAAAGTCATGAACTAAAAAAAAAAGTTTTTTTAATGGGGTCGTGTTGGGTATCAAATGAAAGGGCTTAATTAGCACATTTCAAATATATATATATTATAACCCTAAAATAATTTAAATAACAATAAAAGTACCTAATAAAATCTAATGGATGGGGATGTGAGATGTTGATTCCTTTTGTCAAAAAATAAAAGTAATAAAAACTAAAACCCAACTACGGCAAAAGTCAACTAAAAAGGTATAAACAAGTCATCACAGACAGACTAATTAAAAATCCGGAGTCACACGTGTTAGGGGATAAGTCGGATAGATTACGTGTGACTCCGGATTTTTAATTAGTCTGTCTGTGATGACTTGTTTATACCTTTTTAGTTGACTTTTGCCGTAGTTGGGTTTTAGTTTTTATTACTTTTATTTTTATTTAAATTATTTTGGGGATATAATATATATATTTTTGAAATGTGCTCATTAAGCCCTTTCATTTGATACCCAACATGACACCATTAAAAAATCTTTTTTTTTTAGTTCATGGCTTTTTGTCCTCTAGAGGGCGCCATATTCAATTTAATGTGACGTCACATAGCCTATAACCATCGGACGACCGAGACGCTTCCATCGATACCCCATTTGTCCAATTATGTTGAGTAGTTTAGAAGTTATGAGGGAACAAATGAACATACATACATACATACATACATACATACATACATACCGGTCAAAATCATAACCCTCCTTTTTGCTTCGCCGTAGTCGGGTAAAAATAGAAATTTTTTACCCGACTACGGCGAAGCAAAAATCATAACCCTCCTTGGGTTATGATTTTGACCGGTATGTATGTATGTATGTATGTATGTATGTATGTTCAT
Organism: Eupsilia transversa; assembly: GCA_914767815.1. Classification (NCBI taxonomy): domain Eukaryota; kingdom Metazoa; phylum Arthropoda; class Insecta; order Lepidoptera; family Noctuidae; genus Eupsilia; species Eupsilia transversa. The sequence goes on from OU611902.1 coordinate 6,950,457, forward strand.
TTGTTCCCTCATAACTTCAAAACTACTCATCATAGTTTGACTAATGGGGTATCGTTGGAAGCGTCTCGGTCGTCCGATGGTTATAGGCTATGTGACGTCACATTAAATTGAATATGGCGCCCTCTAGAGGACAAAAAGTCATGAACTAAAAAAAAAAAGTTTTTTTAATGGGGTCGTGTTGGGTATCAAATGAAAGGGCTTAATTAGCACATTTCAAATATATATATATTATAACCCTAAAAAAATTAAATAACAATAAAAGTACCTAATAGAAACTAAAACTCAACTACGGCAAAAGAAATGGGGTACCGTTGGCAGCGTCTCGGTAGTCCGATGGTTATAGGCTATGTGACGTCACATTAAATTGAATATGGCGCCATCTAAAGGACAAAAGTCAAGAACTAAAAAAAAAAGTTTTTTTAATGGTGTCATATTGGGTATCAAATAAAAGGGCTTAATTAGCACATTTCAGAAATATATCTACACTAATATTATAAAGAGGAAAACTTTGTTTGTTTGGTTGTAATGAATAGGCTCAAAAACTACTGGACCGATTTTAAAAATTCTTTCACCATTCGAAAGCTACATTATCCACGAGTAACATAGGCTATATTTTATTTTAGAAAAAAATAGGGTTCCGTAAGATATTTGGGTTTTTCGGACACAAGGTGTAAAAAATCAACCAGAAAAGTTACTTATTTTGCGTACGCTGCCTAAACCATAAAAGACAGAACCATAAAGTATTCTAATTAATTATAGATCTTATAAATATCTACAAAAAAGTCCGCGACACACTATACCTATCTATGTCGAGTGAGGCACAACAACCGTTTTTTTATTAAAAAATCTTGAATATTTTTTGGACTACATTTAAACGCGTTTATTTTACTCATGCTATTAATCCTTATCAAAATAAATTATTTCATCACTAAGTACAGTTTATGTAGATAATATTTGGTCTTTGAATGATTAAAATTGGACGTTTGGTTTTGAAGTTATGGCGAAATTAAAATATTTCTTACTAGCTGCTGCCCGCGGCTTCGCCCGCGTGAGTGTCGGAAATTACCCCATACATCCCCATGGGTTTTAAGTATAAATATTGACTTTCGAGTTAATCGGACAGCGCGTTAGAATTCTTCCATACAAACACTGACACCCCCCAACCCCCCTTTAGGGGGTAATTTAGAAAAACAAAAAACTACAAACTTTATAATTTATTTTGATAACTATTCGTGCGAAGTTTCATGTTTATTACCTCAAGGAATAAGATTTTTCATACAAACTTTCATCCCTTATTTTACCCCCTTAGGGGTTGAATTTCGAAAAATCCTGATACACGTTATTCTAAATTTTTGGGTTTAAGTATAAATATTGAGTTTCGAGTTAATCGGACAGCGCGTTAAAATTCTTCCATACAAACTTTGACACCCCCCAACCGTAGGATAGGATACTTTTCCGGGATAAAAAGTACCCAGTGTTGTGCCCAGGATATTAAAGAATAATTATACCAAGTTTCATCGTAATCGAACCGGTAGTTTTTGCGTGATGCCTGAACAAACAGACAGACAGACAGACAGACAGACAGACAGACAGACAGACAGACAGACAGACAGACAGACAAAAAAAAATTTAATCAAATTTTTGGGGTCGGTGTCGGTCTAGTAACACCCAAATATCAAAAAAATAAATAGCAGGTATTTATTTTTTTGATATTTTCAATGTACAGAATTTTCACTTCTACAGATTTATTATAAGTATAGATAAAGCTCACACTTTCGATATGTAGGTAATCAGTCTGTCATTTAAGTAATCCTACATCATCTAATCTCTACCAATCATCTGTAATACATTTCCGATTGTTATTTAGGAAATGTATAGATTTCCTAGGAAAAGTGCATGTTACAAAATATATATTACAGAGTTCCTATCTATTTTAGGAATTGTATACAATGACGGATTACCTACATAGTTTTCCGTTAAAATATATAAAAATCCGGAAATAATCTTTGTTAGATCATTGGAGAACCATGTAGATTTGTGTCTGAAATGGTCTTTTGAAGAAACAACCATAAGGATTTGAGTGGACCTGGTGCACGCATGTGTCAGTAATCGTATAGCTTAACTCAGCACATAAGGAGCTCAACGAATCGACGAACAAAACCAAAGAAAGGACATTTGGGTAGGCCGCATAAAGAACTCAAACCGCAGATTTGAATATCATTTTATCAGATTGTCATTAAAAGTAACTGAGAAAGAGAGAAAATATACATACATATATGACCCACATAGTCCTCACATGCACACTAATTCAAATAATAATAATATTATGCTTTACCGAGTAAATATTGCTGTCATTGTGTATATCTAATCTTTAAAAATAAAAGAAAGTCTGTTAGTTTAGACTATATTTATAACTCAAGAACGGCTGAACCGATTTCGCATTCCTAACAAAAAGTACAAGGCTTGCATGAAGATAGTATTTTATTTCAATCATTAACTATTATGATTTGGATGAATTTTGGCACACATCTGTAGGGTAGGTAGGGTAGGGTAGGTAGGTGTAGGTAGGGTAGGGTAGGTAGGTAGGGTAGGTAGATGTAGGTAGGGTAGGGTAGGTAGGGTAGGTAGATGTAGGTAGGGTAGGGTAGGTAGGGAAGGTAGATGTAGGTAGGGTAGGGTAGGTAGGTAGGGTAGGTAGATGTAGGTAGGGTAGGTAGATGTAGGTACGCCGTAGATAAGTAGGTACTTAGTGCAACCCGTGCGAAGCTGGGGCGGGCAGCTATATACAGGGTGGCCGGTCGGTTGACGTCCAAAAATAAAATTTAGTTCCCTCGTATCGTGAGGTATCCGAATCACCCCCATGTATGTTCCGCGATTTTTGATAGTTTTCGAGTTATGATTTTTTTTCTGAATTTTTGAGAATTTTCGACCTGACAAATTGAAAAATTAAAAGAAACAAAAGTAGAAGACTTTTACGACATTTTTTTTTTGCAACTGAATCTTCATTAGTAGTACTTTCATGCAAAAAATAATCAGCTTCGTAACTGTGATGAAAGTTATGAAAATGTTGGTCTAAAGTGAAAAATTTACATTCGGTAAATTATGACTGAAATTTTCAACTTTAAATTAAAAATCTTAGCAAGTGACTTCATGGTTCCTAAGTAAGCTGCAAGAATGCGCCAGACTCTCAGCTTTCATAATCATTAAAAAAAAGTAGTACTTAATGGGGCAACTTTGGCTAAAATCGGCCTTCAAAGACAGCGGGGTGGAAAGGACCATGGGGGATTTTATATGGACCCCGTCCCCACCTTCCAACAGTTATAATATGCATGTCAATATGTTTATAAGGATCCAGAAAAAGACTTTTCATCCCATCTATTCGAAAAGGACGACTTGGTTCGCCTTTAAGTGCACCCAAAGGTGGTGTTTTCTATAAGAAACTTTTAGCGGGCAGTAATGAGTTTTTAATCCTCTTTATAAGTGCGCCGCAATTAACTTTGCCGCGCACTTTTTAAATTTGGAACATCTTAGTGTTCAGCGCCAAAGAAATCGAACGCAAATATTGTTTGAATAAAGACTGGCTGGTACGACGGCCCAAAGTCGCGCCTGCCGCCGCCAGCGGAATAAAAAAAATGAAATCAAATGTGCGAATAACAGACCGCGTTTTCGTCAATTTTCACGAATTGTTAGAAATTCATGGTTTTGTTTTGAAAAATGAGTTCTTCAAGTGACAGTGAAAGCATAGAATTAACTCCTGAAAGTATTAGAACAGACGCAAGAAAGGTGATGGATATCTATTACCTGCAAAATCTCGGGAGAAATATATTAAAGCCTATGGTTATTTTATTGAATGGAGAAATGCAGGAGGCGCTAAGAGTTTTTCAGAATCTGTGTTTTTGGCCTACTTCCAGTACTTAGCCAAAACTAAACAACCTTCCACTCTTTGGAGTATCCACTCAATGCTAAAATCAACAGTCAGTTCTAATAACGACGTAAAACTGGACACATATTCGAAATTAATAGCGTATCTGAAGATGATGTGTGATGGATTTAAACCTAAAAAATCCAAAGTGTTCTCAGTCAAAAACGTGGAGACTTTCCTTATAATAAAATAAAATTTCTAACATGCCACAAGAAATCGCTACTTATTTGAAGTTACCAGATATCAAGCTGTATGTACAGGACATTGTTTTCGTCGTACTTCTGCTACCCTTTTGGCAGATTCTGGAGCGGACTTAACTGTTCTCAAGCGACATGGAGGATGAAAGTCGAGTGCTGTAGCAGAGGGGTATTATAGAAGATTCCATTGAGAACAAGGCGAAAACATGTGAACGCATCGTGGAAAACATTAAAATGCAACCTTCAGTTAATCCATCCATGCCACTGTCGCCGCGCCCATCTACATCCAAACAACGAGATTCACCGTCACATTTTCCTCAAAATGAGCTAGATTCGGACATTATTTCAAACACGCAGAATATAAAATCTACAACAATCTCTAATCCTAATAAAACTGTAACAATAAATTTTCATAATTGCGAAAATGTCTCAAATGTAAATATAAGTTTTTAGTTGTTTTATTATTAGATACTATTTAATTTCAATTTAGTTGTTACTCTATGTCTTATTAAATAATAATATTACAATAAAATATGAGGCGCCTTTTATTTTCTCATAGTGGGTGATGAAAAGTAGAGTGTATCTCTCGGGTGCAAATATATTTTTGGCTCGGGCGATGTACTTTGAATCCCTCGCTACGTTCAGGATTCTACTAAAGAATCCCTCGCTACGCTCGGGATTCTACTCTAGAATCCCTCACTTCGCTCTGGATTCAAAAAAGCGCCCTCGCCGTAAAAATATTATTTTGCTCCCTTATGATACAATCTACTATACTGTCTTGTACGATTGCAAAATCGATGGGATTTTTTTGTAATAACAAAAAGCATTTTGTTAGGCAAACCTAACCTAACCTAACCTTGCCTATCCAAACCAAACCTAACCTAACATAACCTAACCTAATACTGATGAACTTATCTTGGATTTTGAAGGTCACATGGAACTCCTTAATGATGAACAGCATTTGTATAATCTTATGATTAGGCAATCGTACAAAAGATTAATAGAAAACAGCTAGTTAGGTTAGGCTAACCTAACCAAACCTAACAAAGTTCAATTGATCTTACATTTTGAAGGTCACATGGACCTCCTCAATGATGAACAGCATTAATTGCGTATTCTTGTGATTGGGTAATTATACAAAAGATTAAAAGAAAACAGCTAGTTAGGTTAGGCTAACCTAACCTAACAGTGTTCAATTGATCTTCGGAAAAGTATCTAACCTACCAGACACTTCAAATGACACTGGTTTCAAACTTGTTGGAGGGCCCCACCCTCCAACAGTCTTAAGATACATGTCAATAATTGCAAAATTGATGGGATTTTTTAGAGATAAAGAAAAAAGAAAGCTTTTGGGCAATGATCTGTTTATTTTTTAACAAAAAACATTTTTTTTGTACAAAACCACATAACCACATTTTTTTTAAATGATACTATAAAAAAAACTAGACTCTGAAACTGAAACATAACCACAGTAATAATGCGAACGCCTCACCAAGAACGTCTCGAGAAATATCAGTGACAATAGTAATGTTCAACTTTAGTAGTAGCCGTAAATGTGCAGCTTATTTTTATTAACAACTATCTAACCTACCTACTTAAACCTACCAAATAATTAATTATGTCGTTTTTTCGCTTGTGGATCCTTTGCGTGCTACAACCTCTGATGCGACAAATATCCAATTATTAATGAATGAAGAAAACCAATGCATTGGTTCAATTCAACAGTGGGGATGTTTTCATAGTAGCTAGGGGCTTTACCGATAGCAGGGTTGTAGAGGCGGTGATGGCTGTTGTAACAAACATATTTTAACCGTGCACTACATCACATGTTTTGTCATTTTAAAATCGCCGCGGCCAGAATAAACGCCGTTTATCGTGTCGCTGTTGACAATAGACTCGGTCCTGAGATTGTGACCATAATTCATTCTAGAAAGAATACCCTCAATCTATTGCACTATAACGTGCATACGAAAAACGTTACCAGGCAGAGAGTGTCTTTCGTAGCCATGGAAGGAAAGCTTCCTCAATTCGTAGGGTTTCCACATTTGTCAGAAGAGGACGCTTTTCTATTTGTGCTAGGGAACTATCATACTAAGCACGCCAGCAACCCAACACCTAGTCGTAGTCTTAGCCGATGTCCCACAGGAGCGGGCCCAGGACCAAGCCCTGTGGAACACCGCACGACATTTCGCGCCGGTCCACGCCCTCGCGTCCCCTGTAAGTGACACCTTTCCGAGAAAACCTAACCTAACCTAAGCGAACCTAACCTTTCCTAAAAGTGAGCAACTGATCTTGGATTTTCAAGGTAGGCTCATGGAACTGCTCAAAGATGAACAGCATCACCGTATTCTTGTGATTGGGTAATCATATAAAATATCAAAGAAAACAGCTGGTTAAGTTAGGCTAACCTAACCGAACAAAGGTATTAGAGTAAAAAAATGGCCCCTGGTAAAAAAAAAATGCCATCATGAATGAGAACCATAGTGAGGTCGCTCTATTCTATTCCTTTTATGGTGGTGATTTCCGAGAGCAAATGCACAAGTTACTATAAAAAATATCCAAATCGCTATAGGTGTGCCAATAATATTTAAAGATTTCCCTCGATTTCTCCAGGTTTCCATGATCAGATTCTGACCTGATGACAATGGGACCACCTGGGACGTATACCCTTTCAAACAAAATAAACATTTTTCAAATCGGTTCATAAATGACGGAGATATGAGGTAACACACATTAAAAAAAAATACAACCGAAATGATAACCTCCTCCTTTATGCTAAGTCGGTTAATGACGGCGCCCCGTGTCACTACGCAACGCAGGTAAGAAATTACTGAAATGAAAAATACCGCGACAGATGGACCAATTACCGGCAAGTGTTTAAATCTTAGCTTTTCTGCAGTCATTTTTGGTTAGTTGACAAGCTAAATAATCTTAGGAACGAGAAAATTGGGAAAAAAAATGTATTTATCAGATGACTAATTTTAAGAAGTTTCCACCTCGCTGTCTTTGAAGGCCGATTTTAGCCAAAGTTGCCCCATTAAGTACTACTTTTTTTTAATGATTATGAAAGCTGAGAGTCTGGCGCATTCTTACAGCTTACTTAGGAACCATGAAGTCACCCGTTTAGATTTTTAATTTAAAGTTGAAAATTTCAGTCATAATTTACCGAATGTAAATTTTTCACTTTAGACCAACATTTTCATAACTTTCATCACAGTTACGAAGCTGATTATTTTTTGCATGAAAGTACTACTAATGAAGATTCAGTTGCAAAAAAAAAATCTCGTAAAAGTCTTCTACTTTTTTTTCTTTTAATTTTTTAATTTATCGGGTCGAAAATTCTCAAAAATTCAGAAAAAAAATCATAACTCGAAAACTATCAAAAATCGCGGAACATACATGGGGGTGATTCGGATACCTCACGATACGAGGGAACTAAATTTTATTTTTGGACGTCAACCGACCGGCCACCCTGTATTATAACCCCAAAATAAATTAAATAAAAATAAAAGTAATAAAAACTAAAACCCAACTACGGCAAAAGTCAACTAAAAAGGTATAAACAAGTCTTCACAGACAGACAAATTAAAAATCCGGAGTCACACGTAATCTATATTCGATTTATCCCCTAAACACGTGTGACTCCGGATTTTTAATTTGTCTGTCTGTGAAGACTTGTTTATACCTTTTTAGTTGACTTTTGCCGTAGTTGGGTTTTAGTTTTTATTACTTTTATTTTTATTGCATGCTATGTTATATCTTAGCGAAACATGTTGAGCTATTGTAACAATATTAACATCAATGTACCATGTTTTACACAAATAAATGATTTACTTACTTTACTTACTTACTAAAACTCAACTACGGCAAAAGAAATGGGGTACCGTTGGAAGCGTCTCGGTAGTCCGATGGTTATTTAGGCTATGTGACGTCACATTAAATTGAATATGGCGCCCTCTAAAGGACAAACTCATTAACTAAAAAAAAAAGTTTTTTAATGGTGTCATGTTGGGTATCAAATGAAAGGGCTTAACTAGCACATTTCAAATATATATATATATATTATAACCTATTAGACAAATTAAAAATCCGGAGTCACACGTAATCTATTCGATTTATCCCCTAAACACGTGTGACTCCGGATTTTTAATTTGTCTGTCTGTGATGACTTGTTTATACCTTTTTAGTTGACTTTTGCCGTAGTTGGGTTTTATATTACTTTTATTTTTATTTAAATTATTTTGGGGTTATAATATATATATTTTTGAAATGTGCTAATTAAGCCCTTTCATTTGATACCCAACATGACACCATTAAAAAATCTTTTTTTTTTAGTTCATGACTTTTTGTCCTCTAGAGGGCGCCATATTCAATTTAATGTGACACCACATAGCCTATAACCATCGGACGACCGAGACGCTTCCAACGATACCCCATTTGTCAAATTATGTTGAGTAGATTAGAAGTTAAGAGGGAACAAATGAACATACATACATACATACATACATACATACCGGTCAAAATCATAACCCTCCTTTTTGCTTCGCCGTAGTCGGGTAAAAATAAACATAAACAAGTCATCTCAGACAGACAAATTAAAAATCCGGAGTCACACGTTTTAGGGGATAAATCGAATAGATTACGTGTGACTCCGGATTTTTTATTTGTCTGTCTGAGATGACTTGTTTATACCTTTTTAGTTGACTTTTTTGCCGTAGCTGGGTTTTAGTTTTTATACTTTTTTTTAAAAATTATTTTGGGGTAATCTATCTATACTTATAATAAATCTGTAGAAGTGAAAATTCTGTACATTGAAAATATCAAAAAAATAAATGGCAGGATGTGTTACTAGACCGACACCGAACCCAAAAATGTGATTAAATTTTTTTTTGTCTGTCTGTCTGTCTGTCTGTCTGTCTGTCTGTCTGTCTGTTTGTTCAGGTATCACGCAAAAACTACCGGTTCGATTGCGATGAAACTTGGTATAATTATTCTTTAGTATCCTGGGCACCACACTGGGTACTTTTTATCCCGGAAAAGTATCCTATCCTACGGTTGGGGGTTGTCAAAGTTTGTATGGAAGAATTTTAACGCGCTGTCCGATTAACTCGAAACTCAATATTTATACTTAAACCCAAAAATTAAGAATAACGTGTATCAGGATTTTTCGAAATTCAACCCCTAAGGGGGTAAAATAAGGGATGAAAGTTTGTATGAATAATCTTATTCCTTGAGGTAATAAACATGAAACTTCGCACGAATAGTTATCTAAATAAATTATAAAGTTTGTAGTTTTTTGTTTTTCTAAATTACCCCCTAAAGGGGGATTGGGGGGTGTCAGTGTTTGTATGGAAGAATTTTAACGCGCTGTCCGATTAACTCGAAACTCAATATTTATACTTAAAACCCATGGGGATGTATGCGGTAATTTCCGACACATGGGGATGTATGCGGTAATTTCCGACACTCACGCGGGCGAAGCCGCGGGCAGCAGCTAGTACTTATAATAAATCTGTAGAAGTGAAAATTCTGTACATTGAAAATATCAAAAAAATAAATGGCAGGGGGTGTTACTAGACCGACACCGAACCCAAAAGTGTGATTAAAATTTTTTTTGTCTGTCTGTCTGTCTGTCTGTCTGTCTGTCTGTCTGTCTGTTTGTTCAAGTATCACGCAAAAACTACCGGTTCGATTACGATGAAACTTGGTATAATTATTCTTTAATATCCTGGGCACCACACTGGGTACTTTTTATCCCGGAAAAGTATCCTATCCTACGGTTGGGGGGTGTCAAAGTTTGTATGGAAGAATTTTAACGCGCTGTCCGATTAACTCGAAACTCAATATTTATACTTAAACCCAAAAATTAAGAATAACGTGTATCAGGATTTTTCGAAATTCAACCCCTAAGGGGGTAAAATAAGGGATGAAAGTTTGTATGAAAAATCTTATTCCTTGAGGTAATAAACACGAAACTTCGCACGAATAGTTATCTAAATAAATTATAAAGTTTGTAGTTTTTTGTTTTTCTAAATTACCCCCTTTTTTTTTTTTTTTTCTTTTTTTTTTTTTTTGGGTGGGAAATCATCCAATGACTTCTCCCGCTCTGGGCGGAGCGGGAGGGCGTGTCAGACTTTTACTGACTAAAACCCACCCGTGTTCCTTCCCTTGCCATGCCAGGGGCCACGGTTTCCCCTTAGGACTACCCGCAACCCCGGCGGGCAACGGTCCTAGCGGACCCCGTCAGTTTTGCTGACATCTCTTTGAGGCGCGCGTGGAACACGACACGCCGTCGACCCGGGCCTGGTCCTTATCGGGGGCGAGCTACCCATTGCTCACCGCCCGCAAGCCCGCGCCTACGGTGGCCGGGAATCCTCCAAGGAGTCCCGACGCCCAGGGCGTCTCCTACGGCGGCTAAGCGCGTGAGGGCGCGAACTTTGCCTCTCCCTCACGCGCTCCGCCTCCTCCTTCGTCTAAATTACCCCCTAAAGGGGGATTGGGGGGTGTCAGTGTTTGTATGGAAGAATTTTAACGCGCTGTCCGATTAACTCGAAACTCAATATTTATACTTAAAACCCATGGGGATGTATGGGGTAATTTCCGACACTCACGCGGGCGAAGCCGCGGGCAGCAGCTAGTAATATATATATTTTTGAAATGTGCTAATTAAGCCCTTTCATTTGATACCCAACATGACACCATTAAAAAATCTTCTTTTTTTAGTTCATGACTTTTTGTCCTCTAGAGGGCGCCACATTCAATTTAATGTGACGTCACATAGCCTATAACCATCGGACGACCGAGACGCTTCTAACGATACGCCATTTGTCAAATTATGTTAAGTAGTTTAGAAGTTATGAGGGAACAAATGAACATACATACATACATACATACATACATACATACATACATACATACATACATACATACCGGTCAAAATCATAATCCTCCTTTTTGCTTCGCCGTAGTCGGGTAAAAAATAACTTTAATTTCGGAAGTCGGTGGCTTAAAACGAAAATTCAAAACCAAAGACACCGACTTCCGAAATTAAAGTTATTTTTCACTTTCTAGTGTTTTTTTTGGAAGTCGGTTGGGTTTTTTTGCAAAAAGTTTTTATTTATTATACAGTAAAATTTGTGATAGCTTTGATTTCCACATCAGATGTTTCTGATCTTCGATTTTTATAAGTCAACAGGAAATGCCCATCAAACCAAACAAATTTTGCTAAGACGTCATTCCTATATGTGTTATGGTGTAGCTGGGCTCTTGGAGTTCCACAACAGGTGTTCCAGATCTTCGATTTTGAACAGAGAGTGCTCATCAGGCTGAACAACTCTTGCTAAGATGTCATTCCTATAAATGTTATAGTGTAGCTGGGCTCTTGGAATTCCACATCAGGTGTTCCAGATCTTCAAATTTATTCTCTCAGCAGAAAATGTTCATCACGTGGAACAATTTTTGCTATGGTACCATTTTTGTTTGTCTTATAGTTTAGCTGGTCTGTTGCGGTTCTGCATCAGGTGTTCAAGTTTCCAAGATAAATTATAGCCTATATGTTGTACCTAAACAAAATAAAAATCATTAAAATCCGTCCAGTAGTTCCGAAGATTAGCGTGTACAAACAAACAGACAGGATATTTTTTTTGATTCGTGCTCTATTACTGTTTCTAAACCCCTGATCGAAATCCTTACAGTGACGTGAAAAGGTAACGTACAGAGTAGGTGCAGTCACTTTCGAATTTATTGTTATTTAAGTATGGATAAACAAATGATAAGTAATAAACAAAAATAACGTAAGTTATTAATATTAATGTGAAAAATTTCATTTTCTCAAACATGCTTGGAAATTCGACCATTATTTTGACAACCTTCTTCGAGATTTAAATCGAAATTGCTGTACTGGTCAAAAAACAAGTGCCGATGCGGCCAGCAAAGGTTACCTACTATGAAAATCCATATCTGTCCTGTGCAGCGGCCAAATAAATTACTATGAAAACTCTATAACCCATCAAGCGTGTAACGTGACGTTGTCAGTGTGACAGCAATTTAGAAATGTCTAGATATCTATATAGTCAAATATGACGCATTTTGTAACCTCCCATATTATGGAGGGCGTCCCAGATGTTGAAATTTATAAAACCTCCATAATATGGAGGTTATACGAGATTTCCATACAGTCAAATATGACGCATTGTGAAAACACCAGATTCTGGCGGCGACACAGACAAGGACATTTTAAAACGCCCAGTAACTGGTCGTTACACAGATGGGCGGATAAGTGTCGGTGTAATAAAAATAAAAGTATAAAAACTAAAATCCACCTACGGCAAAAAAGTCAACTAAAAAGGTATAAACAAGTCATCTCAGACAGACAAATTAAAAATCCGGAGTCACACGTGTTATGGGATAAATCGAATGGATTACGTGTGACTCCGGATTTTTAATTTGTCTGAGATGACTTGTTTATACCTTTTTAGTTGACTTTTTTGCCGTAGTTGGGTTTTAGTTTTTATACTTTTATTTTTATTTAAATTATTTTGGGGTAATAATATATATATTTTTGTAATGCGCTACTTATGCCCTTTCATTTGATACCCAACATGGCACCATTTAAAAAAACTTTTTTTTTAGTTCACCACTTTTTGTCCTCTAGAGGGCGCCATATTCAATTTAATGTAACGTCACATAGCCTATAACCAGCGGACGACCGAGACTCTTCCAACGATACCCCATTTGTCAAGTTATGATGAGTAGTTTAGAAGTTATGAGGGAACAAATGAACATACATACATATATACATACATACATACTTACATACATACATACATACATACATACATACCGGTCAAAATCATAACCCTACTTTTTGCTTCGCCGTAGTCGGGTAAAAATGGAACGAACTTTTTACTTCAACACATGACAACCAAGAAGAAACAAATGAACACATTGCATTGGCGCGTGAAAAATTATCGCTGTCCGTCATTGATTCTGGAATTTATAATTAATTTACTTTGTTTCAATTTCCGCGCATTATTTGAGAAAAGCACTATTCAAGCCTTGGCCGCAACCAGGCATTGATGGACTCACGTATGTGTACCTCAGCTTCACCATCGTCCATCAATGTCCGAGTTGCGGGCCGCAACAGAAATGTTCAGTGAACAAGTTCTACGTCGCCCAACATCCCACCGGCGTAATTTCAGCAGTTTGGTGACGGTCGTCCTATCACAACAATCCATGATGTTGACAGTAGTAATCACTAATGGCCGAAAGGCAAAATGCGAAGCTAAAATAGCCATATGTCTCGTCATCTAGTTAGTTTCACGCAGGAATGGATTAACGAGATTCCCACTGTCCCAATCGTACTGGCAAGGCGTAAGGCACTGGGAAGTTCGCGACGGGGCCAGTAGCAGCGACCACCGCCTTATTACCTTCCAGGTGGACGCAACCAGGAGGGCTACACACAGCGCTGTTTCGCACAGAGAGCCGGTGCGCTTCCGGGATCGGGGGGTGGACTGGCCGCGCTTCCAGCAGGCTATCCACGCGCGAATGGGTAGGCTTGACTTCGGTAAGCCAGCGTCCTTTGTTTGCAGGGATTTCACGGAAGTTGTAACGAACACAGCGTGTCAGGTACTAGGTGTGAAAGGTCTACCAAAGGACGCGGGGTACGGATGGTGGAGTCCGGAGCTTGATAAGCTCAGGAAAGTGAACGGTAAGGCGAGGTGCAAATGGCAGGGTTCGCGAAAGGCCGGGGGGCCAAGAGAGGAGCGACTGAGGGACGAATACCATGTTGTGAGAGCGCGATACCGAAAGGCAATGGAGGAGGCGGAGCTTGCGCACTTCCGGGCCATAGCCGACTCTGGGAACGCCGACCCGTGGGGGCTGGCTTACCGTGCCGCTAGCGGCAGGATCAGGCCACCCTCCCAGGTCATTAACGGGATGGAACTGGCGGAGGGTTTTTCCAACACTGTGGGCGACGCAGCGACCGGTCTCTTGCGGGCGCTGTGCCCGGATGATGACCCATCTCGGGACACTCCGTACCACAGGCAGGTCCGTGTCGCTGCCTCGCTCACGCCGTCAGGCCGGGCTGCGCCTCCTCTGTCACGTGACAGTCTGGGGGGCATCATCAGGAGCATGCCCAATACAGCACCGGGAATTGACGGGATCAGCGCACGAATCGTGAGGAATGTCTGGAGTGTCCTGCCCGCGGAAGTCACCGCGGTGTACGCCAAGTGTGTGTCGGATGGTGTGTTTCCGGATGTGTGGAAGGAGGGCCGGCTGCTCGTCCTGCCGAAGGGCAACGGCAAACCGCTCTCTGACCCTAAGGCCTACAGGCCGATCACGCTACTACCTGTGCTCGGCAAAGTTTTGGAACGCGTCATCTTGAAGTGTGCTCCCACGATCGGCAACCAGATCTCTGCCGCTCAGCACGGGTTTTCTACGGGTAAGTCAACCGTCACGGCGCTCAACGATATCCTGCGCGCCGCGAGGGAGGGCTCGGGCAAGTATGTGCAGGCCATATTTCTGGACATTGCGGGCGCCTTCGACAACGCCTGGTGGCCGATGATCCTGACGAAAGTCAAGCGGGGAGGGTGTCCGCCCAACATCTTCGAGATGCTGGCGGACTACTTTGTTCGCCGACGAGTCGGGTTGTTTATCGGGGACCGGGTGGAGTGGAAGGTGTCCACAATGGGCTGCCCTCAAGGGTCTGTCCTAGGTCCACCTCTATGGAACCTGCTCCTGGACGATCTGCTTCGGCTACCACTGCCTGACGGCGTCCGTATGGTCGCGTACGCGGATGATGTGACCATCCTGATTGAGTCCCAATCTCGCTCTGGGATTGAGGCGGCGGCCAAGGTAACATTGGACTTGGTTGCGACTTGGGGTGCCAGGAACAGACTGGGATTCTCCCCTGCAAAGTCATCTATGATGACAATCAGGGGGAAATTCCAGCGGCCCCCTACGGTCAAGCTAGCCGGGGATTCGGTCAGGAGTGTCACCTCGACCACGGTGCTGGGGGTGGTGCTCGACGCAAATCAGTCATTTGCGCAGCATGCGGCATCGATAGGGGAGCGCGCGGCCAAATGTTTTGGGAAGATGTCAAGAGTGTCGGCATCTTCCTGGGGCATTCGATATCCCGGACTGCGCGTCCTCTACAGGGGCACTTTCGTCGCCACGATTACGTATGCTGCTGCTTGTTGGTACAAGAGAGCGGCACTCCACGTTGTTCGCAGCGCGTTGCTCAGGTGCCAGAGGACTAGTCTGATACTGCTGACGAAGGCGTACAGGTCTACCAGTACGGCTGCGCTGGCAGTGTTGGCCGGTGTCCTCCCGGTGGACCTGGAGGTTATCCGTGCAGGGCGGTTTGATGAGGAGCGCCAGTGCGCGGCTGAGGCACAGGTCGAGCTGGGCCTGCGGAGACGGGAGCTGGCCCGGCGTAGGCATGAGATCAGGGATGAGGCGATGGATCAATGGCAAAAGAGATGGGTGAGTGAGGAGAAAGGACGGGAGCTGTTCCGTTTCTTCCCGGACGTGGCGGCTCGAGTCAGGTCACACTGGGTCGTGCCGGACCACCAGCTGTCCCAGATTCTCACAGGACATGGGTGTTTTAGGAAGCGGTTGCATGATATGACATTATGCGAGGTGAGCGAATGTTATTGCGGTATGGAAGAGGAAGACCTACACCACGTGCTGTGGGTCTGCCCCCTGTATGAGGTATCGAGGCGCAAGATGATGGACGGGATTAGCCGCGCGGAGGTCGGCCCGGTGTATTACACCGATCTCGTAAGCTCACCGGCGAACTTCGGCCGGCTCAGGGAGTACGCGCACGCCTGGTATGCCGCCCGGAGCAAGCTGGAGCGGGACGAGCCTGACCTGGAAAAAGAGGAGGAGACTGGGAAGAATTAATTAATTAATTGACGAACTATTAAATTGGGGTTGGGAATGGGAATTTTAATTTAATTTGAATATGATATATATGGGAATAATAATAATGGGAATAACAGCTGCAGTGGGAATATTAATATTAATGGGGGGGTGCGGTAATTGATAATTGATAATAATGGGATGAATGAAAAAAAAAAAATGATGAAAAAACACCAAACAATAAGGCGAAAAGAAAGGCGCCAAACGGCCTATAAAACAAAAAAATGGAAATGTGGAAAAGAGCAACCACCTAGGTGGAAAAAGAAAGGTCCACCTACTATTATGTCTAAGTATATATTTTTAACAAGCATTTATTTCAGGCGCGCCGGCGACGGAATCAGCACCCATGTGTGGTTTCGTACATGCCCATTCGGGAGAGTTGCTATTAGGGACACACATGGCATAATTAATTTGTAAGGGTCAAGAAGCGCCTGCGGACTGCAAAGATTGCCAAGGGCGCTATGTCCGCAGCCGCCCCACGATTCGGCCCGTATAACGTTTACGTTGGCAGGGCCATGGGAAGGTTTGTAGGGAGTGTCCCAATCTTACTAAACTTAAAACTTAACCTACTACTTAAAAAAAAAGAGAAAGGAAAGAGAGAGGAAAACAAAAACAAAAAATAGGAACCTAAGGGCGAAAAGAAAGGCGCCAAACGGCTTCCAAAACAAAAAAGGTCGAAAAAGAGCAACCGCCTAGGTGGGAAAAGAAAGGTCCACCTACTATTATGTCTAAGTATATATTTTAACAACCATTTATTACAGGCGCGCCGGCGACGGAGTCAGCACCCATGTGTGGTTTCGTTCATGCCCATTCGGGAGAGTTGTCATTAGGGACACACATGGCATAATTTGTAAGGGTCAAGAAGCGCCTGCGGACTGCAAAGATTGCCAAGGGCACTATATCCGCAGCCGCCCCACGATTCGGCCCGTATAACGTCTACGTTGGCAGGGCCATGGGAAGGTTTGGAGGGAGTGTCCCAATCTTACTACTAGGATATTGACTTCTCCGGAGGAGGTCCAGGAGGCTGAAATGGCGAAGGAGAAGGAGAAGGATGGAGACGTCGCGGTGAAACAGCCGGAACAGCTGTCGGATGTGGACCGGCTCTCGACGGCACCCGTGGAGTCTCCAGCGGGGTTAGCCACGGCATCGACTCGCGGGATCATGGAGGCAGTGCGCTCTATGACCTCAAAGCTAAACAAGGACGACGTCGCAGCTATTGGCCTTCATAGGTCGCGCAGCAGATCTCCAAGGTGAAGAGCCTCTAGTCGATAGAATAATGTAGGTAAGGGAAGTCGGCAAATTGGATCCGTAACTTCGGAATAAGGATTAGCTCTGAGGACACAAACGCCCCGGGGCGTGTCGGGTTTGGACGGGAAGCGGATGCGGCCGGTGCCGGGCCTGGTCGATGCTCTGGCGTCTCTCGGGGCGCTAGGGCGGACTCCGGACCCGCGTTCCGGCCTTCCGCGGATCTTCCTAGCCGTAAGGCGGTGTCGGTTTCGTCTCGTGCGCGATCGGCGCGGTTCTGTACGACCGCCGTTCAACGGTCAGCTCAGAACTGGCAAGGACAAGGGGAATCCGACTGTCTAATTAAAACAAAGCATTGCGATGGCCCTCGCGGGTGTTGACGCAATGTGATTTCTGCCCAGTGCTCTGAATGTCAACGTGAAGAAATTCAAGCAAGCGCAGGTAAACGGCGGGAGTAACTATGACTCTCTTAAAGGGGTAAGGTGTCGTAGTGCTCACACATGTGGATGTGTGTCCAGTGGCTGCCGCTATCAGCCATGGTTTAGAGAGTGCAGTCCACCTGTGTCAAGGGTCCTAGGGTTACGTTCTAACAGCCTGCGTACCTAGGACCAATTCCTACTCCTGGCCTGCCCGAGGCGCCGCTGCCAAGCCAACAGGGGGGGGGGGGACTCTACTCATGCTCGGACGGAAAGGATAGCAAGGACTTCCGTATACATCAACTCTCGCCTAACATCTAATGAGTAGAAACTGAGCACAAGAGAGAATAATTAGCGCATACCACCCCACATTGACCAAAAGGAGTAATCTCGATGGTTCGGGGGTATGGTGAGCCTGGAGACCTTGGTCATAACACCAGACCAAGGTGCGCTTACACGAATAAATAAGCTGTGTATATCCAGGACTGGCTCTGGGGGAGGGTCCCAGAGAAGCCCCGTTGGGGGTCTTCGGACCCCAAATCGAGCAGCTCGTATGGCTGGGGCGTACGAGAGCTGCAGGTGCGCCTGTGGCAGGGTCAGCCTCCCTGCCACAACAGGTTTTAAGGGTCGCTCAGGATACAGATAATGAAACGTATGGTCGAACCTCCGACCGCCCACAGGTGTCGGAGGTATCGACCCTTAAACCTATTAGTCCGGTTGCTCGATCTCCGCCAAAGTCGGGGTGGGGGGAAGGCGAGTGGACTTGTCCGGAGTGTAGCAGGTCATTCCGGACCAAAACGGGCTTGGGCGTGCACAGGCGGCGCGCCCACCCGGTGACGGAAAACGCCGCAGCCGCCCCACCGCAGGTGAAGCGGAGATGGCGCGAGGAAGAGGGCGAGGTATTAGCCCAGGCGGAGGCGCGTCTGATTAGAGCTGGAAGTGGTGCCAATAGCATCAACCATGCATTGATGAGGGAGTTGCCCCATTTGGGGCGCTCCCTGGAGGCGATCAAGGGGTACCGGAGGAAAGAGGCCTACAAGAGCTGGGTGCAAGAGTGCCTGGCGGAAGTGGCTCTGGTTTCTGCACCGGTCACCCCAGGGGAGGTGGAAACGCCTGTCAGCAGCACTCCGATCGCTGGCACTACTTCCAGCTCGACACCGGAGCGGCTTTTCGTGAGGGCGGAATCCCCCTCTGAAGACGTGTCGGATCCCGTTAGCCAGCAAAGCCCGAACCTGCCTGTTACGCCAGACCACGTCAGAATTTTAGAGGAACTCCTTGTGAGTGCCGAAGCGAGGATGGCGCGGGGCACGCATGGCGGGGGAAGGCGGGGGCGGCCTAGGCGCAAAGGCCAGTCTCCAGAGGAGACCCAGACTGCCAAGGCCAAGATGTCTGCGCGAAAGCGGCGCAGAATGGAGTACGCGAGGGTGCAGGAGATGTATAAGACCTGCAGGTCCAGAACTGCTGCCCTGAGGTAATTGACGGGCAAACTCGGGGTGTGAGACATAGCCTTGCTGAAATGGAAGCCTTTTGGCGGCCAATGATGGAGGCTGTGTCTGGCGCCCCGGGGCTCACACCGGAAGTTCTGGGCGCGTTGCAACGCTCGGAGCAGCACGGAGGCGCCCGAGATTACTCCCAATTATGGACTCCTTTCACAGCAGAGGAAGTGAAGGCGGCCAGAGTGGATAGCAGGTCGGCACCGGGGCCTGAGGGTATTCTCCCAGGGTCCTGGAATACATTATCTGCGGCAACTCAGGCGGAAATATTCAACGCGTGGCTGGTAGCTGGCGAGGTCCCTGACAAACTCCGCGGCTGCCGCACGGTCTTTGTCGCTAAGAAAGAGACCCCTGCAAATCATGGGGAGTATCGGCCGATTTCTATCGCATCCGCTCAGGCATATGCACTCCGTATTAGCGAAAAGACTAGAAGCATGCTGCCCTCCCGATGCACGACAGCGTGGATTTATCTGCGCCGCCGGCACACTCGAAAACTCGGCTGTGCTGGGAGATTGTGGGAAAAGGTTCCGAGAATGCCATGTGGCGGTGCTGCATTTTGCCAAGGCGTTCGACACGGTGTCGCATGCGGCACTGGTTGATCTGTTTAGGAAAAGAGGCCTGCCTGGGCTGCTCTGTGACTACGTTGCGAGGTTGTATGCCACTTCCGAGACTGTCTTGGTTGTGAATGGAGCCCGCAGCGAGCCCGCAAGAGTAGGTCAGGGAGTTTGCCAGGGAGACCCGTTATCCCCGTTGCTGTTCAACATGGTGATACTTGCGATTTTAGCGGCCCTGCCGAGGGGAGTTGGCTATGGGCTAGAGGGCGAGACTATCTCGGCCTTGGCCTACGCTGACGACCTAGTCCTGCTTGCAGGTTCAAAGGTGGGCATGCAGTCCTCTATTGACTGTGTTTGGAACACCGGTAAGATGATGGGACTTTTCGTCAGTCATGCGAATGCTTTCGATGGTGCCGGATGGGAAGCGCAAGAAGTTGCACTATTTGACCGACCGAACCTTTAAGGTTGGAGCGCGTTGGTTGCGACAGGTTTCTTGCGTCGAACGATGGCGCTATCTTGGAGTGGACTTCAAGGCATCTGGATGCGTGACGTTAGAGCACGACATTAAAGTAGCCTTAACTAACATCTCAAAGGCTCCCCTTAAGCCGCAGCAGCGGCTCGAAATTGTAAGGGTGCACCTGATCCCGAGATTCCTGCATGGGTTCGTGCTGGGGATCATATCGGATGACAGGTTGAGAATGCTCGACGTCCAGATCCGGAGGGCAGTCCGGACTTGGCTTAGGCTTCCGAAGGATGTGCCTGTTGGGTACTTCCACGCGGCAACCACGGATGGTGGCCTAGCGATCCCATCGCTGAGGACGTGCGTGCCGGACCTCATTAAAAAGAGGTTTGGCTGCTTAGGGTCTTCGCAATGGACAGTGGCTAGGGCCGCCGCCAGATCTGAAAGGATCCAAAGGAAGCTGAAGTGGGCCGACAAGCAGCTCCGAAAATTCACCGCGGAAAATCCCAGGTCGGAAGAGCGGACGACCACCAGGTATTGGCGTGAAGCCCTGCATGCTTCAGTGGACGGACTCGAGTTGGAGAGTCCACGGGTTCCAGCGTCCACTAAGTGGATACGAGAACGCAGCATGCAGTATACTGGTCGAGACTTCGTGCAGTTCGTGCACACTCATATAAACGCGCTCCCGTCGCGAGTACGCAATACGCGGGGGCGCAGGACAGGTGTGGCGTCGGAGTTGAACTGCCGTGCAGGTTGCATGGTAAGGGAGACGACGGCACACACCATCCAACAGTGTCACAGAACGCACGGCGGACGTATCGAACGCCATAACTGTGTGGATGAGGTCATAAGCTCCGCCATGGTAGACAAGGGATGGACTGTTGTGAAGGAGCCGAAGGTCAAGACCGCGTTGGGCCTCAGAAAGCCTGACATCATCGCCTCCAGAAACGGGGTGGGGGTGATTGTGGATGCGCAGGTAGTGTCAGGGCAGCGGCCCCTTGATGAGCTTCACCGGGTGAAGCGTAGTAAATACGGGAACCATGGTGAGCTTGTCGAGAAGGTCGCTGGTATACTAGGTCTGCCTTGTAAAGAGAGCGTCCACTCGACATCATGCACCATATCGTGGAGGGGCGTGTGGAGCCTGGCGTCCTATAAGGAGCTGAAGAGGTTCGTCGGGCTCGATGAGGGAGTGCTGGCCGGCATCCCGTCTTTGGTCCTGAGAGGTTCGCACATGAACTGGGCAAGGTTCAATCGCATGACTACCCGAATCGACTGAGTCGGGGAGCGAATGACCGGGCCCTGTGGTCACGGGCCGCCGCCGGGCCCAGGGGTTAAACCTCCCGAGCAAAGGTTTGTTTCTTTGCTGATCTTGTTGTAATACCATCTTTGGCCTCGCCCAACATCCCGCGCCGGCGAAATCTCGGCAGTTCGGTGACAGTGGAGGGTCATGGGAGCCCTGTCACAACAGGGCAGTGGGGTATCTGTACATACGTTATTCCGTAATGATTACAGTAGTTCCACACTAATGGACGAAACGCACACTGCTGAGCTAAAATAGCCAAACGCCTCGTCATCTAATTAGTGACGCGCATGAATGGATTAACGACATTCCCACTGTCCCTATTTACTTCGTCGTCGGCTCTCGTGGAGTGCGGACGTGCGGACGTTTATTTTCCTGCCTTTTATCTCATTGGTCGACGCGATTTATCGGTCCCTCTCGTTTACTCATTAGTGTTGGTCCATACATCGTCGCGGCCATATTGCTTTTGGAGCGAGAAGCAGCGAGTCTGGGCGTGACTTGGTGGGCGTAGCCATTTTGACATTTGTGCGCGACAGTGACGTTTGTGTGACAGTGACGTTTGTGACAGTGACACTAGTGACGTTTCGTTTTGCTTTTTATTCGATTTTCTGGATTTTCGAGATTTCCCGGATTTTCCGGGCATTTTCAGGGTCTTGGTGAGTGCCTGCAGTGCTGTGCCCGGTCGGGAGACTTCAATTTTTTCTCCCAGGACTTAGAACATTTGATGATGCGTTGCCGGTAGGCGCGTATCACTACAAGTGCTAGCGTGCAGGTTGGTGGCATCGGTGTGGACAATTTTGTGTTTTTCGCCAAATATTGACTCTGAAAAAATTCGGCCCAAAAAACCAAAACCAGTTCGTGTAAAGTGTTCAATTAACTGTGTAATGGCGGACGACGAAGAGGCCTCACGCCTCTCGTTGGCGCTAGTGGAGCAGGAGATGGAGCGCAAGGCGGAAGAGCTGCGGGTACTGGCCGAGATGCGCCTGGAGAGCGGGTTCACTCCGCGAGCGACCCTGTCGCGCACCCCGCCGCAGGGGTTTAGCACCCCCCCAAGGGGGCCCCATTGGAGACCTGGCTACACCCCCCTGGCCCCACCCGGCGCTGCTCCCGCCGTGGAGCGGAGTGAGAAGCGCATGCTGAGCTCGCCGGAAGAGGTGCAGGAAGCGGTACGACGACGGCTAGCGAAGAAGACGCCGCGCGCTGATGTGCCGCCAATTGGTGGCCTTATGGCCACCCCCTACCAAAGAGAAGGAGAAGGAGGAACCAAACGGGGCAGCATCCGTGGGGGAGGTGGACCCACTGGCGACGGCTCCAGTGGAGTCACTAGCGGGGCTGGCAACGGCTTCAACACGGGGCATAATGGAGGCGATGCGCTCCAAAACTTCTAAGCTGAATAAGGACGAGGTGGCCGCAATAGGGCTCCACACGGAGCGGATCGCCGCGGTCATCGTGCACCTGTCCCTGCGCTTGGCTGCTGCGGAAAGCCGGGTAGGCGCTGCTGGGCGGTGAGCCGGTGGCAATTAGGAATACACCAGGCCCATCAATGGCGTTCTACCCTGCTGACGAGAATGGCGCAATAAAAACGGCCGACGACACCAAGGCCGAACTGAAGAAGGCCATTGACCCGGCTAAACTGTGGGTCCAGGTATCCAAAGTGCGCAAAGTGGGGAACGCAGGCGTCGTCGTGCAGACCACGTCAGACGCGGCGGCGACAAGACTTCGGGCGGCAGTGCCGGCGACCCTCAGGGTGACCGACCAGAAGATGCGGCGACCACTAGTGTGCTTCAACAGACTGGATGGGGACCCGTCCTTTGGCGAAATCCTGGAGGCGCTCCACGAGCAAAATTACAGGGATGACCCAAACTGGCCGCTGGAGCGAATAAAGAAGGAGGCGACCGGTGCATTCAAGAAAAACCGGTCGCGGGGCGTGGTTAAGGCAACGTCGGCCATGTTTGCGTGCTCGGCGGCCCTGCGCACATCATTGCTAGACAAGGGGCGGGTCTACGTAGGTTGGGAGGCCGTCGAGGTGACGGACTACATTGACGTCACCTGCTGCAGCAAGTGCCAGCAGTACGGTCACCCTGAGCGCATATGCAGGTCATCGGAGGCCACGTGCGGACGCTACGGCGCTACTGGCCACCGCGGAGAGGACTGTAAATCCGACGAGAGCTGCTGTGCGACATGCAAGCGTCTGGGGAAGAAGGGGGCGGCGGAGCACAGGACCGCCTCCAGGGAGTGCCTGGCGAGGCTACATGCTGAGCAGAGGAGCGTGGCCATGACTAATTATGGATAGGCCCGCCCTCAGACTCGGGCAGCTTAACCTCGCTGGGTCCGCACTGGCGACGAAGGAGCTCCCTACGGTGTGCCGACAATGGAGTATAGACGTCGTGCTCCTCCAGGAGCAGTACGCGCAGGCCGATGACACCAACATCCTGCAGTCTGGCCCATCTGCAAAGGCGGGTCTATACGTACATCGGCGGGGCATGGCCTGCGCGGTGCTGCAACACCTCTCCTCGGACCACTGCCTTGTGGCCCACCTGGAGGAGTGCGACCTGCACGCTCCGCTTATTTCCAGTACGGCGAGCCGATTGATCGCCACCTGCACCACCTGGAGGGTATTATGAGTGCACTGCGAAGGAAGCGCGTCCTCATCTTCGCTGACGCCAACACCCACTCGCCGATGTGGCATAGTGCGCCCCGCCACTACACTGGTCGTGGCCACACCGCGGAGCACAGGCGGGTGGCGATGGAGGCGTTCATCGCCATGTATAGGCTCGTCGTTAACAACGTGGAGGGCCAGCCCTTCACTTTTAGTGGCCCAAACGGCGAGTCCAACATCGACTTAACTCTGACAACGAGGAGCGTCAGCGCGGAGTGCTGGGAGGTGCAAGAAGGGGCCAGCAGCAGCGATCATCGCCTAGTCACCTTCCAGGTGGGTGCAATCAGAAGCCGCCATACTGCCAAACCGGACAAGGAGCCGGTGCGCTTCCGGGACCAGCGTGTGGACTGGCCGCGCTTCCAGCAGGCCACCACGAGCGAATGGGTAAGCTTGACTTCGGCAAGCCAGCGTCCTTTGTCTGCAGGGGCTTTACAAAGGTGATAGTGGAATCGGCATGCCAGTCTTTGGGAGTGAAGGAGTGAACCACCAAAGGACGCGGGGTATGAATGGTGGAGCCCGCAGCTGGAGAAGCTCCGGAAAGAGTATGCAAAGGCAAGGTGCAAATGGCAGGGATCGAGAAAGGGCGGGGGATTGAGAGAAGAGCGATTGAGAGCTGAATACGGATTGAATCGATCGATTAAAAATAAATCGATTCTGACCATAGTAGTACAATAATAAAATTGGCTGTACCCCGGCAAACTAGACATATAGTCTGGTGGGTTGAAAAGAGGCTGTTCAATAGCAAAAACACACAATGTTTCAAATCTAAACTAAAAGAAGTAAAATGGAACGATATAATCAAGCCCGGTAGGGATATTGATGAAAACTATAAATCATTTAACAATACACTTACTGACATACTTAATCAATACATACCAAAAACAAAATTAAAGCTAAAAACAAACTATAAAAAACATTGGTTAACTAAAGGCATCAAAATTTCTTGTAAAAATAAAAGGCTTGAAAAAATTCTCTCTATTAAAACAAATAACCTTTTAATTAAACAACATTACAAAATATATGGAAAAACTTTAAAACAAATTGTAAAAAAAGCTAAAAAACTACAGTATATAAATAAATTAATGAAATCTAATAATAAAGTAAAGACTATGTGGAAAATTATAAACGAACGAACGAATAAAAACGTAAAAAAGGTAAAAAAAAACATAACGCTACACGTAAATGACAATGCTATCTCGGACCCGAAGCAATTAGCAAATATATTTAATAACTTCTTTGCGTCTATCGGAGAAGGATATGCGCAAACCCCCGGCAAAGAACCGCGAAACATCTCTGTGGTCCACCGCACTGAAAATACCATGTTTCTAAGTACGGTAGATCCCAGTGAAATAAATTTGATATTGAAAAGCCTTAAAAACAAAAACAGTTATGGAATAGACGAAATACCACCAACCCTAGTCAAACAGTGTGCAGATGAGCTGACCCTTCCATTCTACTTGCTATTCAATCAGTCTTTTGAGGAAGGAAGATTTCCGAACTACCTAAAAAAAGCCATTATAAAGCCAATTCACAAAAAAGACTCAAAAACTGACCCCTCTAATTACCGCCCTATTGCTCTTTTACCTACAGCCTCGAAAGTATTCGAGAAAGCGATGTGTAATCGCGTCTATTCGTTTTGCGAAAAATATAAAATTTTTCATGAATCCCAGAATGGTTTCCGAAAAAACCACTCTACAGTTCTAGCAGTATATAATTTTATCCAAGAAGCCATAAATATAATTGATAAGAAAAAATATGCCGTAGGTATACTATTAGACATGACAAAAGCCTATGATAAAGTGCAATTCGACATTCTACTTAACAAGCTACAAGGAATAGGGATCCGCGGAAAATCTTATAAATGGTTCAAATCATATTTGGAAAATAGAGAACACCAAGTCGAAGTAGAATACTACAACGAACATGAAAAACAAATCCAATACATTCGGCCAGATAGCAAACAAATTAACGCCTCAATCCCCCAAGGGAGTGTTATTGGATGCCTCTTATTTATCATCTACTAGCGGTCGCCCGCGGCTCCGCCCGCGTGGATGTCGGTTACCGCTGCAAAAAGCCTACCCAGGAAAGACACGGTCAGCAAAATGATTCCCAGGTCAATTCACAGACACCGACAGTAACATCGACGACGCAGTCATTATCCGCAGGCTGCACAGATTGTCTTTCTGTGTATGTTAAAGTTGTTAATGATGAAAATATTTAAATGTAATTAATACTAAGTTTTCACTTCTGCCGGCAGTCCCGGAGCGCAACCCGTTGTTTTAGGATAGATAACTAAAGCGATCCGCGCGGGTACCTTACTCATAGATCTAAACTCCCCTCCCGCACGCGCACCCCCGCCTGGGTGACGCCCACTTCGCAACGGGCCGTGCAGCAGAAATCGTAATATTTTAATTTAGCCATAACTTCAAAACCAAACGTCCAATTTTAATCATTCAAAGACTAAATATTATCTAAATAAACTGTACTTAGTGATGAAATAATTTATTTTGATAAGGATTAATAGCATGAGTAAAATAAACGCGTTTAAATGTAGTCCAAAAAAAAATCAAGATTTTTAAATAAAAAAACGGTTGTTGTGCCTCACTCGACATAGATAGGTATAGTGTGTCGCGGACTTTTTTGTAGATATTTATAAGATCTACAATTAATTAGAATATTTTATGGTTCTGTCTTTTATAGTTTAGGCAGCGTACGCAAAATAAGTAACTTTTCTGGTTGATTTTTTACACCTTGTGTCCGAAAAACCCAAATATCTTACGGAACACTATTTTTTTCCAAAATAAAATATAGCCTATGTTACTCGTGGATAATGTAGCTTTCGAATGGTGAAAGAATTTTTAAAATCCGTCCTGTAGTTTTAGAGCCTATTCATTACAACCAAACAAACAAAGTTTTCCTCTTTATAGTATTAGTGTAGATAAACTGTACTTAGTGATGAAATAATTTATTTTGATAAGGATTAATAGCATGAGTAAAATAAACGCGTTTAAATGTAGTCCAAAAAAAAATCAAGATTTTTAAATAAAAAAACGGTTGTTGTGCCTCACTCGACATAGATAGGTATAGTGTGTCGCGGACTTTTTTGTAGATATTTATAAGATCTACAATTAATTAGAATATTTTATGGTTCTGTCTTTTATAGTTTAGGCAGCGTACGCAAAATAAGTAACTTTTCTGGTTGATTTTTTACACCTTGTGTCCGAAAAACCCAAATATCTTACGGAACACTATTTTTTTCCAAAATAAAATATAGCCTATGTTACTCGTGGATAATGTAGCTTTCGAATGGTGAAAGAATTTTTAAAATCCGTCCTGTAGTTTTCGAGCCTATTCATTACAACCAAACAAACAAAGTTTTCCTCTTTATAATATTAGTGTAGAAGTGTAGATTAGTGTAGATATAAATGACCTCCCTACAGTAATAAATGAATCATGTGTTCTGTTTGCCGACGATATCTCAGTACTAACTTCTTGCCACGACAATACCAACTTAACCGAAATACTTACAAGCATACTTAATAAAATAATAACTTGGATGACAGAACACAACCTTGAATTAAACTTCAATAAAACTAAAATCATGTCCTTCCATCCACGTCAGAAAACCCCTTTAGACTTAACATTTATTTACAACGACGCAACAATTGAAACAGTAAAAGAATTCAACCTACTCGGCTTATCCATAGATACACATTTAAATTGGAAATCACATATTAAAAAAATCAGGTCAAAGCTATCAAAATTCTCCTATGCCCTCCGTGAAATAAAAAAATCCACAAATCTCTCCACTACTCTGGTTACGTATTATGCCTATGCATACGCATGGTTAAACTACGGCGTAATATTATGGGGAAATAGTACAGACGCATCAACGCTATTCATACTACAAAAACGACTGATTAGAATACTAGTTAACATAGATAACACAGACAGCTGCAAACCCCATTTCCAAGAACATAAACTTCTAACCCTACCTTGCATATATATCTTGGAAATGTGCGTTAGAAATAATCAAAAACTCTTTACTACACGCGAAAACATACAGACTCGCTACACACTACGACACAAAAACAGACTAAACCAACCAGGTTCAAAGCTAAAAATTCACTCCACAAGCACTTTAGTAATGTCAGTCAAAATCTATATCTATACTTATAATAAATCTGTAGAAGTGAAAATTCTGTACATTGAAAATATCAAAAAAATAAATGGCAGGGAGTGTTACTAGACCGACACCGAACCCAAAAATATGATTAAAAATTTTTTTGTCTGTCTGTCTATCTGTCTGTCTGTCTGTCTGTCTGTCTGTCTGTTTGTTCAGGCATCACGCAAAAACTACCGGTTCGATTACGATGAAACTTGGTATAATTATTCTTTAATATCCTGGGCACTACACTGGGTACTTTTTATCCCGGAAAAGTACCCTATCCTACGGTTGGGGGGTGTCAAAGTTTGTATGGAAGAATTTTAACGCGCTGTCCGATTAACTCGAAACTCAATATTTATACTTAAACCCAAAAATTAAGAATAACGTGTATCAGGATTTTTCGAAATTCAACCCCTAAGGGGGTAAGATAAGGGATGAAAGTTTGTATGAAAAATCTTATTCCTTGAGGTAATAAACATGAAACTTCGCACGAATAGTTATCTAAATAAATTATAAAGTTTGTAGTTTTTTGTTTTTTCTAAATTACCCCCTAAAAGGTTGGGGGGTGTCAATGTTTGTATGGAAGAATTTTAACGCGCTGTCCGATTAACTCGAAACTCAATATTTATACTTAAAACCCATGGGGATGTATGGGGTAATTTCCGACACTCACGCGGGCGAAGCCGCGGGCAGCAGCTAGTATATAATAAACTACCTGATGAAATTAAAAATGAACAAAAATTTAATATCTTCTTTATAAATAAATTAAAACAATTTCTAATCTGTAAATGTTATTATAATGTACATAAATATTTAAATGATAAATTTAATAAATAAACAATACTAAAACAATAATATCAAAAAAAAAAAAAAAACGCAATAATAATTTATTTATAATTACCAATGATAATAATAATATAATTATGTATAATTTAAATAAATATTAATGTTTTAATCCAAATATGAGTGGTAAAAATTATATGTACACAATTAGTTATCAGCCTACCTACCTACACAAAATGAAAGAGTAGATTAATATTAAAATCTATATCTTCTATCTATACTTATAATAAATCTGTAGAAGTGAAAATTCTGTACATTGAAAATATCAAAAAAATAAATGGCAGGGGGTGTTACTAGACCGACACCGAACCCAAAAATGTGATTATAATTTTTTTTGTCTGTCTGTCTGTCTGTCTGTCTGTCTGTCTGTCTGTCTGTTTGTTCAGGTATCACGCAAAAACTACCGGTTCGATTACGATGAAACTTGGTATAATTATTCTTTAATATCCTGGGCACCACACTGGGTACTTTTTATCCCGGAAAAGTATCCTATCCTACGGTTGGCGGGTGTCAAAGTTTGTATGGAAGAATTTTAACGCGCTGTCCGATTAACTCGAAACTCAATATTTATACTTAAACCCAAAAATTAAAAATAACGTGTATCAGGATTTTTCGAAATTCAACCCCTAAAGGGGTAAAATAAGGGATGAAAGTTTGTATGAAAAATCTTATTCCTTGAGGTAATAAACATGAAACTTCGCACGAATAGTTATCTAAATAAATTATAAAGTTTGTAGTTTTTTGTTTTTCTAAATTACCCCCTAAAGGAGGATTGGGGGGTGTCAGTGTTTGTATGGAAGAATTTTAACGCGCTGTCCGATTAACTCGAAACTCAATATTTATACTTAAACCCATGGGGATGTATGGGGTAATTTCCGACACTCACGCGGGCGAAGCCGCGGGCAGCAGCTAGTACTTATAATAAATCTGTAGAAGTGAAAATTCTGTACATTGAAAATATCAAAAAAATAAATGGCAGGGGGTGTTACTAGACCGACACCGAACCCAAAAGTGTGATTAAATTTTTTTTTGTCTGTCTGTCTGTCTGTCTTTCTGTCTGTCTGTCTGTCTGTCTGTCTGTTTGTTCAGGTATCACGCAAAAACTACCGGTTCGATTACGATGAAACTTGGTATAATTATTCTTTAATATCCTGGGCACCACACTGGGTACTTTTTGTCCCGGAAAAGAATCCTATCCTACGGTTGGGGGGTGTCAAAGTTTGTATGGAAGAATTTTAACGCGCTGTCCGATTAACTCGAAACTCAATATTTATACTTAGACCCAAAAATTAAGAATAACGTGTATCAGGATTTTTCGAAATTTAACCCCTAAGGGGGTAAAATAAGGGATGAAAGTTTGTATGAAAAATCTTATTCCTTGAGGTAATAAACATGAAACTTCGCACGAATAGTAATCTAAATAAATTATAAAGTTTGTAGTTTTTTGTTTTTCTAAATTACCCCCTAAATTTTTTGGGGGGTGTCAGTGTTTGTATGGAAGAATTTTAACGCGCTGTCCGATTAACTCGAAACTCAATATTTATACTTAAAACCCATGGGGATGTATGGGGTAATTTCCGACACTCACGCGGGCGAAGCCGCGGGCAGCAGCTAGTACTTATAATAAATCTGTAGAAGTGAAAATTCTGTACATTGAAGATATCAAAAAAATAAATGGCAGGGGGGTGTTACTAGACCGACACCGAACCCAAAAACTTGATTAAATTTTTTTTGTCTGTCTGTCTGTCTGTCTGTCTGTTTGTTCAGGCATCACGCAAAAACTACCGGTTCGATTACGATGAAACTTGGTATAATTATTCTTTAACTAGCTGCTGCCCGCGGCTTCGCCCGCGTGAGTGTCGGAAATTACCCCATACATCCCCATGGGTTTTAAGTATAAATATTGAGTTTCGAGTTAATCGGACAGCGCGTTAAAATTCTTCCATACAAACACTAACACCCCCCAACCCCCTTTAGGGGGTAATTTAGACAAAGGAGGAGGCGGAGCGCGTGAGGGAAAGTTCGCGCCCTTACGCGTCTAGCCGCCGTAGGAGACGCCCTGGGCGTCAGGACTCCTTGGAGGATTCCCGGCCACCGTAGGCGCGGGCTTGCGGGCGGTGAGCAATGGGTAGCTCGCCCCCGATAAGGACCAGGCCCGGGTCGACGGCGCGTCGTGTTCCACGCGCGCCTCAAAGAGATGTCAGCCAAACTGACGGGGTCCGCTAGGACCGTTGCCCGCCGGGGTTGCGGGTAGTCCTAAGGGGAAACCGTGGCCCTTGGCATGGCAAGGGAAGGAACACGGGTGGGTTTTAGTCAGTAAAAGTCTGACACGCCCTCCCGCTCCGCCCAGAGCGGGAGAAGTCATTGGATGATATCCCACCCAAAAAAAAAAAAAAGAAAAAAAAAAAAAAAAAAAAAGGGGGTAATTTAGAAAAACAAAAAACTACAAACTTTATAATTTATTTAGATAACTATTCGTGCGAAGTTTCGTGTTTATTACCTCAAGGAATAAGATTTTTCATACAAACTTTCATCCCTTATTTTACCCCCTTAGGGGTTGAATTTCGAAAAATCCTGATACACGTTATTCTTAATTTTTGGGTTTAAGTATAAATATTGAGTTTCGAGTTAATCGGACAGCGCGTTAAAATTCTTCCATACAAACTTTGATACCCCCCAACCGTAGGATAGGATACTTTTCCGGGATAAAAAGTACCCAGTGTGGTGCCCAGGATATTAAAGAATAATTATACCAAGTTTCATCGTAATCGAACCGGTAGTTTTTGCGTGATACTTGAACAAACAGACAGACAGACAGACAGACAGACAGACAGACAGACAGACAGACAAAAAAAAATTTAATCACACTTTTGGGTTCGGTGTCGGTCTAGTAACACCCCCTGCCATTTATTTTTTTGATATTTTCAATGTACAGAATTTTCACTTCTACAGATTTATTATAAGTATAGATACCCTGGGCACCACACTGGGTACTTTTTATCCCGGAAAAGTACCCTATCCTACGGTTGGGGGGTGTCAAAGTTTGTATGGAAGAATTTTAACGCGCTGTCCGATTAACTCGAAACTCAATATTTATACTTAAATCCAAAAATTAAGAATAACGTGTATCAGGATTTTTCGAAATTCAACCCCTAAGGGGGTAAAATAAGGGATGAAAGTTTGTATGAAAAATCTTATTCCTTGAGGTAATAAACATGAAACTTCGCACGAATAGTTATCTAAATAAATTATAAAGTTTGTAGTTTTTTGTTTTTCTAAATTACCTCCTAAAAGGTTGGGGGGTGTCAATGTTTGTATGGAAGAATTTTAACGCGCTGTCCGATTAACTCGAAACTCAATATTTATACTTAAACCCAAAAATTAAGAATAACGTGTATCAGGATTTTTCGAAATTCAACCCCTAAGGGGGTAAAATAAGGGATGAAAGTTTGTATGAAAAATCTTATTCCTTGAGGTAATAAACATGAAACTTCGCACGAATAGTTATCTAAATAAATTATAAAGTTTGTAGTTTTTTGTTTTTCTAAATTACCTCCTAAAAGGTTGGGGGGTGTCAATGTTTGTATGGAAGAATTTTAACGCGCTGTCCGATTAACTCGAAACTCAATATTTATACTTAAAACCCATGGGGATGTATGGGGTAATTTCCGACACTCACGCGGGCGAAGCCGCGGGCAGCAGCTAGTTGTTAATAAATATCTATAATAGCCCTCCTCCTAATTTTTATGTTGTTATGCCCGACAGGGCCCACAATGCTCCAAAACGAATGTATGTCTTTATGTACCTACCACCTAAGTTCACATTGTGGAATGCAATAAACGTATTGAGTATTGAGTATTGAGTATTGAATTTTATTGTAATAATAGTAGTGAATTTGGGCATAAATTAAATTAAATTGCAATAATTTAATAATAATAATAATGGTTAAAAAAAGTGAAAGGAAAGGAAAGGAAAAGAGAGAGGAAAACAAAAACAAAAAAAAGGAACCTAAAGACGAAAAGAAAGGCGCCAAACGGCTTACACAAAACAAAAAAGGGCGAAAAAGAGCAATCGCTTAGGTGGAAAAGGAAAGCTCCACCAATTATTATGTCTATGTATATATAGTGCTAACAACATTTGTTACAGGAACGCCGGCGACGAAGTCAGCACCTTATGTGTGGTTTCCGTGTCATGCCCATTCGGGAAAGTGCAATCAGGGACACACATGTCGTAATTTGTAAGGGATCAAGAAGCGCCTGAGGACCACCGCCGCCCCACGATTCGGCCCGTTTATCGTTTACGTTGGTAGGGCCATGGGAAGGTTGGAGGGAGTGTCCCTATCTACTATCTAGCGAAACCACAGCCAAGGGAACGGGCTTGGGAGAATCAGCGGGGAAAGAAGACCCTGTTGAGCTTGACTCTAGTCTGGCATTGTAAGGAGACATGAGAGGTGTAGCATAAGTGGGAGATCGTTTCGGCGATCGTCGCTGAAAAACCACTACTTTCATTGTTTCATTACTTACTCGGTTGGGCGGAAGCGGTGCGCGGTCGATAATATCGGCGGGCGCACGGTGTTTCGTTCCAAGCGTGCAGAGTGGCGACGTGGCGGCAACGCTCGTCGCCGTACAACTCCCGCGTGATCCGGTTCGAGGACACTGCCAGGCGGGTAGTTTGACTGGGGCGGTACATCTGTCAAAGAATAACGCAGGTGTCCTAAGGCCAGCTCAGCGGGCAATTATAATTGTTTCAACATAAAAAGTAAGCGAAATAAGGTAAAGTTCTTCTTACATTATTAGTTTATTATAATATCACTGTGAAATGTAATTTTAAACATTACCATGTCTCGAAATGTTATGAAATGATCCTGCGTAAGAATGAAAGATACCTAGACCCTAAATGAAGTGATATATGTATAACTTATACAGGATGGAATCTAGATCTCGAGCAAGCCCAGAACAGGTCGCAGCTTT
The DNA here is from genome assembly GCA_914767815.1 of Eupsilia transversa. Classification (NCBI taxonomy): domain Eukaryota; kingdom Metazoa; phylum Arthropoda; class Insecta; order Lepidoptera; family Noctuidae; genus Eupsilia; species Eupsilia transversa. The sequence goes on from OU611902.1 coordinate 6,984,606, forward strand.
ATTGGAATTTATGAAAAGGTACGTAAATTATTACTTAGTTATTTCGTAAATATCTTCATTTGTTATTTAAACCGGCCGAGTGCGTGTCGGACCACGCACAATGAAGGGTTCCTTAGCTGGGATGATCTAATCCCAAGAACAAACTTAACATTGTAGTTGAAAAACATGTTCTCCCATACAAAATGTATGGTAGAACATGTTTTTGCAACTGCAAATTTAAGTTGGTCGATAATTACTCGTTAACTAGTAGAGCCTACTTAGCTGTGATAATTTCCCTTTTAATTTCGTTATATATACTACTACTGTGAATTTTTCCACATATCCAGAACTTACCGGTTAGCTGGCAGAGGGGGGGGACACTTGACTCTGACGAAAATTAGCACTTTAAAGCTTAATATTTCGCAGACGGATCCTTCAATCCAAAAATGGTTTTAATAAGCTCACAATATTTTTTGAAAGACCTTTCTAACGATACCCCACACCATGGGATAGACGAAAAAAAAAAAAGATATCCCCAATTTACATGTAGGGGAGGTACACTAAAAAAAAAAAAAAAAAACTTGATTTTATTTTACCACTTTGTCGGTTTCATTCGTATGTATACTCATGCCAAACTACAGCTTTCTAGTACTAACAGTCTCTGCGCTAAGAGGGGGACAGACAGACGGACAGACAGACAGACGGACATGGCGAAACTATAAGGGTTCCTTGTTTACTACGGAACCCTAAAAAATCTTTTATACTCGGGCACTTGAAAGTTTGAAACATAAACAATGACGTGATACGCGACATGAACTAATATTTCTACTTACGAAACAAACAAAACAATTGTGTTTGACCCTTTACTTAATCAATAGACCCTTTGTTTCTCTGAAATAGTCTTAACCTATGTTCCAGCCATGGTGATATAACGCGGCCTCAGCAAGGTCCTCAAGGCCGAATAAAAGCTGACCGACTGTGGCAGGAACTGGCAGAGTTACTACACTCCATTGGTGGAGGAGTAATAAAGCCATTGGACAAATGGAAAAAAGTAAGATTCTCACAAAAACCACTGTAAACATATTTATTACTAGCTGTGCCCGCGGCTCCGCCCGCGTGGAATTCGGTCTGCGTCAGTAAGCGGCTTGTTCTCCACTAATTTCTCTCCCTCTCCCCTGGAGTAAAGTTGACAGAGGGACACGCTGGAGGACTGTAGTCCAGATAAAATATTTGGCTCCACTGTACATTAGCACCCGCTAGTCCGAAGTTTCATAATTTTATTGTGTACTAGCTTCTGCTCCTGGAAATTACCCCACTGGGACGTGCTACTGCGATAAAAAAGTATCCCTTGTGTTAATCCAGCTATCTAATTGAGTACCTTATTTTCGTAACCGACTAAGGGCATATTTCACCAATGACACTGAACGCGATCAGCACATCTAAACTAAGTCAGTGTCAATATTTCCCAATAAAGATGACACTGACAGCTCTTGATCGCAGTTTAGATTTGCTGATCGCGTTCAGTTTCATTGGTGAAATTTGCCCTAAGACTAATCTGTCTCATTTTGACAGTTCTACAACATTCATTACATTTTTTACGTTTTTGAGGCGTTTTTTTTTCGAAATTATGAAGCAATGGATAAAAAACTTGTTTCAAACCGATTCAGATTGTGATTGATCTTGTATTACACAATTAGGGTGCAGGTTACAAACTATCTGTGTGCAAAATTTCATCCATATCCGTTCGGCAATTTTTGCGCCAATCCTTAACATACATTCGAAAGTTTTGTTAGAAATTATTCGAACCACGCGTTAAAATTCCTTTATACAAACTTTGATAGCCTCCAATCCCCCTTTAAGGAGAAGTTTATCTATCTATACTTATAATAAATCTGTAGAAGTGAAAATTCTGTACATTGAAAATATCAAAAAAATAAATGGCAGGGGGTGTTACTACACCGACACCGAACCCAAATATGTGATTAAATATTTTTTTGTCTGTCTGTCTGTCTGTTTGTTCAGGCATCACGCAAAAACTACCGGTTCGATTACGATGACACTTGGTATAATTATACTTTAATATCCTGGGCACCACACTGGGTACTTTGTATCCCGGAAAAGTATCCTATCCTACTATCTATACATATTAATTAAAAAATAAAAGTAATAAAAACTAAAACCCAACTACGGCAAAAGTCAACTAAAAAGGTATAAACAAGTCATCACAGACAGACAAATTAAAAATCCGGAGTCACACGTAATCTATTCGATTTATCCCCTAAACACGTGTGACTCCGGATTTTTTATTTGTCTGTCTGTGATGACTTGTTTATACCTTTTTAGTTGACTTTTGCCGTAGTTGGGTTTTAGTTTTTATTACTTTTATTTAATTTATTTTGGGGTTATAATATATATATTTTTGAAATGTGCTAATTAAGCCCTTTCATTTGATACCCAACATGACATCATTAAAAAAACTTTTTCATTCGTTCATGACTTTTGTTCTTTAGAGGGCGCCATATGCAATTTAATGTGACGTCACATAGCCTATAACCATCGGACTACCGAGACGCTTCCAACGGTACCCCATTTGTCAAAATATGTTGAGTAGATTAGAAGTTATGAGGGAACAAATGAACATACATACATACATACATACATACATACATACAGGTCAAAATCATAACCCTCCTTTTTGCTTCGCCGTAGTCGGGTAAAAATAGATAGAAAAGATACGGATGTCTTACATGTCAACGATAGTTTGGCAGTTCTTTCTAAATGGTTCGCAGCTAATAATCTTTTACTTAATGCGAACAAAACTAAATGTCTTAAGTTCTCTTTACCAAATGTACCCCAAGTAGGTCTAAACTTAAAACTTGATGGCAAAAAACTAGATGCAATTACAGAAACTGTGTTTCTAGGAATTACTCTAGATTCTAAATTGCAATGGGGTGCCCACATTAGAGCTCTTTCAGGTAGATTAAGTTCAGCTGCATTTGCAGTAAGAAAAATAAGGCAGTTGACTGATGTAGCCACAGCTAGGTTAGTATACTTTGCTTATTTCCACAGTATTATGTCTTATGGCGTTCTGCTGTGGGGATCGGCAGCTGATGTAGACTCAATTTTCATATTACAAAAGAGAGCAATCCGCGCGATCTATAGAATGGGTCCTCGTGAGTCCCTTAGAAACAAATTCAAAGAAGTTGATGTACTAACTCTGCCTTCTCTTTATATCTTAGAAAGTATTTTGTATGTTCGCAAAAACTTAGGACTTTTCAAAATTAGAAGTGATTTCCATAATATACACGTAGTAAACATGAAATTGTGATACCTAAATTTAGATTAACTAAAACTAGCAAGTCATTCCTTATAAACAGTATTCGCTTTTATAACAAGTTGCCAAAGTCGGTTACAGAACTTAACGATGGAAAGTTCAAAACCCACATAAAACGTGTCCTTATCAAAAAAGCATAAATTACAAGATTAAAGACTACGTTGATGACAAGGAAGTTTGGCAATAATTCCTTCTGCACATGTGGCCTCCCTGGTACCTCATTAACGGCATAATTATGTAAATGTCTATTAACTGCTCCCAAATTACGATATGTATTTTATTTTACTTTTTTATTTAGGTACTACTTGACATGTAGTTTCATTATTTGACATTATATGCCTACAATCCAAATTTCATTTTAAAGTAGGGTTCTCATTCGGATTGGTTAAAGTTGTAGTGACAACCATTTGGGTTAAATTGGTTTTTATTATTTTATTCGACCTGTATATAGATTCCTTTATATTTTGTGAATGTGAGAACGTTGTAGGCACAACAGACCGTCGATTTGCAGACTATTTTCAATTTTTTTTAAGTATCTTTTTGACAGGCCTACGCTGTCCTCGCATACCTATTCAAACTGTACATTTTTTAAAGCATTGTAAAACCCATTTATTTTTAAAAGAGTAACCGTGGAGTTTCTTGCCGGCTCTTCTCCATAGGAAACGACCAATTGGAACCGTGCACCTAGATTCTGACGTTTCATAAGTGCCCATGTAGGTTTATGTGAAATAAAATATTTTGATTTTGATTTTGATTTTAATAAACATGAAACTCCGCACGAATAATTATCAAAATAAATGAAAAAGATTGTAATTTGTTGTTTTTCTAAATTACCCCCTAAAGGGGGGTTGGGGGGTGTCAAAGTTTGTATGGAAGAATTTTAACGCGCTGTCTGATTAACTCGAAACTCAATATTTATACTTATACCCAAAAATTAAGAATAACGTGTATAAGGATTTATCGAAATTCAACCCCTAATGGGGTAAAATAAGGGATGAAAGTTTGTAGGAAAAATCTTATTCCTTGAGGTAATAAACATGAAACTTCGCACGAATAGTTATCTAAATAAATTATAAAGTTTGTAGTTTTTGTTTTTCTAAATTACCCCCTAAAGGGGGGTTGGGGTGTGTCAGTGTTTGTATGGAAGAATTTTAACGCGCTGTCCGATTAACTCGAAACTCAATATTTATACTTAAAACCCATGGGGATGTATGGTGTAATTTCCGACACTCACGCGGGCGAAGCCGCGGGCAGCAGCTAGTAAAAAATAAAAATGACAAACTTTATAATTTACTTAGATAAGTATTTTCATGTGAAGTTTCATGTTTATTACCTCAAGGAATAAGATTTTTCATTAAAACTTTCATCCCCTATTTGACCCCCTTAGGGGTTGAATTTCGAAAAATCCTGATACACGTTATTCTTAATTTTTGGGTTTAAGTATAAATATTGAGTTTCGAGTTAATCGGACAGCGCGTTAAAATTCTTCCATACAAAATTTGTCACCCCCAACCCCCCTTTAGGGGTAATTTAGAAAAATAACAAATTACAAACTTTTTCATTTATTTTGATAATTATTCGTGCGGAGTTTCATGTTTATTACCTCAAGGAATAAGATTTTTCATACAAACTTTCACCCCCTATTTGACCCCCTTAGGGGTTGAATTTCGAAAAATGCTTCCTTATTCCTTGCCTACATTATAAAGGGAACCTCTGTGCAAAATTTCAGCTTTCTAGGTCCAAGGGTTTGGGCTGGGCGTTGATGAGTCAGTCAGTCAGGAGGACTTGTTTTTTTATTAATAGGTATAGATATAGATAGTAGGATAGGATACTTTTCCGGGATAAAAAGTACCCAGTGTGGTGCCCAGGATATTAAAGAATAATTATACCAAGTTTCATCATACTTAACATTGTAGTTGAAAAACATGTTCTCCCATACAAAATGTATGGTAGAACATGTTTTTGCAACTGCAAGTTGGCCGATAATTACTCGTTAACTAGTAGAGCCTACTTAGCTGTGATAGTTTTCCTTTTAATTTCGTTATATATACTACTACATACTACTACTGTGAATTTTTCCACATATCCAGAACTTACCGTTTAGCTGGCAGGGGGGGGGGGGGACACTTGACTCTGACGAAAATTAGCACTTTAAAGCTTAATATTTCGCAGACGGATCCTTCAATCCAAAAAAACTTTTTACAAAAAAAAACCAACCGACTTCCAAAAAAAACACTAGAAAGTGAAAAATAACTTTAATTTCGGAAGTCGGTGTCTTTGGTTTTGAATTTTCGTTTTAAGCCACCGACTTCCGAAATTAAAGTTATTTTTCACTTTCTAGTGTTTTTTTTGGAAGTCGGTTGGTTTTTTTTGTAAAAAGTTTTTATTTTTCACTTTTTAGTTGTGGTACCTACCCCCTACTAGTTCGAATATCACGACCTCCTATGTAAATAACAGTGACACGAAAATGTTAAAAGATCGTCCATATAGGCTAACTGGGAAAAATACGTATTAATGAAGCTAACTCAAAAAGTACTCAAGCTAAGTTAATAAAATTTATATGGGACCAATTTGAGAGCATACCCTTTCAAACAAAAAAAGAATTTTCAAAATCCGTCCACAATTGACGAAAATATCGACGGACATACACAAAAAAAAAAAAAAAAAAAACATACATACGCTACGAACATATAACCTCCTCCTTTTTGGAAGTCGGTTAAAAATGGTTTTAATAAGCTCACAATATGAAATTTGAAAGACCTTTCTAACGATACCCCACACCACGGGATAGACGAAAAAAAAAAAAAATATCACCCCACTTTACATGTAGGGGAGGTACCATAAAAAAAAAAAAACATGATTTTATTTTACCACTGTCGGTTTCATTCGTATGTATACTCATGCCAAATTACAGCTTTCTAGTACTAACAGTCTCTGCGCTAAGCGGGGGACAGACAGACAGACAGACAGACGGACAGACAGACGGACAGACAGACAGACAGACAGACAGACGGACATGGCGAAACTATAAGGGTTCCTTGTTTACTACGGAACCCTAAAAAATCCGGAGTCACACGTAATCTATTCGATTTATCCCCTAACAAGTGTGACTCCGGATTTTTAATTTGTCTGTCTGAGATGACTTGTTTATACCTTTTTAGTTGACTTTTTTGCCGTAGTTGGGTTTTAGTTTCACTTTGTAGTGTTTTTTTGGAAGTCGGTTGTTTTTTTTAATAAAAAGTTTTTATTTTTTTGATATTTTCAATGTAATTACAGAATTTTCACTTCTACAGATTTATTATTATTTTCACTTCTACATATTTAGTATAGATTTTTAACCACCGACGGAAAAAGAGGGGTGTTATAAGTTTAACGTGTGGATCTGGGTGTCTGTGGATCTGTCTGTTCCCTCGTAGCTCCGAAACGGCTGAACCGATTTTGTTTTTTTTTTTTAAGCTTTCATTTAACTTCACTTGTATGTATGTCCTGGAATATTGCAATCAATATTTCACCCATTCCACTGAAGCTATCGGGCTGAAATTCGGCATACGTGTTTGGTTCTTTTAACAATGCATGATTACATTAAAACAGTTAAAAAAATAAAAATAATAAGGAATATTGCAATCAATATTTCACCCACTTCCACTGAAGCTATCGGGCTGAAAGGCATACGTGTTTGGTTCTCGTGACAATGCATGATAAAAGCTTTTTTTTTTAAATTTTAAAATCTTTTATTTGTTTGAAAGGTGTCTTGATCGAGAGTGTTCTTAGATATACAATTCAAGAACTGGTTCAGCCGTTTGAAGATTATCAGCTGTTTTCGAGTTGATGATTGGATGTGCGCATCTTCCACAGGTCTTAGTATTCTGTTACTTCAATGATATTAGAACAACATAGTAACCTTGAATGGATACTAAAGCATCACCTGGAATTGTGTCGGGGGTTATTTAAATTTTTAATTTTAACTTGTCTTTTATAAACAAGTGTAAATTTTTATTTTAATTCTTCATATTTTTCAGGCCCCACCATCAGAGAGAAACTCTCTACAACCACTGAGCAGAGACTCTGTCCGTCCCCTGCCACAGATGAAATGATGTTGGATTTTTAACCGACTTCCCAAAAAGGAGGAGGTTATATGTTCGTAGCGTATGTATGTTTTTTTTTTTATGTATGTTCACCGATTTCTCCGTCAATTGTGGACCGATTTTGGAAATTATTTTTTTGTTTGAAAGGGTATGCTCCCGAGATGGTCCCATATAAATTTTATTAACTTTGCTTGGATACTTTTTGAGTTAGCTTCAATAATACGTATTTTTCCCACTTTGTCTATCTGGATGATGTCTTAACATATTCCTTTCACTGTTATTAACTTAGCAGGTCGTGATATTCGAATTTGTGGGGGGTAGGTACCACAACTAAAAAGTGAAAAATAAAAACTTTTTACCAAAAATTAACCAACCGACTTCCAAAAAAAATGACTACAAAGTGAAATCTATATCTATACCTACTTATAATAAATCTGTAGAAGTGAAAATTCTGTACATTGAAGATATCAAAAAAAATAATGGCAGGGGGTGTTACTAGACCGACACCGAACCCAAAAATTTAATTAAAATTTTTTTTGTCTGTCTGTCTGTCTGTCTGTCTGTCTGTTTGTTCAGGCATCACGCAAAAACTACCGGTTCGATTACGATGAAACTTGGTATAATTATTCTTTAATATCCTGGGCACCACACTGGGTACTTTTTATCCCGGAAAAGTACCCTATCCTACGGTTGGGGGGTGTCAAAGTTTGTATGGAAGAATTTTAACGCGCTGTCCGATTAACTCGAAACTCAATATTTATACTTAAACCCAAAAATTAAGAATAACGTGTATCAGGATTTTTCAAAATTCAACCCCTAAGGGGGTAAAATAAGGGATGAAAGTTTGTATAAAAAATCTTATTCCTTGAGGTAATAAACATGAAACTTCGCACGAATAGTTATCTAAATAAATTATAAAGTTTGTAGTTTTTTGTTTTTCTAAATTACCCCCTAAAAGGTTGGGGGTGTCAATGTTTGTATGGAAGAATTTTAACGCGCTGTCCGATTAACTCGAAACTCAATTACAAAATTACAAAAAATTACAAAATTATTTATTTCACATAATTTTTTAACAATAAACGTTTTACAAAAAGCTAGCTAGTTTTTAGTACAACTGAGTTAAGCATCTGTAGTCGAACTAGGCAAGAACCTGTATTTCGGCTATCAGCGCCAATCCCCTCGGATAGATTTTACATTTATCATAGCTATTTTCTTTTTATTTATTTACAGGAGTGTTATTGTACACATTTATATTATAATTTACATTTTAATATGTAGAGTATGAATGCGTGACCTCTCATTGATTGGAATGAGTTGTGTGTGTCTGAATTGAGAGGGTGTGTGTCCGGTGTGTGTGTTTATGTGTAGTCCATGAGAATTTAAAATTTGGAAGTTTATGCGTGTGATCTGTGCGAATTTTGTCAATCAATCCAACAAGTTAATGCTAACGTGATCATTGTGCTATATGCAGTAGAAGTTCAGTCTCTTCATAATTTAGTTTTTTAGGTATTCAGACACCTTTTCTTTACATTGAATTTTTGTTAGTGGGTATATATTTATAGCCCTGTTTAATTTATTGTAAAGATGGGGTCCAATGAAGTTCGCGAAACGTCGGCTAAATTTACTTCTAAAGGGGGTCATTCTGCCACAAACCAAGTCTGCTCTTCGTTTTTGGAGGATTCGTGGGTCATATACCTGTTTGCTATGCTGTATCAGAGTGATACTTAAAATAAATAACTGTCTAACAGTCATTACTCCACAAAGTTGATACAGTGTGGCAGTTGGAAAATACAGTGGTTTAAAATGGATCACCTTTAGAATTGCACGTTGGGCGATCTCTAATGGCTTCAGCGCCGTCTTTAACGCACCTCCCCATGAAGATATACAGTACGCAAGAAGCGACTGACAGAGTGCGTAATAAATTTGCTTCAGCAGTACAGGATCTGCAACGTGCCTCAGATTTTAAAAAATATATATGAGCTTTCTTATCCTACCGCTCAGGAGTCGTATGTGCTCTTTGAAGCTGAGGCAGCTATCTATTGTAACACCAAGATATCTAATATTTGGCACACGCTCCAGTGAACGGCACGCGCAGTCAACTCTAGAGTAACACTCATGTGCTATGATATCTTGGCTAAAATGACTGTTAGTTGTATCCAAATTTACACTCCTTATACCGAAACAGATGTATTTGGTCTTCTCTACATTTAATGTCAGGATGTTACTCTGGAGCCACATTCCAACAACGTTAAAACCCAGTTGTGCAGCACCAAAAACCTCATCCCATGTATCACCGGAAAAAAAGAGAGCAGTATCATCTGCAAAAGATACGATATCTCCTTGGGCAAGTTTAAGACTTGTGAGACCGTTTATATAAACGAGAAATAACGTAGGCCCCAGAATGCTGCCCTGTGGAACACCGTGAGTGACAGGGAGGTAAGAGCTTTTGTGTTTATCTACTCGAACCGATTGAGAACGCCCAGTGAGGTAGCTCGATAAGAGTTTGTGCTGCGTACCTCTTATACCCAGCCTCTCGAGCTTGTCCAATAGGAGTGAGACAGAGATTGTGTCGAATGCTTTGGCCAGATCTAAGAAGATGGTGAGGCATTTTTTCTTTTTATCTAAATTTGAAGTAATGCTATCGATTAGTTTATTAACGGCTTGTTCAGTGGACTTGCCTTGCCGAAAGCCGTATTGGTTAACAGAAAGCAATTTGTTTTTCTCTAAGTAATTTATAAGTCTCGTATTTATAATTCTTTCCAGTATTTTTGATAAGGATGGTAAAATAGAAATGGGCCGGTAGTTTTCGACACGCTCTCTGTCTCCATTCTTATGTATTGGACACACTTCTGCTTTTTTTAGGGCGTCAGGAAACACTCCATTGTGAAGACAGTCGTTGAAGATTTTCGTTAGCAGTGGTACAAGCAAGTCTTTAAACGTTTTAAGAAAATTTGAGCTAATATTGTCCCAGCCACTGGCACATTCGGTTTTTTGGTTTAGGATAAGACGTTCTACCTCTTCATGTGAAGTATCTGTTAGGACAAACGAGTTGACAACACTCGTGACGGTACTGGGTATATTCATGATGTTAGAGGTTTGCGCATTTTTTTGGTAAATCTTGTTAGCTAAAGAACTTCCTACATTTATAAAGTAATTATTTACTTCGCTAAGAGCTGTCTCTGGAGAGGTTGATATCGTTAGCAGTTCCTTTGGATGGTTTTTTTTTTTTGACGTGTTAGTGATCTCTTTTATTGCTTTCCATAGTTTTTTGTTGTCCTTGTTTGCAGACTTAAGTAGGTTTTTTTCAAAAGATCGTTTTACTCTTTTTAGTAACGCATTGCAGAAATTCCTATAGCGTGTGTATGTTAGTTTTAAGATGTCATTTTCCGGGCATGTTTTCAATTTTTTATGTAACTTGTCTCTATTTCTAATACAACGTAGCAACCCTTGTGTTATCCAGGGTTTTATAATTCTATGGCGTTTAGGAAGAGTATTTTTTCTGGTATTATTAGCAATTGCGGATTGTATATGTTCAGTAAGGTAGTTTATGGATACATTTGGGTCTGCTGTGTGGTAAATTGGGCCAAAATCGATCTCCATCAGGTCACGCTCCAAGCCTACATTGTCAACTTTGGTTATTGAAGTTGCTGCCAATTTGCGTGTTTTCTTAAAATTCATGCTCACTAGAACCGGGTAATGGTCTGTTAATGTTGTGTGTGGTACGACAGTGGTGATGGGGTAGTTTGTTTTTACTAGAGCATGATCCAAACAAGTGTCACTTCCACTACGTGTTGTTAAAGTGTGTGCCGGTAAAAGGCCATGTGAGGCTGCCAAAGTTAGGTAGCGCTCCCCACCCATGTTGATTTTGTTAGGGTTTATATCTATATTTATGTCACCCATTACAATAATATGTTGAAGGGCTGATAATGTTTGTAGTAGTTTATCTAGCGATGATAGAAACACTTCTATATTTTTATAGGATGGAGAGCGATATAAAGCAATTATAGCAATGCGGTTGTCAATTACAGCCACCAGACAATCGCATTCCTGCACATCAGGTTCATCTATAGTAAGACTAAGGTTTTCATCGTAGTAGATTACCACGCCATCATTTTGCTTGGGGTTAATTTTAGTTCCCACATGACTATATCCCGCAAGGTCTGGGATAACTGATGTGCAAGAAAGCCAACATTCCGTCAGTATAATTATATCACATTTGAGTTGCATTCTCGTTAATAGGACTTCTAGTTCCGGCATATTACAGCCAATGCTGCGTATGTTCTGCGTAAGCATAAGCAAGTGCTGTTTAGAGGGTAGAGAAATTATTTTATGGCACTCGTCGATGTCTGCTGTTTGTGATTTCGATACAGTTACTCCATCAATGTCCTCAGACAAAACAATTAAGTCATTGAATTTAGGGGTAATAGACAATTATGTCGTGAAAAGTGGTCAACGTTTGAAAAAAGTTGCTGTTGGTAAGCTGTATGATGTACGAGAGCGTCCAAATGGTTTTTTTTTTTAGTAAAGTATGTATGAAAGTAGTTTAGTCGTATAGTGGTGAGTATATTATAATTTAATGTATGAATGATTATGTATTGTGTATTTGTGGTTGAGAGATTGTGTAGTAGAAAGTATGAGTATGTATGATCTATTAGTTTATTTCTAGCAGAATTTTCTGATAGTGGATTAATATAAAGAATAATGTGTGAGTAATTTTTGTACAGTGTACTACAGTATGTATAGCAATAGCTTAAATGTTGAAAAGAGAAAAAAACATGCAGTATAAAAATAGACAACCTTTTCAAATCGACAGTATAAACAAAAAACAGTCATATGGTGTTTCTTAATTTGTCCAGGTCAGTATCATGGTTTATGCGGATGTGTGCTGACTCCTCGGTCTTTTTAAGATATACAATCCCATTTGATGTCCAGCAGAAGTTATAACCGTGACTATTCTTGAATTGTCTCGCCAAAAAGTACAGCTTCTGGGTTTTGTTAGTAAGGGTTTCCGCTATATACAGTGGCTTTAATTGGTATCCAGGGTTTAAATGGGTAGTATTTAGCTTTTCTCCCTTAAGTTTTGTCTTGTTGAAGCTCTTGACCGCCCTAAGGACTTTGTCTTTCATTATTACAGTAGTCAGTTCTACAACGACTGGGTTTGAGTTGTCCTTTGATTTCAGACGGTAAACATCTTTTATGTTGTTGCTGTCAATAAAGACATTTAGGGTTTTTCCTAGCTGCATAACTTCGCTACATAGGGTTTCTTTTGTCTCATCATTTTGTTTCGGCAAATTTCGAATTTCGATGCCAGTGCCACGCGATTTTCGCTCCAATATGTCTAATTTTTCCTCAAGCTCTTTAATCAGAACTTTATCTGCTTTTCTTTCTTTCTCAAGAGAGGTAATTTTGAGCAAAAAATCATCATACTTAGTTGACATAACTTCCATGCTCGTCTTGAGTTCTTGAAAGCGCTTTTCCTGCTCTTTCGAAAAGGCCGTGAACATTTCCCTGATAAGGGCCATTAAATCAGCATTATCTTCACCACTGTTAATTTTTTTCGCTGAGTGATATTTGCGTGTGAGTGAAGATCAGGCTCAGATCCAGCATGCTGCAACGGCGAGTCGTTTAGTGCCGACGAAGTAAACAATGTAGCTCCCCGTATGTTTTCCGTAGGAACCTTCGGCGTTGGGGTTGAGGTGGGCGGAGTACGGATCGGTGGCATAGTGGCGGCACAGATAAGTAAAATGCAGTAGCGATATTATAAATTGGCGTAAAAACACGTAACCTGCTGCCAGAGTTGATTCACAACAGCTGTGTTGTAAAATGCAGCTTAGCGAAAGTGTAAACAATTTAAAAAAATAAAATAAATAAAAAATAAAAAACTGCCAAAAACTGAGATACACCGCTGGATTCGAACTTGCGACATGGGGCGCATCATCAAATACCGACGACGGCTTACGCTTCTAGACTGCCTGAGCTTAGTTTTACGTATCGAATTAGGCGATGTCTTGTTAAAGATCTTCCGTTTAGGTTACTGAGCTACCTCTATGACTGTGAAGGTCATTTACCGTGCGCCGCGACACAAAGCAACACTAATTAACGTTCACTTTATGTTTTAAAATGTTTTCGCTAACAGCTCAGGTAATTGTTTGTGCACTGTTATAGTTTTTTCACTGTTATATTTGTCGTAATGACGTTCACGTAACACTTTAGTTTTTAGTCCGTTTTCTGTATCAGAAACTATTTTTATTGAATGAAATGTACGGGAGGTGACAATAACACGTCTGCTCGCGACAACGTTCGCGCGGGGGGGGGATATTTATACTTAAAACCCATATTTATACTTAAAACCCATGGGGATGTATGGGGTAATTTCCGACACACACGCGGGCGAAGCCGCGGGCAGCAGCTAGTAAAAGTAATAAAAACTAAAACCCAACAACAAAATCCGGAGTCACACGTGCTAGGGGATAAGTCGAATAGATTACGTGTGACTCCGGATTTTTAATTAATCTGTCTTTTTATTAGACAAACTAGCTGCTGCCCGCGGCTTCGCCCGCGTGAGTGTCGGAAATTACCCCATACATCCCCATGGGTTTTAAGTATAAATATTGAGTTTCGAGTTAATCGGACAGCGCGTTAAAATTCTTCCATACAAACACTGACACCCCCCAACCCCCCTTTAGGGGATAATTTAGAAAAACAAAAAACTACAAACTTTATAATTTATTTAGATAACTATTCGTGCGAAGTTTCTTGTTTATTACCTCAAGGAATAAGATTTTTCATACAAACTTTCATCCCTTATTTTACCCCCTTAGGGGTTGAATTTCGAAAAATCCTGATACACGTTATTCTTAATTTTTGGGTTTAAGTATAAATATTGAGTTTCGAGTTAATCGGACAGCGCGTTAAAATTCTTCCATACAAACTTTGACACCCCCCAACCCCCTTTTAGGGGGTAATTTAGAAAAACAACAAATTATAAAGTTTTTCATTTATTTTGATAATTATTCGTGCGGAGTTTCATGTTTATTACCTCAAGGAATAAGATTTTTCATACAAACTTTCATCCCCTATTTGACCCCCTTAGGGGTTGAATTTCGAAAAATGCTTCCTTATTCCTTGCCTACATTATAAAGGGAACCTCTGTGCAAAATTTCAGCTTTCTAGGTCCAAGGGTTTGGGCTGGGCGTTGATGAGTCAGTCAGTCAGGACTTGTCTTTTTATTAATAGGTATAGATATAGATAGTAGGATAGGATACTTTTCCGGGATAAAAAGTACGCAGTGTGGTGCCCAGGATACTAAAGAATAATTATACCAAGTTTCATCGTAATCGAACCGGTAGTTTTTGCGTGATGCCTGAACAAACAGACAGACAGACAGACAGACAGACAGACAGACAAAAACATGTTTAATCAAATTTTTGGGTTCGGTGACGGTCTAGTAACACCCCCTGCCATTTATTTTTTTGATATTTTCAATGTACAGAATTTTCACTTCTACAGATTTATTATAATTAGTATAGATTAAAAATCCGGAGTCACACGTAATCTTGCGTAATCTCTATTCGATTTATCCCCTAAACACGTGTGACTCCGGATTTTTAATTTGTCTGTCTGTGAAGACTTGTTTATACCTTTTTAGTTGACTTTTGCCGTAGTTGGGTTTTAGTTTTTATTACTTTTATTCACTTTGTAGTGATTTTTTTTGGAAGTCGGTTGGTTTTTTTTTGTAAAAAGTTTTTTATTCCTTTTGATTCTATAATCAAAATCAAAATCAAATCATCTATACAAGGTACCTTTTAATATTTTTTAAAGATATAATGTTTTGGATAAATAATGCATTTGAATACATTTTAATATATGACTGTAATTATTTATTCTCAGATACAACAGCATCTACCACCCGTCCTTCACTGCCACCTCCCTCTGGAGAACTTCTACGCCATCCCCCACCACCAGTGCTAACACCGCCGCCCGGCATTGCGTCTGCGCCCATGCCGTCAGCGACGTCGCCTACGACTTCTACGTCGCGGGGAGCTCCGCAGCGATGGCGGCATCGGGCAAGCCCGTTGCCCGCAGCGTCGCCAACCCTATCCACGCCGCGGCGCCGCAGGCTGCTTCGAACGCGCACACGCCGGATACAAACGCCCTTCGAACGAGCCACGAGCGAGTTCGTGGCTGTAGAGCATCGTCGGCTACAATTAGAGGCAGACCGGGAAAAAAAAAATCACGAGAGGGAGATGGAATGGTTGCGATTGGAAGCGAGAAGAATTGAAATGGAGGAATACCAAAACCTAATTTTAAGTCGTTTGGCTGGTACTGTGGACAATTTGATAGAAATTTTACCACAGATTCAAATCAAATCAAATTCATTTTATTTGCCGGAATACAATGTACAATCTTAAAAACTATACTGGTTCCTTTACATTCTACCATTCTTTATGGTGTGCAAATATTTAATTTTTTCTCAAACATGCTTGGAAATTCGACGATTATTTTGACAACCTTTTTCGAGATAAATCGAAATTGCTGTACTGGTCAAAAACAAACAAATGACGATGCGCCCAGCAAAGTTACTATGAAAATCCATAACTGTCCTGTGTAGCGGCCAAATAAATTACTATGAAAACTCATATCTGTCGTGTTATTAAAAAATGGAACGAACTTTTTACTTCAACACATGACAACCAAGAAGAAACAAATGAACACATTGCATTGGCGCGTGAAAAATTATCGTTGTCCGTTATTGATTCTGGAATTTATAATTAATTTACTTTGTTTCAATTTCCGCGCATTATTTGAGAAAAGCACTATTCAAGCCTTGGCCGCAACCAGCCATTGATGGCCTCACGTATGTGTGTCTCGGCTACGCCTCGGCCCACGTTTTCACGATCGTCCATCAATGCTTGATTTGCTGGCCTCGACAGAAATGTACTATATACTTCACAATGTTATTATTAAAATTAAATAAAAAGGCAGCAACAATAAAATTACAGCTCATGCAATAAGATTTATGGAACAAAATTAATTAATTGATGTCAAAGTTATACCTATGTCAGTTCAAGAGATAAAGTTTAATATAATGTCAGATTATGATTTAAAAAAAAATTGTAATTGATAATGTCATAACTATAATAATTTCAAAGTGTAGATTTGAACATTAATTAAGGTACCTATATAACAATAGTATTGATTTCATTTTCCGTCTCCGCGATCTGACATGTATTTATTAATATTGTAAAAGCATTTTTCTTCTAACCATTGCGTTAACTTTTGTTAAAACATAGTTAGTTAGTAATTCATTTAAGTGCCAAAGTATACGTTTTTACAACAAACTCCCAAGCCATGTTAAAGAACTGAGCCTCAATAAGTTTAAATTATTTATTAAACAGAAACTCTGTCAAAAAGGTTTCTATAAAGTTAAAGATTACTTGGACGACAAAAAGGCTTGGGACTAATTAAGCTGCTCCAATGTACCCCCAGCAACAAACTATTTTAATTAAACTAAGTGTTTTATTATTGACATTTTTATTGATTTACGTGACATATATTATATGTGAGGACTATGTGGATCTACATATTTATTTTTCTTTTTCTCAGCTAGTTTTAGTGATAATCGCCACAGTTTGAGTACTCTATGAGGCCTACCCAAATGTCCTTTCTTTGGTATTGTTCGTCGAGTCGTTGAGCTCCTTGAGTTCTGAGTTGAGCTACACGAGTACTGATAAATGCGTGCACTGACTGGACAGGTCTACTCAAATCTGTATGGTTCTTTCCTCAAAAGACCATTTCAGACACCAATCTACATGGTCCTCAAATGATCTGACCAAGATTATTCCTGGTTTTTTTTTATTACACTTTAACGTTGATAAATTTTAAATGTGTATTTAATAACGTTAATATTTACATCGTAAAGTATTATATTACTTTAATAATTGTGAATATGAAGACTTTGTGGGTTATCTTTTCTTTTTTTTTTCTTTTCTCAGTTACTTTTAATCATGGTCTGGCAGTTTGAGTGTTTTTTTTTGCGGCCTACCCAAATGTCCTTTCTTTGGTATTGTTCGTCACATCGTTGAGCTCCTTAAGTTTTGAGTTGTGCTGCACGATTACTGACAAATGCGTGCACTGACTGGACAGGACCACTCAATCTGCGTGGTTCTTTCCTCAAAAGATCATTTCAGACACGAATCTACATCGTCTTCATATGATCTAACCAATAAAATGTCTGGACTTTAAAAGAGACTGTGTTTGTTTCGGCCTTTCTTCTCAGAGTAGTCAAATAGGAAACGCCGACCTCATCTAGTACGGTACCTACTTAATAGTACATTATGATACAAGTGTGCGGTGTTGGTCATTACACACGAGACGGTATTGTCCGCGCGAGCCACAGGCGAGCGCGATAAGGTAGTCGAGAGTGTAATGATCAACGCACTCGCGTTTCATACGACGTTTTTCAACACACTTGCGAGGAAATAAACAGACTTGTAAGAATGTATGCTACAATAACGTAATTATAAAGTTCAACTGACCATTGTTGCCATGTACTGATTATCCGGAGCTTCTTTTAAAAACTTTTCAACGAAGGTTGGTGTTACTTTAGATTTCGTATTGATAATATTATTTTAAATATGTATTAGTCTATGAAAATAACCACACAGCGAAACCGGGAACAAATATGTATGGAAAATGGCGCGACGGTTTTGTTTTTCCGCAGTTGTAAATAAAGGCACTGGCAACTGGCAAACCCGCTAAACAGCCTACACCTATTAAAAAATGTATAAAAACAAAATAATATTTTGAAAGACTGAAAAATGCGTGTATTGGATTTTCAGCAGAAAAATACACCTTATATTACTATAATAAGTACAGTAATCAAATTGTAAATGGTTAAATAAAATATAATAAATAATGGCAACATTCCTTTCAGTCGGCATGGACATGGCATGGAGTCGCGCGCCGCCTCCGAAAAACTATACGACCGCATTCCGAGATATGCCCTAATCGCCCGCACTTCTCACATCAATATTTTGCGTTCCAATTTAGTTATGATATTATGATTATGAAAGCTGAGGGCTGTCATCAATTTGGAACGCTAGTGAATGTGCTAATGCTGGGGCCACATTGTCGCGATAAAGCGAACTTAACTCCACGGGCTCTCTTTTATTCAGCGAGACGTCGAGCTGTGTGCGAGAGAGAGCGCGCGCAGTATAGTTTGTCTTATCACGACAATGTGGCCCCAGCATATCAGTGCTCGCCCAACGTCAAAACTTAAAACATTACTTATTTCTTTGTGTATAGCCACAAATTTCTTCCTCTTTTTTGGTTAGGTGGCGACGGTAGCCAGAATCACAATTTCTAAAAATTGCCTATAACAACACAGCCAAATAACGGTTCACGGAACAAACATAAGTTATCCCGCTCAAGCTTATTCGGAACGGGTGTAAGCACGCTCAAATCGATTGGATTTCATTACATTTACATCGTAATTCGGAACGCAGTCTACGACTAACGTTTTGACACCGGAAAAAAAAAAGTACTCTGTGATCAGTAAATGTAATGAGTGCTAAGATGGAATTTTGTTTACAATGTTATTTTTGGTCATAACAGTGCTTTTTAACATGGAATAGATACACCAAAGCGAGCTGGGCTTGTATTTATTTGCAAGTGCATTGAAGTATGCCAAAAAAACGTTTTCCGAAAATGACTTGGCATTTTTGTTGTTTTTCCACTGTATAAAAGTTTCGTAGGCCGCTACGTATTTCTCCTTAGATTTTGGTGGCAACAGGCTATCACTCGCGTTTCGTGCCTCGATGAGTATTTCCGGCGGAGTCAAACCTACGTATTGCTCTTCTTCCCGTGAAGTCGACATTTTTGTTATTAATCACAACGAAAATGATAGCAAGTAAGTATTGGAAAATGACGAGCTGGTTTGTATTTTCGCGCGCCGCGCCAGTGATTCGCGCGCAGGTTTAAATAAACGCGCTGGAAAAACTGCTAGACAATATAGCCTATAAAAAAACACAAAATAATAGGTATTTTTGTTTTATTTTTGTTCTGAATACGTACCTATTAAAAACATTATAAGGTTAATATGTAAGTAGCGAAAAATATGAAATAATATATGATGAAATATTATGTTCATCATATTTTATGTAATAAATATTATGCATAATATAAAGGCATGAAAGTCTCTTTGATGAGATTAAAAAAGCGCACATCCTGTGCTCGGGTGAAATAGTAGATAGTTCATACTAATGCCATGTAGGCACATAGTCCAGCTTCAATAAATAAGTACACAAAAGTTATATTAAGATCACCTACATTAGGTACTTCGTAAAAAATAAAAGCATTTTCATTTGTAACAGAATATGGCCAGACTAATTTTTTTTTACGTTAACTAGACAGTTAACGCCCTGGTTTGCGTATGGTATTATGTTTTACAAAAATAAAAAGCTTCACCAAAGTCAATTTCTACAATATAAATTCCATGCCGCCATGATAGTACTTACTAACTCCATACTGCCATGTCATAGGACTGGTATAGGTACTAGGTACTCCGACTAGTAAATAGTTATCTGTGGCATTACAGCACTAGTTCGTTATGGTAAAGTAAAAAGCACGCGTTTTTAATACACTGCATTATGAATCTAAAAGCGGTTCAATAAGAGCCACTTTACGAGCAAGTGTGTTGAAAAAAATATTATTGACATGTAAAAGTGTTTTGTACAAACCTATTTACAGAATATATAATCATCATCATCATCATAGTCAAAGGATAAATCTTTGAAGGCGTCCGGTAATTTGTTATAATTATACCTTTACAGCATTTATGTACGAGTTCCTCTTATTTGTTGAGTTTATTAGTTGAGACTATCATCACTACCTTCGACAGACATCCCAATGTCAAATGTAGTGACGGTGGTCTCAGCTGAGGGCTATGAACATTTCAAGTTGCCTACATTAGCAGAGTAACAATTAATTTATATTTAAAATTTTATCTTATCAACTTTATTTTCCTCGTTTCTAAATTGTATGTGTCATTTTTGTTTCCTTTAATAGTATAAGTATTAAATACACATTTTCATAAAACAATATGTGATCTTTATTTCAAAATTATTGAAAGACAGAGAGACGTCACCAACCGTCAGCGCGACAGACTTCGTGACTTGGTGGCCAGTACATATCAGTCCTCCGCCGCCATTCCTGGTTGTCACACGCCCGGGGCTGGAAGCTGCTCTAGGTGTCTACGCCACCGTCAGTCTGCACTTCATAATGAAGCCTGCCTAGGCGACGCACTATCGTGCCAAACTCCCATCTTCATCTCTGGTCGGAGTAGGTTCTAGCCTGGACTCGATCACCTACGGAGTAACCCCTTATAGGAGGCGGTGTGTATAGTTTGGTTTGAATGCCTTCGGGCAGATATGAGTCTCTAAACATTACATGCAACTTCGTTCTCACATCCCGACTGAACATCAGTTCATAGGGGGTCTGTCCTCTCAGGTTTGGGGTGCCTCTGAGCCGGGTCTTAAGGTGAGCGTCAAAATGAAGGGACCAAATCTCCAATGTTTGTCATACTATATAAATAAATAATACCATTAATCTACTATTTGCTACCTATGCTATAATTTTAGCTACCTCATCATGTCTATTCTATACTTATAATAAATCTGTAGAAGTGAAAATTCTGTACATTGAAAATATCAAAAAAATAAATGGCAGGGGAGTGTTACTACTAGACCAACACCGAACCCAAAAATATGATTAAAAAAAATTTTGTCTGTCTGTTCAGGCATCACGCAAAAACTACCGGTTCGATTACGATGAAACTTGGTATAATTATTCTTTAATAATTATCCTGGGCACCACACTGGGTACTTTTTATCCCGGAAAAGTATCCTATCCTACTATCTATATTTATACCTATTAATAAAAAGACAAGTCCTGACTGTCTGACTCATCAACGCCCAGCCCAAACCCTTGGACCTAGAAAGCTGAAATTTTGCACAGAGGTTCCCTTTATAATTTAGGCAAGGAATAAGGAAGCATTTTTCGAAATTCAACCCGTAAGGGGGTCAAATAGGGGATGAAAGTTTGTATGAAAAATCTTATTCCTTAAGGTAATAAACATGAAACTCCGCACGAATAATTATCAAAATAAATGAAAATGTTTGTAATTTGTTGTTTTTCTAAATTACCCCCTAAAGGGGGGTTGGGGGGTGTCAAAGTTTGTATGGAAGAATTTTAACGCGCTGGCCGATTAACTCGAAACTCAATATTTATACTTAATCCCAAAAATTAAGACTAACGTATATCAGGATTTTTCTAAATTCAACCCCTGTCAAAGTTTGTATGGAAGAATTTTAACGCGCTGTCCGATTAACTCGAAACTCAATATTTATACTTAAAACCCATGGGGATGTATGGGGTAATTTCCGACACCCACGCGGGCGAAGCCGCGGGCAGCAGCTAGTACATAATATTTTAACAAAATGCTTGGTCCCTCCATCATGATATCAAGATGGAGGGACCAAACTGATAGACTACTCCCTGGAATGTTCTCCCTACTCAGTGTTTTAATACCTTAATTCTACCTCAATAAGTATTATTGACTAGCTGCTGCCCGCGGCTTCGCCCGCGTGAGTGTCGGAAATTACCCCATACATCCCCATGGGTTTGAGTTTCGAGTTAATCGGACAGCGCGGCAGCGCGTTAAAATTCTTCCATACAAACATTGACACCCCCCAACCTTTTAGGGGGTAATTTAGAAAAACAAAAAACTACAAACTTTATAATTTATTTAGATAACTATTCGTGCGAAGTTTCATGTTTATTACCTCAAGGAATAAGATTTTTCATACAAACTTTCATCCCTTATTTTACCCCCTTAGGGGTTGAATTTCGAAAAATCCTGATACACGTTATTCTTAATTTTTGGGTTTAAGTATAAATATTGAGTTTCGAGTTAATCGGACAGCGCGTTAAAATTCTTCTATACAAACTTTGACACCCCCCAACCGTAGGATAGGGTACTTTTCCGGGATAAAAAGTACCCAGTGTGGTGCCCAGGATATTAAAGAATAATTATACCAAGTTTCATCGTAATCGAACCGGTAGTTTTTGCGTGATGCCTGAACAAACAGACAGACAGACAGACAGACAAAAAAAATTTTAATCTAATTTTTGGGTTCGGTGTCGGTCTAGTAACACCCCCTGCCATTAATTTTTTTGATATCTTCAATGTACAGAATTTTCACTTCTACAGATTTATTATAAGTATATAGATTTTAGCTACCCGAAACATACCTATATCGTTTTAAAGATATGGATTCTAAAAGTTGGTCCCTCCAAATTGACGATTAAATTGTTTAGTGCAACGGGTAAATGGGTGGTTTATTTTCGTTCTTCGAAGGATAAATATTTAATACCTATTTACAACCTTCTAATCGTGCAAATTTTCTTACGTTAAGTTTATTATAACGAGCCAAAAAAAATTAAAGAAATAAGTAGGTACAACGTAGGGGTAGGACACTTCCTTAAATTGACAGATTTGGGGTCATTTTTCAAAATGTGACATCTGTTGTCGCCATACAAAACAATTAGTTACATTATGTCGCCGCAGATAGCGACACCATCGATACAAATATAATTTGTGACAAACAAAAAAACGAACGGTACCAACTATTTAAGGCCTCAGCACACTTACAACACCCAACGCCACACCACGCGTGTTCATTGGTCAAATGACTAAGTTGTGCTCCATGACTTATGACTTATGACGAGATGAGATGTGGCCAATGAGCACGTTACAATGACGTGGTGTGGCGTCGGGTGTTCTAAGTGTGCTGAATAATTTGTTTTCTTTTTTTTTTTTCTTTTTCACAACTGAATGGAAAATCAACAAACTACAAAACAAGCGCAAACGCAAGGAGCTGTGGCCGTATTTATCGTGACCTGACAATTTGACAATCAATGAATCACTGTGTTGCTATCGTAATTATTACGCGGCTTGTAATCTACACCAATATTTGCAAATAATTATAATATGTACTTACGTGTTAAATAAAATGAGTAATGTTTTTTTTTTGTCACAAATTATATTATTATGTATCGATGGTAATGCTAATGGTGGATGTTGATATTATGTACTAGCTGCTGCCCGCGGCTTCGCCCGCGTGAGTGTCGGAAATTACCCCATACATCCCCATGGGTTTTAAGTATAAATATTGAGTTTCGAGTTAATCGGACAGCGCGTTAAAATTCTTCCATACAAACACTGACACCCCCTAATCCCCCTTTAGGGGGTAATTTAGAAAAACAAAAAACAAAAAACTTTATAATTTATTTAGATAACTATTCGTGCGAAGTTTCTTGTTTATTACCTCAAGGAATAAGATTTTTCATACAAACTTTCATCCCTTATTTTACCCCCTTAGGGGTTGAATTTCGAAAAATCCTGATGCACGTTATTCTTAATTTTTGGGTTTAAGTATAAATATTGAGTTTCGAGTTAATCGGACAGCGCGTTAAAATTCTTACATACAAACTTTGACACCCCCCAAACCCCCCTTTAGGGGGTAATTTAGAAAAACAACAAATTACAAACTTTTTCATTTATTTTGATAACTATTCGTGCGGAGTTTCATGTTTATTACCTCAAGGAATAAGATTTTTCATACAAACTTTCATCCCCTATTTGACCCCCTTAGGGCTTGAATTTCGAAAAATGCTTCCTTATTCCTTGTCTACATTATAAAGGGAACCTCTGTGCAAAATTTCAGCTTTCTAGGTCCAAGGGTTTGGGCTGGGCGTTGATGAGTCAGTCAGTCAGGACTTGTCTTTTTATTAACTAGCTGCTGCCCGCGGCTTCGCCCGCGTGAGTGTCGGAAATTACCCCATACATCCCCATGGGTTTTAAGTATAAATATTGAGTTTCGAGTTAATCGGACAGCGCGTTAAAATTCTTCCATACAAACATTGACACCCCCCAACCTTTTAGGGGGTAATTTAGAAAAAACAAAAAACTACAAACTTTATAATTTATTTAGATAACTATTCGTGCGAAGTTTTATGTTTATTACCTCAAGGAATAAGATTTTTCATACAAACTTTCATCCCTTATTTTACCCCCTTAGGGGTTGAATTTCGAAAAATCCTGATACACGTTATTCTTAATTTTTGGGTTTAAGTATAAATATTGAGTTTCGAGTTAATCGGACAGCGCGTTAAAATTCTTCCATACAAACTTTGACACCCCCCAACCGTAGGATAGGGTACTTTTCCGGGATAAAAAGTACCCAGTGTGGTGCCCAGGATATGAAAGAATAATTATACCAAGTTTCATCGTAATCGAACCGGTAGTTTTTGCGTGATGCCTGAACAAACAGACAGACAGACAGACAGACAGACAGACAGACAGACAGACAAAAAAATTTTTAATCAAATTTTTGGGTTCGGTGTCGGTCTAGTAACACCCCCTGCCATTTATTTTTTTGATATCTTCAATGTACAGAATTTTCACTTCTACTGATTTAATATAAGTATAGATAGGTATAGATATAGATAGTAGGATAGGATACTTTTCCGGGATAAAAAGTACCCAGTGTGGTGCCCAGGATACTAAAGAATAATTATACCAGGTTTCATCGTAATCGAACCGGTAGTTTTTGCGTGATGCCTGAACAAACAGACAGACAGACAGACAGACAGACAGACAGACAAAATTTTTTTTAATCAAATTTTTGGGTTCGGTGTTGGTCTAGTAACACCCCCTGCCATTTATTTTTTTGATATTTTCAATGTACAGAATTTTCACTTCTACAGATTTATTATAAGTACTAGCTGCTGCCCGCGGCTTCGCCCGCGTGAGTGTCGGAAATTACCTCATACATCCCCTTTTAAGTATAAATATTGAGTTTCGAGTTAATCGGACAGCGCGTTAAAATTCTTCCATACAAACTTTGACACCCCCCAACCGTAGGATAGGGTACTTTTCCGGGATAAAAAGTACCCAGTGTGGTGCCCAGCATATTAAAGAATAATTATACAAAGTTTCATCGTAATCGAACCGGTAGTTTTTGCGTGATGCCTGAACAAACAGACAGACAGACAGACAGACAGACAAAAAATTTTTTAATCAAATTTTTTGGTTCGGTGTCGGTCTAGTAACACCCCCTGCCATTTATTTTTTTGATATCTTCAATGTACAGAATTTTCACTTCTACAGATTTATTATAAGTATAGATATAGATTCGCTCCAACATGAGACTATATTTAGTCTCATGTGGGGCCCAAATGACTGCGTTGCATTCTAATTGGCTTCTCACCAAAGTGTTGTATAAAGCGACAATCGCCGTTATGTTTGTGAAACCACGAACAGTACGCATAATAAAACCCAAATTTCTGTAGGCCTTTTTACAGCACTTGACTATATGATCACGAAACGCTAGCCCCGCGTTAAGACTAACTCCTAAGTCCCTAACCTCTGTTACCCTGATCATCGGCATCCCATCAATGTTGTAATCATATACAATAGGACTACGTGCACGCGAGAAAGTGATGGTGACACATTTTTGGGCGTTGAATTGCAGAAGGTTTTCCTTGGTCCAAGTAACTACGCTATCTATGGCTTTCTGTAAGCGTTCACAGTCCTCTTCACCCCTCACTGCCATGGATAACTTAAGATCGTCTGCAAATAATAAACAATTTGCATCCTTAACGACTCTGGGCAAATCGTTTACCATAATTATAAATTGCAGATGTCCGAGGTTACTCCCTTGGCTTACACCAGACCACGTAAAATACGGCTCTGACTTGTGTCCCTCGTACTCTACGAATTGCTGCCTATCCCTCATGTAGCTGGCGAAGAAATGAAGTAGGTGCGGAGTGAAAACAACGGCTGCTAACTTCTTGAGCAACACGTCATTATCGACCAGGTCAAATGCTTTTTTGAAATCGAAGTAAGCAGCGTCAGCTTGCACCCCACTGTCTACAATCGGCAACAAATGAGCCTATGTAACTCAGTAAGTTACTGGTTGTACTCCTCATTGGTCTAAACCCGTGCTGTGCATCTGAGAGTTGCGCTCTCACTTGCATAAAAATGCTGTTATGAATAGCGCACTCCAACACTTTGGTTTGCTATTTCTACTGGGAATCTTGATAGGTAATCAGCGTTTGAGTGTTTCGCTGAGGCTCTGTATTCCACGTCGTAGTTAAATTCTGATAGGAAGTGTGCGTAATGAAATAATCGCATAGTGCTCAATGCTGGTAATGTCTGGTGGGGATGAAAAATTGAGGGAAGGGGCTTATGGTCCGTTACTAATGTGAATTTTCTGCCGTAACAGTAGTGGAAGAATTTTTTTATGCCCCAGTAGATCGCCGTAGCTTCTTTGTCAATTTGACTATATTATTTCCTTTCACTAAATGAAAGTGATCTAGAGGCGAATGCGATTGGTCTATCAGAGCCATCAGGTAGTTTGTGAGAGAGAACAGCTCCTAAGCCCGTTGGTGAAGCGTCAGTAGCTAGTATCAGTGGTTTTCCTGAATCAAAGTGAATGAGAACTCTTTCGCTCAAAATCTCTTTCTTAATGTTATTAAAACTGTCTTCACATTTTGAAGTCCAGTGAAAATCATTATCTTTCCTTAGTAACTCATTTAGTGATTTGAAGTTTTACAGTAAGACTTAAAAACCGGCCAAGTGCGTGTCGGACCACTCACAATGAAAGGTTCCGTAGCTGGGATGAACCAATCCCAAGAACAAACTTAACATTGTAGTTGAAAAACATGTTCTCCCATACAAAATGTATGGTAGAACATGTTTTTGCAACTGCAAAGGAGATGGATAACGCTCCCATACAAGTTTGGCCCTGCATGGACATAAATAAAACAATATAAATCGTGAAGAAATATTTGTAAGTAATAGTATTTTATTACTCTAGAACTCGGTGGTGACGAGATATAAGACACTTTAGTTGAACATTCTGGTATGACATTTTTGACATTTAAATACAGTAGATATGTACATTGTTGTGATGGCCCAGTGGTTAGTTCCTCGCTTCTCATGCTCGAGTTTGTAGGTTCAAATCCGGGCAAGTGCCAATGTGACTTTTCAATTCATATGTAATTTCTGAGTATATCTTGGATATTACTGACATCGGTTAAGGAAAAACATCGTGAGGAAACCTGGACTTAATAATGATTTTGCGTAAAGATAAAGATAAAGATAAAGATAAAGATAAAGATAAAGATAAAGATATATTTATTTGTAAACATGTGTACTATTGTAAAGAATCTATTTTTCTAACTGAACAGACAGCTGTGGAGTTTGTTGCGCCACTTCTTCTTCCCAGCTAAAGCACTAGGAAGTGGTGAAGGGTGGGCGTTTTGGGGGACTGTCTTATGTAATTTTGACGTTCGAAAAGTGCTGATTCTCAGCCTAGTTTGATTATATGACTTTTGATTCTGATTTTGATTTAATCGCCAACCTGTCTTG